>JAEAOA010000152.1:267500-663275 GCA_016746295.1 Potamilus streckersoni
CTTAGCTGGTTAGCTCACTTAGAGGCCAAGTGTGCTTTTGGCATGTTTGTTTTTATCCATTAGTCATCAGGATCATGCAGATACTCATCAAGAATATGATATAATATTTTTATATCTTCTTCAGATTTGTGGCTTTTTGTCTCACTTGGTAAATGATTGCTATCCATAGCAACAAAAATTTAAATTTGTTTCTTACATCTTCAAAATCGTTAAGCCAGTTTTAATCAAACATAATTGAATTGTCATATCTCCACCTCTAAATGTTGGCTAATACAATAATAATGTGTCTCTCCGTCTATTTAACCATGCAGCACTTGCTGGCACAACTAGTTCTGCAGTTTTTCATGGATTGCCATGGTAATTATAATGGACCTGAAGATGTGCATATTAATTAAATAATTTTCTCCTGCACACTTTTTGTGAGAGTTATTATGTCTTTTGTCTTGTAGCTTAATGCAGTGTATGACACAATAATTTAACTAGTTCCACAGCTTTTATGAATTGTGACAAACCTGGTAAATGTTACCATTATCATATAAAGATGCACATATCAATAAATTTCTTTGTTTCCAAAATAATTTGCTGAATTATTGCCCTTTTTGTATTATAATTTTATGCAGTGGATGACACAATCTTGTTCATGAACTAGTCAAACAGTTTTTGATGCATTACCATGAAACTTCTTAGTTGTTATGGTCATCATCTGAAGATTTGAATATCAGCAAATCATTTTGCTTCCACGAATTTTGTTGGAGTTATTGCCCTTTTAGTCTTATAAGTTAATGCACATATGACACAATCTCATTAATCCAATTAGTCTAACATTTTTTCTTTGCAGTGTTTTATTGATTGCTGTGAAACATGGTTCATAGTCTTTGTGCTCACACAATTTTTGTAAGATCTGTTGCCATTTTTAACTTAGAGCCATGAAACAAATTATGGTTATCACCAGAAGATATGCATGTTGACAAATCATTGTGCTTGCACCATTGTCAGAAGAGCTTTGTGCTTTTCTTTTAATGTAGATTCATGTTCATCATTACGTTGGGATGGGATGTAGGGGAGGTGGGGATATATTTAAAGGAACGAATTGAGTACCATTTCTCTGCAAGAGACAACAATCTTTCTTTATCAAACTGACAGTTAAAAATAATTGTATGTAAAGTGAAATTTCATTAAGGACCCCAGTTTGTGCAATAAGCAAAACCGAAGTTTCAAGCTCATTTCCTTCACATTATCATTGCTTGCTAGTAGATAAAAATTGGAATTTGTGACTGCATTTTCATTGAGGGAGGTGGTAGCTTATCTAACTAGCAAAATTTAAACTTATTTTTTATGTTTTGCTCTAAGCCAATTTTTATACAGCTTTGTAGAAAATTTTCCTTTTACTGTTTTCTATCAAAGTTGACAGTGGGGGGGGATATCCAATAATCATTTGGTTACCATACCATCCAAAAGCAAATTTATTTTTAGCACTTCAAGTTTTGAATCAGACTTCTTTCAGACATGTTAAACTCTCATTGCTGTTGGATTTCCAGGCAGCCATTTGCTTGCCATAGTGAGGAAGATACCATCACATAGCCATAGTGGGACTTAAATGCCCTTGTTCTGCATTGGGTGTGCCATTTACTAACCATTAATGCTTTTCCTACTAATATTAAGTCAAATTTCCTTTTCCATTAGGTTGGACGGGTTGACATGATATTCCTGCTTGACTGTGATGAGTACTACTGTACACAGAGATTACTAAGCAGAGGGAACAAGAGTGGACATCTGGATGATAACTTGGCAGCTATCTCACGCCGAATCAGCTTCTTTAAGAATAACACACTCCCAGCCATCAAACACTATGACGACATGGGCAAAGTTGTTGTGGTTAGTATTCAGGAAAATCTGTATATCTCTAACTTGTAATAAAACTATGTTACCAAATATAGAGCCTGGGTAGAGAGGGAGTCTCCATATCTACTCCACCAGTAGAGTTGTCAATTAATATATCAATGATGGCTTCATCTCCTATTTTGAGATGAACTCATGACCCACACACCATCCCATTACCTGATTCACCTGAATTAACTAGATACAATATTTAAATGGTTTTAAAGCTTTAAGGATAGTGGAGAATTGTCAGGTACTTGACAGTATTGACTTGTCAGAACTGTTTTAAATGTGATCAAAATGTTGCTGGAAATAGTTTTGATAACTGTTTTCAGCTTCTGAAGTTTGCATGTTAAAGATAAGACTTATCTCAGACCAAATTCTTATAAGATTTTTGTAACTTCAGGGAAATATCACTATAAAAAAGCAATTCAAGGAATATGTAAAAGTATTCTGCATATTATATGCTTATTTGTTTCTCTGTTAATTTTACATTATCAGAATTGTTCAATACTCCATATCTTGAACACCTTCATATTGCACTCCTCGCACTTGAAGCACATGAGCGCGCAGTACGTTATGAAGTTAAAGGATCGGTGGGCAGAGCTACATGTGCATGAATACTATTGTTGTGTATTGAAAGAATCTACATTTGTGAACTTAATTATTTTTATAATAAAATAATACATTTTATTGTTAATTATATTTGGTTGTGAATTTTATTATTAAGTCTTTGGTAATGAAACAAAAACGAGCATATAATAAAAAGGTTACTGCATTTGAATGGAAAAATATGAACTTGTTTTTTCAGATAGATATACTGCACTCCTAAGTTCATGCAGTATAGCCATCTGAAAAACTCATTTATATTTTCCCATACAAATGAGGTAACCTATAATTATAGAGAAGGTTGTTTTATATTGGCTGTATGATACATCATATTACTAGTCCATGATGTAATATGATCCAATAAATTACAAAACTTATAAAAGACACATCTATACACTGTGACAACTTCATTTTATGGTATTAGTTTTTGTTACAAAAATTTTAATATTGTCACAGAGGTATAAAGCAAGGAAGCTCATTTGACCTGACCATGTCTGTTAAAATTGACCATTTCATACACTAAGTCTTTTATTTTGACCTGGCTACGGATGTGAAAATGAACCATTTCATACACTAAGTCTTTTATTTTGACCTGGCTATGGATGTGAAAATGAACCATTTCATACACTAAGTCTTTTATTTTGACCTGGCTACGGATGTGAAAATGAACCATTTCATACACTTAAGTATTTTAATTTTCTGGTTTTATTCTCTCACTTTTGATATTGATTTATCAAGATTGTTTTGTTTCTCTAAGCAGACTGCTATCCATTTTGTGTCATTGATTTTGGTTTAAGATTGCTAATTATAGGTTCTTTTGCTAAGATGACTAGGGAAGAAATTAGATATTTAGGAAAATATTAATAGGATATCTAATGAAAACATTTTGGATTTCTTTGTGCCTGAATATATAGATTATCCTTATTTCTTGTTTTTTTTTGTTTTTTTAACCTTACAGCTTGATGGAGACAGGGATGCAACAGAGATTGCTTTTGACTTGTCTCTACTCTTTGAGTCACAGTTTGCCAAACATATCAAAAAGAGGAAAGGTAAGTATTTGATTTTAAAACTTTCTGGAAAGATATGCCAGATATGTAAAAGAATAGATAGAAGACATTGGCTTTTTCTGAAAACTAGATTTAAATATGTTTAAAAAGTACTGAATGATTGTGCACAGTAAAGCAGAGTTCCTGATTAGTGACCAGTATGTCATTTTGACCTCACTAGTATTAACCATGCGTCTATACACACTTTCTCAGTTTGCTTATCCAGTTATTAAATGCAGTTTGGTGTTCACTTTCTGGTATGGGCATACACTGGAAAATGGCGCTTCCAGCTGCATGGCAACTTTCAAATCATCTGTTTTTCAATGAATCTTTGAAAACTGGAATCATTCAAAAGTTAATTGGTGCTTGATCAAGACTATATAATATGTGGCAAAGTTTGGATATTGTGCTCCTTCAAGAAGTCTGCAGTTTGATGTGTTGCATTGTCATGGTGTAGATGGATGCCACAATTACTAGTATCCAGATGGTTGGGTTATTAGTGTTCCACACTTTTGGCAACACTTTGGGTGCAGAAAAGTGTCCAGTGACACTAGAACTGTCAGGCACAGGTATCTAGATGACTAAGCCTTTTCATAAAACTCTCTTAGCAGTATGACCACTGTTCATTTTCTCCACTCAAAACTTTATTATTTTCTCTTGAGTTGGGTTCAGGAAGGTAATTCCATGTTTTATCACTTTTGACAATCTCATTCAATTGTCTCTGATCACTCTTTTCACATTTGATGAATAGACCTGTCTGTCTTGGCTTATTTGCTCAGAGACCCTTACTTTTCAACCAAAACCTTCATTTGTATTTTGTTCCCCATGAATTTAGCATTTTCACTTATAAAATGGTATGTATCTGATAGATATGTGATAGCCCTTGCCCTCAGTATGCTATTTTTATATGCCACAAAGATCACTGGACATAGTCTAAACCAGTCCATTAACGAAAAGTTATGAACACTCCTCTAATAGGTGACACTCACCAGTTATGTACTTTTGAGAGAGTGATGTATGTAAGGTGAAGTTGTTTGCATTTTAAACATGCACAGTGGAGAGAATGTTGGCATACCTATATACTACTTTCATATAATGTGGCTGAAATTTCTTTGGATATTGTACTTTTGAAAATTTTAAATGATTTTAGGACACTGCTAACTAAAATGACTACTCTCTTGTGCTCCAAAAATCAACCTGAATTTGTCTAAAGTACACTGTTCTTAGCAGCTATTAAAATATGGAAAATTAATTTTGCCAAACTAGACAATACAAGCTTCTAAAAGTGCATTGAATGGATTACCAAATACATAAAATGTAAAAAAAAGTTATGGGCTCTTTTTTTTTAAATTTACCTCTGAAGTTTGAGAAGTGAAAATGAGCAAGTAGAGCTAGCACTTTTTTGAAAGATGCACATCTGGAATAAGGCCAAGCTGTAAACTCTTCAACCAATATTACACCCATCAATCATAAATTAAAATAAAGGGAATTAAAGGTTCTTTGAACAATAGCTAAGATATACAAAGTCTCTTTTAAATAGCCAGTATAACTAGTGAGAAAACCTGGGGAAATTCTTTTTCTTTAAAATTTTAACCCTATGCTAAATACGAAACTGTAGAGCGCCACCATAATAACTGTTTAAATCATCAAAATGGTATTTTCAATATTGCATCTCTCATATTTGCTGTGGACATTGCAGATATCACGTTCATTCATTTTCTTGTTTGCAGTTTCATTTGTGACTCAGTAAACTCGTCCGCATTGGATTGTTCATTTTATCATCTCTGCTTTCAGATAGGCAAAACAGCTGTTCTAGTTCATCTACAAACTAATCTAAACAACTAAAACCTAAAGTCTACTACATTAGCATACATGGTTTGTTTATGAAGTAGCTCCTAATACATGAGTTGTGCACATGCACAAGGTGTTCATTATTGTAGAATACTGCACAATTCTGACAGTGTAAATTTAATAGAGAAAAACGAGTATATAATAATTGTTCTAATTTTTCTGTATGCAGTCTTGTCCCATTAAATATGTTTGATAAATCCAATGTTAGTTAAGCAGCTCAGATTTAAGTGAGCTTTACAAAAATATCTTTTCTTGAAATGCATTTTTGTATGGTTCATAGGTTTTGGGGGTTTTATGTGTAAATTCTTTAATTATAATGTGATTTCTGGGCATAATGCAGTAACTCAGTGGAGCATTTAACCAAGTTCGACCATTGTACTTGAATTGGTTTATTAAATCAGTTATAATATGGATTGAAAGAAAACAACATGAAGCTTCTTGACATGTTTTTAGTTCCTTTTTAAAACATTATTTTGCAAAATAAATGCCCAAATATGATAAAGTGAAAAAAAATTAAACTTAATTTATGTAAAATAAAATTTTTACTCTAAATTTAACTTGCATTTATTTCCCCCTCCACCTACACACATTGAACACAACATTTATTAAATTTGTTATCAGTCCCACTATACTACACATTGGTACATGGCATGGTTCACAGTTATGAAACCCAACCAAGGGGTTATAATGATGGACAGTTGTGTGTATTGTACATGTGGAAATTTTACATAGCCTATGCTATGCATCTCTCATGGGATTATAATGTCAAAGGGTAAGGTCACTTTGACTTGACAAAGCACACTTTTCACATTATATTATCTTTCATCTAGACCTGAGTATATTATCTTCATACATTAATACAGAAATAAGTTAAGCATTCTCCTATTACAAATTGAACTCATCTATAAAAAATATTTAGAAAAAGAAGCATTCCACTCGATTTAGCATTTTTAGCTCCAAATTTTTAGTGCTCTGACAGTGGGTTTCTTTAATGCCCCTTAAAGGAGGTAACCCACTGTTAAAGATTAGTGAAAGAATAATGGTTTCTGCATAATAACATGATTTATACACCACAGACCTGAACCAAACTTTGCATATAGCTTGCACTTGTATAAAAACAAAGCTTATCATTTTGAGGGTAAACGGTCAAGGTCACTGACTGCAAAAAGAAAAGTAGTTTGTGCACAAAAATTTCAATTTCAACCATGTACCTGAACTAAAATTTGTCACTGGCTTCTACATTGTAAGATAAAAAGCGTATTGGATTTGGGGTCTAAAGGTCAAAGGTTAAGATCATTGTGATTGAAGGAAGAAAAATATTTTCTGCACAATTACTAGAGTTCTCCATTACAGACATGGATCATACTTTTTCGGATGGCATGCACTTTGAGTCAGGAAGAAGTCTATTGATTTTAGGGTCCTAAAGGTCAAAGATCAAGATTACTAGGACTGAGATGAAGAAATATCATTATAACTTTAGTTCTAGGTTATGTAATTTGACCAAAGTTTGCAAAGGCTTTTACTTTAGGTATGGAAGAGGGTTCTGGATTTGGAAGTCAAAAGGTCAAAGGTCATTATAATTGTAGCTGAAAGAAAAATAGTTTTGGCAGAATAACTTTCATTCTGAAGTAAGTTTCTCCAACAAAATTTTTGGATGGATTTCTCTTAGGGTAAGAAAGCATCTTACAGATTCTGTGGTCAACAAGTCAGTGGTTACACAGTAAGGTTAATAAGAAAGTGAACGTTTCCACACAATTCTTTAGTTCAAGAACTTGAACCTTGATGAAAGGTCAAGGACACTTAGACCCATTAGTCAATAATCTCCAGAATAAACCATGCCCTACTAGTTCCTACACAGATGACTATTAAATATATTGCTGGTGTATAATGCACTGTGTACAGTACTCATGCTGTATTTATACATTTTCCGTTTTTATATTTATGTCTACATTTTGGATGATATATCACTTTTTTTTAGTATAAACTTATGTCTATCAAGGTATTATGTATTGCTGTTGAATGACATATATTAAGTTATTCAAGTAAAGGATTTGTCCTAATAAGGTAACAGAGATCACTTTTTGTACAGTTGCCCATATTTTCCAAGTACATATGACCTAATATATGACCTAGATTGCACTTCAACTATTGACCTAGTGATTTCTTCATTGCTGGTTGCTATGAATGTAGCACTACATTTGGTTAAGTTCTCTATCAATTTGAGTTAAAAACTCTGCATTAATTACCTGTGTAATTAATTAAGCACATTGATGTGAAATCCTAATTGTAACATAAATCTAGTGGCAGATTTACCAGCTGGCCAGACAAAAAAATTATAATGTGTATGAAAATTTACTGGATGCAAACTACTAGTCATGCTTATGTACTGGACTGACTGGACATATTGAAGTGACACATTCCAGCCCCTTAAACATCTACCATTTTCCTCTGCTTTCTGGCACTGGCAAATTGTATGTTTGTAAGGTAGAAAATTCTCAGATAAATCTACAGGAGGAATCTTGATTCCACATTGTGTTAGTGAACATTGATAAGTAAAGTTATCTCTCTGTTAGTGTCTGTTGTTCTGTGTTCCTGTCTCTCATCAAGCTTTTGACTCTCATACATTACATCTTTATGACCCCAATGGAATTGTGAAAGGTCATATTATCTTTGATAATCACTTCTGTTGACTCATTGTGTAATGTGTAACAGATGGCCTGTACATAATCTCTTTAATGGTCTTTAGTCAATATAATCATTGTAGCCAAGGAAAGACCAGTTACTTAAGTTACACACTTTGTGCAATGTTTGTGCATATCATGTTTTCAAAATGGACCATTTGAAGATCTACATGCACACTGGAGAAAATATTTCAATTTAATTGTAAAAACAACAGTCTTTGACTTGAGTAATAAGTCTTTCATTGTAATAAGGCAGTTTTAAAAAAAGAGATGCCAAGGTATTCTAATTACTTAAAGAATTTCTATGAAAATAAAACAACTTTAAAAATTCTAAATGACACCAATGGGTGACTACTCTAAAGTGCCTTCACTTGGTTCCAAGTATGTTTTAATGGAACAAAACTCACTTCTAATTCTGACAATACATTGAAATGTGAATAGGACAATATCAATAGATATAATCTTCATTGTACTTGTTTATATTCCCATGTATTCTGTTATGATGTCCCATCTGTCTGTTACCAATTTAGCTTTTAAACAATAACTGGTATTCTCTATCATCATTAGTTACCAAACTTTGTGAATGGCTTGCACTTGGGGTTAAAACTGCAACTCTGTTCATTTCATGGTGAAAGGCCATAGTCACTGCAACTGAAAAATTAAATATTGTTTCAGTGCAATAACATTAATTCCACATCAAATGCATGGACTATGTGGTATGCATTTGTGGTAAGAAGAAACATATTGATTTCAGAATAAATATGTCAACAGTCAAAGTCACTGAACTCAAAAATGAAAAATGGTATCTGCACAATAACATTAGTTCTACATCACATGTATTAACCAAACCTTGTGGAAGGCTTGCACATGGGGTAAGGAAAGGTCGGTTGATTTGGGGGTCAAAATGCAAAGATCAAGGTCACTGTGATTTAAAGAAGAAAGTGGTTTCCACATAATAACATTGGTTGTAGACAACATGCCTGGACAAAAT
This sequence comes from Potamilus streckersoni, assembly GCA_016746295.1. NCBI lineage: Eukaryota > Metazoa > Mollusca > Bivalvia > Unionida > Unionidae > Potamilus > Potamilus streckersoni. The sequence continues at coordinate 276,557 of JAEAOA010000152.1, forward strand.
TTTATGGATGTTTTGTCCTTGTGGTATGCAAAAATGTTGTTGATTTTGCAGTAAAAAGATCAAAAGTTACAGTGAGTAAAGAAGAAACAAGTTTTTGTACAAGAACATTAGTTCATCATCACATACCAGGACAAAACTTCAAGGATTTGACTTGCACTAGGGAGAATTAAAAGTCTGTTAATTTTGAGATTAAAGATCAAGGACTGATAAAGGAAATGTTGTTTCTACATACAAATTTTAGTTCTTGGCCAGATGAAAAGTTGTTTTTGTGTGCATGACTTGTGGGTAAGAAAGAAGTCTATTGATCTTTGAAAGCTAAAGGTCAGTGGTCAAGGTCACTGTGACTTAATGATAAAATCTATATCATAACCTTAGTTTTTGACACATGCCATTACAAAGGTGACTTGTGGAGGGCTTGTACTTAAGGTATGAAAAAGGCTTATTGATTTAAGTTAAACATGTCTAGAATCATTGTGATTATATCTCAAAGAAAAATGTTTTTTACAGAATAACTTTTTCACCAAAGTTAATAAAGCACCATATAGATTTTGATGTGAAATTGTCAGAGGTTATGGTTATGATGAGTCTGATAAAAAAATAATGGTTTTTGTACAAAAAAAATTAGGTGAGGACCATGTACCTTGACCAAACTTTAGACCATTGAGATACATCGATCAATAATCTCCATAATGTACCATTTGCACAGTCCCTAGTAAACTGAGACAGGTGTATAATGCATAATTCATGGTACTTCAGTCCATCATATGACATAAATAAATTTACATTTGGTAAACCCATTACATATTTCATATATAGTTGTAATATCCCATCATTGTGGAGTATACGCTAAGTTGCAACCAAATATTGCTTGAATTGTTTCAGATATTCTTTTAATTCTCTGTTAAAAAGAAATGAAATATTTTTGTCTTCTGATAAATATGAATGTAATATTTAAATATTTTGCTTTCCAAGACTCAGAAAAACATGGAGATTATTGCTTGTCTCAACCTTTCTGTGAAAAAAAGCATTAATGTACAATTATACCTAAATTCTTCCTTATTTTGTAGATGTTCCTCCAATGGCTAAGACAGATCATTCTGTTGACCTAATTCCACCAGCTTCAGTCTACAAAGCTAGAAGAGAGGAGAGAGGGGAATCAAAGACAGAACATAAACAAGAAACACTTACGACCAGTGTTATTCCTCCCCCAACTATTACTGTCAAAGATGAGGGCAGGAAATCCGGTCTACCTCAGTGTCCTATTATTTTTGTTGCTGGTAAGTCCATAAGTTAGTAAAACCAGGTACTTCAGTTATGAATTGAGTGGTATAATTGTTAGGGTAAAGAATGCCTGCCATATTTCCAGTCCGTTTTAGGGTTTTGAAGATTCCAAAGGCTTGTTTTTGAGGTCAAGGGGTGGGGTAGTGTGCATAAAGCTAAAAACAATGTCATCCAATTGAGAATAGGTTATTTATCTTATACATTTTTAGGCAGTGGAAATTCAATTTGATTAAAAATAAAGGAAAATAGCATCATTATTATTTGAAGCATTTAATACACTTACAAACCCAAAATAATTAGTAGATTTAGCATTGTTCAGTACCATCATTACACATAAAGACATGTCAAAACACTCACATAATCACAACCGCACATACACATGGGACAACATTCACATATTCACAACTACACAGACATTTAAATAAATATAAAATATTTTTTAAAATATTTTTTTAAAATCTGTTGACTGGATGTCTCTGGTTGCATTTGAATCCAGCATATAGGTAAGTATTTTTGGAGTGTGTCATTTCTTATGTTGCAGAGTAAAAGTAGTATTTAGTATTGCATTGTAGTGTTTAATATTGCACACTATGTGTCACATGCTTAAATCCTTTGCTGATTAGCAGGAGAAAAAATTAATTGATGAAGATTGCCAAAGTTTATTGTTCATCAAGTCAATTACACTATTGATGCACACATTATGAAGATATTCAGCACACCCATTTACTGCTAAATCTAATCCAAAACCAAAAAAAAACATGAACAGTAGATATATATATATATTTGAGGACTGAGGTACTAATGGTATACTGGATTACACTGCATTTATTTTCTGGTAGTAAATACCATGTAAGTTTTTCATAAATGAATTAAAAATTTAAAAAATGTTATTATTATTTTACAAAAGAGATATATTTGTTACAAATTAATTTCAAATATTACCAATATAATGATATTTAAAATCATTTTGTCACGTATTTGACATGTGCTGCATATGCTAACTTGATTACCAAACAAGATTTGCGGAAGATACTTGAGCTAAATCCAAGTTTTGGAAAAAAATTTAATAAAACCAGTGTACTTTTTAATATTTTTTTAGTAATGTATGTCATAGTGCTAAGTATATGTACTCATTTTTAGGACTGCAAATCATCCTTAGATTTTCAAAAGAGCATATGTTTTCTGTTTGAATTTTACATAATTTCCCAAGTCTATGAAATGCTGTCTCTTTTGTGTATCTGTTTATTTATGTTTTACTGGCCCTCTCTGATAAATATCTTGCTTGTATGTTAGTATCACACTCAAAATTTCCCTGGCTAGAGTAGCTTGTAAATTGTAAGCTTCAGTTAATTTAAGTTGTAATATTTTATTTTCTTGTGTCTCAAGATAATTAATATTATTTAATAGATATAATATGTTGCTTTTATGCTATCAACAGACAAATCAGGAGTTTTTCCAGCTATTTACAGACAGGAATTGTTTTTTAAAAGTGTCAGGCCTCTGCCTCAGATTGCCCCTTAATAAAATTGCAGCATACATTTTGTGGTATGTTTAGAAATACTGTGGTACAAATATGTTTCATGGTAGTTCTAATGTATATACATATGTGTTTTATGATAGTTCTAATGTATATACATATGTATTTCATGGTAGTTCTAATGTATATACTTATGTGTTTCATGATAGTTCTAATGTATATACATATATGTTTCTTTCAAGGCGGCCCAGGCAGTGGTAAAGGTACTCAGTGTAAAATGATTGTGGACAGATATAAAACCTTTGTCCACTTGTCCATGGGTGATATCCTCAGGACTGAGATAGCCACAAAGGGCACAGCAGACAAAAAGTGGGGAATGGTCAGCTCACTTGTTCAAAAGGGAGAGATGGCACCACAGGTATTACACACTTAATTATGTTAGAGTTCAGTATGTCAAGGTCACTGACTCTAATTGTATTTGGTTTGTATGCTGATTATGCATTGTGCATAATTTCTCCTTATTTTTACTTGCTGTGTGTACCAGCATACATATTACCATATTTCATCTATGATAAGTCAAATATTGATGATTATTTCATCCCCAGCCTTTACAAAATTTTGACAAATATTAACTATAGTTTTTCAATTATTAACCCCATGTTTCATTTAATTATCATATTTAAATATTATCAGATTTTCCATGTCCCTGAGAATTCTGATAAATGGCATAAGAAATATAGGTATGCATTAAGCATTTCATTATATCTAGGATGCATATAAAGAATTGTATCATCCACCACTGCTTCTACTACTACTACTACAACTACTACTACTACTACTACTACTACTACTACTACTATTGCTGCAGGTGCTGTTATTTACAAACTACTGTTACTACTGTTTTCACTTCCACAACTTCCAAAAATCTGTTTTTAATGCTAGTTTTTTAAAATTGTGGTAATTGTTTGTTTCAGGAAATGACAATAGACCTTTTATCCAGAAGTCTAAAACAATATCCTGATGCAAAAGCATTTATTATAGAAGGTTATCCCAGGGACAAACACCAAGTTGAAGAATTCAATAAACATGTAAGTATGGAAATCAGTGAAGTTCAATGGACAACACAATGTAATCACTTTGGTGTAAAAGTAATGCTCAGAGATCAAGCTAAACAAATTTTAAAAATAAAAAAAACCATAGAAATTTATGATAGAAAATTTTACAAAGAATTTCTGACCATGATAATTTGAATTTTATCTGTAGGAATATGATCATCATTTTATTTAGTAGGTTTATGTGTGAGGTGTTTGTTTCAGCTCATGCAAAGCATTATCCGTGATATGGAAAGTAGTGATATTGAATACAATACACACTTCAGTTTGTTCCAAGATATATATTAAGGACAAAATTGATAAATAAAGAAACTTCCTATGTCCTAAGATTTTGCTTATAATTGCATTTTGTCAGTCCTAGTTTGTCTTGACATAAAAATTCTGTAACCTTTACTATCTAGGTAGATCAGTCTGACCTATGCATTGCATGTGCAGATGATTACAACTGAATATTTGTTCACAGTCAGTAATAGTTACTTTTTTTTATCCCTTGAATTAGCCATTCAAATTTATAGTCAACACTTCTATCATATAATAGTGGAAGTTCAAGAATAAAGTTTTCAGATTTGTGCCATTGAATTAGCAAGAGAAGCAAGTTATATTGTTCATTAGAAAAAAAAGAATTGTTTTGATGCTTAACTTCAGACTAAAATATTAAATAAATTTCTTTATAGAATGAGTTGCCAAGTTAACATTTTCAATGGCTCAAGGGAGGTAATTTGTCTCTGTCTCAGCCTATAAAATATGGTTAAGAAATAAAACTCATACTTGAAATGTTTCAGCAATTTGTAGGTTACTAAAGTAATTATAACTGTAAAGAATTATGCCTGTCCACTAAAATTACATTTACTTTTGCCTAAAAGAAGAATGTCTTTGTGGAAAAACTGTGTAAGTTTATAGTATAGAATTCAGTACACAACACTTCTATTGCAGATTGGTGGCTTGAATTTTGTTTTATTATTGGATTGTGAAGAATACTACATGCAAAAAAGACTGATTGACAGAGGCAAAAATGAGGACAGGGTGGATGACAACCTGACTGCAATAGCTAACAGACTCAATTTTTACAAGAACAACACTCTTCCAATTCTCAAATATTATGAAGACAAGGGCCAGCTGGTTGTGGTTAGTAAATACTCTTTGATTTAGGTCAGAGAGAGAGAAAGAGAGATAGAGAGAGAGAGCAGTTAAAATATGTTTGTCATTTTCTATTTATTTGGCTTTTCAGAACTTTATACTATAAATTTGTTTCATTGGATTGGAATATCATTGTTTCCAATCCCAACCAGTTTGACTTTTATGTAATGGCTTTGAAAACTCTTTTAACTTTATATGGAGGATAAAATATTTAAATTTATTGAAGTGGACTTTGTATTTTTGCCTAAACAACTCTTAGGACTTGTATGTCATTATGAATTTTTGCATGATATTTTAAATTTAGGATTATATCACACTCCATTTTTATAATATTTTGTTCAATTTCAGCTGAATGGTGACAGAGACATGAAGGAAATTTTCTATGATATTTGTCAACTAATCGAGTTTGCTTTCTTTGGGAAAAACAATGGGCCAGATGTAAGTATTGTTTATATATAAATTCTTTCATTTTTATGTCGTTCCTGAAAGGCAAAATAACATTGATGTTTCTGTCTAGATTTCAATAGTAGAACTTAGGCCTGGGTTTAAAATTAGGTCTAGAATTTGATTGAATGAAACTTAAGTTGAGATTGTAATTTGTCCAATGTAATATGATATTAAAGTCCTTTGTTTGAAGCTCAAAGCATGTCACTGAAAGGGGAAAAAAAACAATTGAGGACTCTATTGTGTATACAATTATTGATCTTATCACAATAAATGATATTTGATACTTTTCCTCTGTGTGTGTGTGTGTGTGTGTATGTATATATATATATATATATATATATATATATATATATATATATATATATATATATATATATATATATATATATATATATATATATATATGAGTTGATGTTAATATTTCATGCACTATTTAGAGAGATGCCTTTATTGGATATAAATATCTCATGCAGTCTGTGGACAGATACCTTTCTTGTCATAACAATCAACCTATTATTTTCTCTGAGAGGCATTTTGCAATATTTCCCCTATGACAAGCTGGTAATGAGTGGGGATGGAATCCATATAATTTGTTGTTTAAATTTGGGCAGACTTATCTATAGGAAAAGCTATAAAGTCAGATTTGCCAAAACTTTGTATCCAAGATGGATAGGCTAATAATCAGAGTGTGGTTTATATGAGAGAATTGTGGATTACACTTGGATTATTCATGAAAATGTAGCATGTATTTGTGCAAAAACACAAATCACAAATTCCTTATGTGTGCAGATATATCACTATACCTTTAAAACAAAGTAACAAACGCAAATGTCATCACATGACTAGCTTGTATGCAAACATGACAGAACACTATTTGAAGCTAATGAGATGAAAATAATAGGCCTCATAGCCATTTCTAAAAGACAATATCTGTTTTTCCTATATAATGTTTTCTAAATCCCAGTAATATCCTTGTTAATTCTATGGGAGAAGCTCATGTAATATCCCTTTAAATTCTGTGAGATAAACATGTGTCATGTCCCAGTTAGTTCAGTGGGATAAACACTTGTCATACCCATGTCAGTTCAGTGGGATAAACACATTATATCTCTGTTAATTCTGCAGGAGAAGCACGTGTAAATATTCTTGTATATTCTTTGGCATATCCATGTTAATTTTGTTGGAGAAGCACATGTAATATCCCAGTAAATTTTGTGGGATAAGCATACATGATATCCCTGTGAAATGTGTTTTTTTATTCATTTATCTCAAATGTTGCCTAAAATTCATACTGAGCAACAAAACACACATTCACTCAGGAATGAAAGTGACATACCATGGTAATATTTTCTACAAATGAATAAAAAGTAAGAGAACAAAACATTCTGCAAATCAACTTTGCTTTTGAATATAGACTTAGATCTTTTATGCCCAGATGTTTGATACCATTATTTGGAAACAAATTTTGAAAATGTCTGTGATTTTATCTAAATTAATGTCAAGCATTTTTTAAAGTTAAGAATATTACTCAAAGTGCAACATGAGTTGTGTAGGGGATTGTTTTCATGGTAAAAGGATATCTTTCCAAAGATATATACATTTTATATCTATAAAAGGATTAATTTTTGTCTTCAAGGAAAAGGCTGATAAAGCTAAAAGCAAAAAGCCTATGCATATAAACTTGGATGATCCACAAATAATCGAAGCTGCCACCAGAATTCAAGCAGGGGTTCGAGGTCATTTAGTGCGTAAAGAGGTGAAACCAAAGGAAGTGAAAAAGGAGAGCAAAGATGTATGCATATAATACACATATATATATATAAAACTAATAACCAACCTATAGCATGTTATTTCTGCATCTATCAACATTTTAACTCACCTTTTATTGGGAACTTTACTTCTGTCAAAATCTTGCTTTGTGTATTCTTTGCATCATGTAAAGATTTGGCATTGTCTGGTTTGGTTATTTAATAACTTTAGAAGGTACTAACATTATAATAACAGCTCTGTTTTGATGAGTTTATATTGTTTTTAACTTGCTTTTGTTTGTAATACAGCATCTACAACATTAGGAAGCCATGTCTTCTTGCAGTAACATAGATAACTATGTTATATAAAGCAGTTTTATGCTTTACTGTTGCTGGCTTGTAGCCTGACTTTTTTGCTTTATTTGTAGGTAATAGATCTTTTTCCAGTCATTATTTCTATTATTTTGTTGTTTGTTTGTTTTTTATCTTAGACCTTTTTATTATACTGGATAGTTTTGTAAGATCAGGAAGGTATTATTGGGTAGTGTTGATATATATATATATATATATATATATATATATATATATATATATATATATATATATATATATATATAAGAAATCTGGCATTAATTGGTACTAGTAATATATCTAAGAGATCTGGCATTATTGGATACTATTGATATATCTATGAGGTCTTTTCAATTTCCTGACATAACTGCGATGAATATAAGGGATCTTACATATAATGTAGGACAGTATTGAATAATATTACATGTCATGAGCTGGTAGCAAATTTCATTTTGAGTTTGATTAATTTTATGTTGTATGAAAATTAATTTTAATTTTTATTTTTGTTAAAACAGCAAAGACTTTGCAGTAGTCATTGATAGTGCTATGTAACATTCCGATATATTCTGTCACAATCTGACTTACAGTTATGAGATATGATATTATGGTCATAATAAATAGGAAAATAAAGTGACAATACATAGATCTAAACACTTGATATTGAAATTTATTTGTTACTATCATCTGTCACTGGTTATGCCAGTATGAAAGTTTATGTTGTTGCAATTCCTTTCAAGTAATCACCAGACAATAAATTGGAATTTCCCAGCTGGATATGGGAACACCTTAATTTGGATGATGCAAATGTGGTAGATACTGAAGTAAAAATTTAGAATCGGGTCGGGTTCTTCAAGTTAGGAAGCAGATATCAAAACAACTCCACATAAGGAAGATACAGTTGTGTCTGAAATTGTGATATTTGACTTTTTCTTTGATAAAATGGTACATATATTAGCATGGTGGCAGCACTCAAGAAAATAAAATTGATGTTATAGTTGAACACAGCTCAGAAAATGGTATGTTGGAAAGTGTTTTTTTAAATCAGAGTATGGTTTATGCCTCTTTGGAACACAGTCAACATATCTTTGTATTTGCTGCTTATTTGCTCATTTTAAAAAAAAAATCTTTTTGTGACCCATTGTGAATGTGGAGGGAGCATAATACAATTACTTTTTTACTACCCCACCACAATAACAGATGAGGGTCTATAGTTTTACCATGGCTATCTGTCTGCAAGTCCATGCATATCCGTCACAATTGTAATGCAGCAGCCATACAAAGCTACTAGACTTAGAACCATACCATGGCTATCTGTCTGCAAGTCCATGCATATCCGTCACAATTGTAGTGCATCAGTCATAAAAAGCTACTAGACTTAGAACCATACCATGGCTATTTGTCTGCATTTCCATGCATATCCATCACAATTGTAGTGCAGCAACCATATAAAGCTACTAGATTTAGAACCATACAAGTTTACATGCCTTGTCATTGTTTAAAGTAAACGACCTGATTAGATGTTTTGGTCATCACATCCCTCTTTTTTAAACACATTTTTGAACTTATCTGGAGCAGACTCTTCAATTTAACAAAAAACACGAGGTAAACAAACAAATTTTGGTAACCATATTTGTTTGTATGTTTGGATGACCTGATTAGATTTGTATGTATGTTTGGATGACCTGATTAGATTTGTATGCCATTATAGCAGTTTTTAAAATCTTTATTTACTGCTAAATTCTATGGAATTAGACATTTTTATGACCTGGCCACCTCCCTCTCTAAGTCAAACTATTCCATTTTTTGGAGCTCTCATTGTACATACTGTATCATACCTGCCTCCTACCTACCTATGTACCTACCTACCTATCTGCCTGCATGCCAGCTTATCTGCCTGCCTGCCTACCTACCTATCTACCTACCTACATACCTACCTACCTACCTACCTACCTACATACATACATACATACATACATACATACATACATACATACATACATACATACATACATACATACATACATACATACATACATACATACATACATACATACATACATACATACATACACTGCATTGTATTGATAATAAACTATGATATACAAGAACAGCAAATATCAGACGTGTTTTTTGTGTGAATAGTTATCAATTCTTAAAACATGTCTAACAGCAGCACATTATTATAATACTTTTCAAGGCATCACCAGCTTATAAATCTTAAGTTCAGAATAAGAGCCAGATAATTGTGATTCAGATGATTTGCAAGTGATAAGTGCCAGAATTAAAAGTCAGACTAATGTCAGGCATCATTTCATCAGAAAACAAACAATGTGTGAAGCTGATGCTGAGATTGTGAAGTTCTGAAGTTTGTTTCTTTGGTCCTTGATTTTTGGAATCTAGAAAGGATTTCACATCTTCTAGTGTAGCAGTTCATACAGAATTTTAGATTTTTCTCAGATGATAGCATTGGAATGTATTCAATGTCTGATATAAAAACATTCTTAAGTGCTTTCATTAGTTTGTCTGCTTGCATCATTTGATGACAGTTTTTTCAAGAATCTCTTTCTACTGCAAGCTTTTTCACCAAACAGGTGTTATATTTTTTGTCAGATTTTCTTCTTTTAATTATTCATTATAAGAGATTTATTAAAAATGTGAAGGTAAAATATGCTTTGAAGTATCATGATGTGCAGTATAGATTAGGATGTTCTGCAGTTATTCAAGTTCATCCCCATCTCTGTATTTTCTTTAACCTACTGTTTGTCCATAATAATATTTAAAACATGTTTGAGTATTTTTAATCATATTTTATTGTTATTGTTATCATTACTGATATCATCATTATAATTATTATTATTATTATTATTATTATTATTATTATTATTATTATTATTATTATTATTATTATTATTATTATTATTATTATTATTATTACAACCATAATGCAGTTTAATAGATTGTTTATTGCATGCATTTCATCAGCCGCTTTGTTTATTTTTGATGTATTAGTTTTAGATTGATCTAATTTTCTAGTTTCATCTTTAAAGGTCTTTTAGGGTTAGGAGCCCTAGTGGTCCAGTGGTAATCATACCAGACTCACAAACAAAAGAGTACAGGTTCAAAAACTATCATTGGACCACCGATGGTGTAGTGTGTCAGCTACCATGTGGGTGTCCTTGGGCAGGCACTGTTCCCTTTGCTTTGTAAATATAGAAATCCCTATACATAAATGCATGACCAATATCAAGCTGTTTATCACTCTACCTGATTGGTTAAGGGTGACACAATAAAATGGTGGAGGGATCTACAAGACATTCCATACATACAATGGCAGATTTATTGTAAAACCCAGGCAAGAATTAATGTGAGGTTGTTCCTTTATATACTAACTTCATTTTTCAGAATCCCAATCCTGGCAATATTGCTTCCTCTATATGCTTCCATAAAGACTAAATACCATATATACTCACATATAATTGAAGTGTGATTACAAATAGCATAGATCCAGATATGCCAATAGATAATGTGCCAACAGATCAAAGTCTGTTTTGTTTGTTCTATTGGTTATCCTTTTTTAAATCCATAGACATGGGTGTTCTAGCACATTAATCAGTGGCAGGTATGAGTCAGTTTGCAGTTGGATATAACTTATAAGTGAGTATATATGGGATACCTTTTCCATCCCTATAAAATGTACATTTTTTTAGATGTTTATTTCCAGAAGTGTAGGTAATGACCAATCTGTAGTAATTGACTTCTTTCAATACTTTCCATTCTAGATTCTTAATATCATTGAGAAGTTAAAATCCTAACAACTTATGAGCATTGTTAATTACTAACATATTTTGTTAGTAAATATTTATATGTCAAATGGCAAATTTTGAATTCAATGAATACTAACAAAAAAAGATGATTCTTTTAAATAGGCATTACTTAACATTTGAAAGGACAAAGCTAAACTGAGTGTATTTTTGTCCCAAATGTGAACTCCAGAAATACAGATATAATATTTTATTGATCCAAAAGTTTTTAAAATACATGTAATGTGAAGTTGCAGATATTGCTATTTTCTTTTATTTTTTCAATAATGGGGATGGAGGAAGGGTGTTCCCCAACTTTAAAGCAATATTTACCATACAGTCAGTATACATAATTTTGCTGATAAATTGCAGAGGTACTTGGGTAGATACTGTACATTGATAAACCTTTTTTTAGATCTTCATAAAATGTAAAATTCAGATTCAAACTTGTTAGATTTTATGGTCATGCACTATGATAATATTGGCATAAGTTGTTTTCCAAAAAACTCAGTGGTTATGGCATATGGATAGTGTATTATTTTTACACATATTGCAGATTGATTCCAAATTATGGAAATGGGGTTATATTATATATACATTACAGATCAGATGAATGTGGCTAGTATTGGGGTCAAATCCTCACCTAACATGACATTGTTCTTTATATTTATCATTTTGAAATTCTGTTTAGGTCTCAACATTTACTTATCTTGAGGTGAAAGCTTTATTAAATACAGCTGAGGTTTTTTGAATGGCCTCCAGTGTGTCTCATGCATGGTTATGTTTATCAAACCATGTGGGCCGACTTTTGGGTTATGTATGAGAGAGAGTGCAAATGCAAACAATGTAGTGCAGTGGTTCCTATCATATTTTGGCCTTGACCCAAAAAATAATTTTCACATTTGAGTAAGTTTTGACATCTTCAAAAAATTCCTGGTGACCCTTTCCAAACATTCTTGTGACCCAGAGGTTGGGAACTGTTGACAAAGAGGGTCTTCCAATTTAAATAGGCTTTTCTCTTTAGTAATGTAAAGTTTCAATGTCTAAGAATGTGATTTGACCAGCTTTTAACTTTTTTGATTTTTTAAAATGGTTGCTGGTGTTACTGGTGAAAGAAAATCATATCATGTATGTGTGAGAGGTCTCTTTTATGTGTAAAATGCCTTAACTGGTATGTTTATATTATATTGTGTGTGTGTGTGTGTATATATATATATATATATATATATATATATATATATATATATATATATATATATATATTTATTACCTCAACCAACATATATATATATATTCAATCATATATTTATAAAATACCTCAACTAGCATGTGTTACATTTTGTCTTATATAAGGTTACCTTTATGATAGAGTCACTTTCATATCTTTATACTTTATACATTTTGGGGGAATTTTTCAACAAAAGGGAAGAAATGAACAGGTTCACATTCTTGAGAAGTTTTGTCAACATCATGCAAAACACATGGTAGTAATTAGATGACCCACTGTATTGTTGTGTATCCATTATTACATAACATGAAAGATACCTCATGGTTTTATTGACATATCATATCACCATGCAATAGAAAATGATTGGTACTGTAATTAACTTGGATTTAATGAAGTACAAAATATAATTAATTCATGATTAAGGTATTCAGTTTCAAAATGCCAGTGACTTCTGTATGAACCCCAGTTTCTAGTCAAATTTGTCTAAACTTATAAACTTTCACTGATCCGCACATCTTTGCTGCAAAAGAAATTTCCACTACATATTTATGCATTTACTAACTTCAATGCAAGATTAAGCTCTAGCAAAAATTATTATTATTTAAATTCACTGCTTTGAAGTGTTAAAGTTCAAAAAAATAATATTCAGGAGTAAGAGAAATATTTTTAAAGATTATGTTATTTTGTAAATTCAGTTTGGAAGATTTTAATCTCTTTCCAGAATTGTTGATAATGACTTTTTCATTCCATTTTTAAATGCTATTTGTTACTCTTTCAGGCAAGGAAGAGTGATGAAAAAGGTAGGCATATTCATTATGTCCTTTTTGCTGTGCATTTTCTTTTGGATTTTTAGCTTTTATATACTTGTTGCTTTGTAATAAGTTAGCTGGGGTTTTTTTGCCCTTTCCTCTTTAGTCTAGATTGTTCATACCAACAAAGAAAAGTGTTAAATTAATTTACTATTCAGACTCCTGATTTATTTAATGGAATATATAGTCATGCATGATGATAGAGGAATTTCTGCATGCTTTTCTCCTGCAATATTAGCAGTCAAATTGAAAATCAAAAAGAGGTAAAATAATTTTTGTCACAAGATGTCAACATTGCATGTGTAAGAACTACATTTGTACAGTATGTTTAATTAATGAATTATAAGGATGAATGAAAAGATAAAATAATGTAATCATTTTGAAAGACTACATATTGTACATGAAACCAGCCAGTACTGCACTTGGATATGATAAGTTTGTTATTTCAGACAGGCAAACAAATAATATCATTCTTTTACAAGATATATTGTTAAAGAAATGCAGAAAACAATATTTAGATTTAAAAAGTTTAGTTTTTGGCTCTACTGGTCATACACCAGATAGGGACATGGCTTTTACACCAGAAGACTAATTATGACAGCAGGTAGTCATGAATGAAAATGCTGTTGATCTTACTGCAAATATGGCTGCCACATTGAATGTATTGGAAATCTTGTTACTAATTCTCCTGGATGGATGGTCTTATCAGCATGGGGTTGAAAATGGTACCAATGGCTGCCACAGTGGTTAATTTGAAAATCTTATCACTTATCAGAGATAATTTTCACACTCAGAAGATACAGAGTAGAAATGATCCAATCATGAAATCCTGTGTATTCGTTTTGGACAGTAGACCCTCAGTCCCTTTGAAGGATTCTTGTTCTTTCTTTAGTTCTCTGTAAAGATGCATCATTATTTGGATCTTTACAATGCATTGATATTTTGTATGATACAGTACATCTTGCAATGCACATCTTAGCATCTTGATGTACAAAACTGATTACAATTTTAACAAAATTAAGTTAATTAAAAAAAGGTGACATAAAATTGCAAACAAGATAAAGTAACACAAATTGCTTCCAACCTTTAGTATAAATTAACTCTTTAACCTTTGCCAACACTATAACTTGTCTCTGCAGGTCTCAGGGATACAAAGGCACTCATAATGCTAACACTCTTTAGGTGATCTCTCTGCAGGTATGCTGTAGGGGAATGCCTAGCTGTTTGGCTCAGGGGTTAATGAATTAAGTCTCTTTTCTTAAAAGGCGAATTGTAAGAAGTTGTCCAAAGTAAAAATGCTTATGTTCCCAAGGTTATATATAATATTTGCAATTTGAAACATCTACCACTCAGATATTTTTCATACAATTTTATTGAAATTTTCCACATTACTCATAACATCAATGTCACTTTTTAAAATATTCATTTTAAATGAGTGTGTATGCTAATGAGTAAATTGGTCATTTTGCATTCTTTTTTGAGGGGCATTTGAACAGAATAAATGTTGTACCCTCTCTAAAAAATACCTAACCATGAATAGTTCTGTCTTAATTTTAAACATGTTTTGACTCTAATAGCATCAATTATTATTTGCAAAAACACTGCTTTAGGTGTGTAAAATTTGCATTGGTATACCATATATTTCTTCAGTGGTAAGACTGTAATTAATGATAAGTGTACAAAATTTAGGGAAATGTTTTTTTTTTTATTTTAAGCCTTTTCTCACAATAATACCCAACAGTGTTGTTCCTAACAGTGAACAATGTGTTTCCTGGATCATCATACTGCATCTTATATGATTTGCATTAAGATTGGAAAATAGGTATATCTGTCATATACGCTGTATCAGCACTAAGCAAAATGAAACCTGAGTAAACGATTTAAAGCAATATTAAAACTCATACTTCCATCGTGATTATTATTACCATGGCAAATTTAATAATGGTTTTGTACACTAGGATGCATGCAGTTGTTTTGCTTAGTATTACAGTCTTAAAAAATGAGTGAATGCATGAAAAGAGAATTTGGTCTTTGTATCCATATGCATTTGCTGTGTTCTTTTCTGTTTTTAGTTTCTTTAACTCTGTAAAATTTCACTGGTTTAATTTATTTTTTATGTGATTCCTGTTCAAATAATTCACTAAACTTCAGTTATGCAAAGTGAGAGAAAATTTGTGTACTATACAACTAGAAAAAAATGGCTTTCTTTTTTATGCTACATATACTTGGTTAAAAGTGAAAAACAAAATCTGATTATTTACTGTAATTTTGCAGTTCTTATATATCCAGTATTATCTTAATCTTGTTTACGCCTGTTGGAAGTCCGATGTTGAGCACAATATATTATCATGAGTGTGCACCAGTTCATATGCAGTGTGTGCCAGTTCACAGTTTTATGAGTCTATGCTCTTAAAATAAGTAAGAAAAAGAGTGAAGCAAACAAGTGCTGTAAAATTTAGAAAATAATTTATTTCCCTAGAATACAAAGTGAAGAATGAGAAAAAGAACTTACAGTTCTGTGTATTAAATCAAAAAACAAGTCCAAGAATTAAAGATGCCAGTCCTAGTCATAAGAAATCCTGAATAAAATTCAGTTCAAGTTCCAAAGAGATTTAAAACTGAAGGCAATCACATATCTGTTTTAGCCTGCATTGTACAGATGTGTGAACAGTCTCTTGTTGCATCACAGAAATATTATTCTAGGTTTGAATTCAGTATAAATTCCAATGACTGTCTTGATCCAATAATTTTGTCAGAACACTTTTGTATTTTCAGAGAAAATAATCACTTGAATTCAGTAATTTGAAGAAAATAAAATTTAGTCCAAACTAGCCACAACATAATACAACCCAAAGTGCTAGATGTTAAAGCATGACTGGTAAAATTCTGACTAATCACAAGATAATATAGTTCTCTGTTTGACCTCATGTCACAAATTAGCATTTTCTAAAATCAACCATTGCCAAATGGAAAATTACTTTCTAGCATGATTTAATGAGCCTTGTTTATTTAAAGCATAATACCCTATAAAATTCACTTTGGAATCCCCAAAACCCTGACCCAAATCAATATATTTACCTGCATAATAATTTGGTCAAGGAGTTCAAACCCATAGAGGATAATGAAGCTACTATTAGTTGTTTATATCAGTAAAATAAAAAAAATTACAAAAAAGTTAATTCGTTCAAACAGAACTGAACTAAATTTTGGACAAGGTCAAGTCCAGTAAACAATGTTATATTGCAATAAATTGTAATGAAATAAAAAAAATTAAAATGGACAAATAATAAAATTAAATATACATAACAATATGTTGTATGTACCAATTCATATAGTTTGCACCAGTTCATATGCAGTTTGTGCCAGCTCATATGCAGTGGGCTAGTTCATATGCTGTTTGTGCCAGCTCATATGCTGTGGGCTAGTTCATATGCAGTGTGCACCATTTAATGTGCAATGTATGCCAGCTCATATGCAGTATGCACCATTTCATATGCAGTATGCACTAGTTCATATGCAGTGTGTGCTAGTTCATATGCAGTACAGTGGATTTCAGGCATGCATCTTGGTTGGTATTTAGTGTGCTTCAGTTTGTATGTAATAGATTTGGACGTGCATTTTTGTCATGTACATGTAAATCAATATTTAAAATTACTGAATTAATAGACAGAGGGTTATTGGTTACTTTGAATTACATAAACAATGCTTAATGAGATGCTGCTTACCAACGGCCTGCAATTTTGTTTCTATTATTGCTATAGTATTAAGTCATCTTCAAATAAATTGCCAATATCCTGGACAACCAAATACTTTAATCTGTGATGTACTTACTTGTGTGTAATGTAGAACTTACTTCTCTTACCTTTGCAAAAAATAGATGCATGAGTTATGTTTAACACTGACAGTGAAAAAAAAGTTAAATTTAGTTTGTTTATCAAAACATCCAAACAAACTACAGCTAACAACATAAAACCACACATCACTGAGTTTCTTGTTAGCAATATGACCCAAACTCTTCAAAGTATGATAATGCCAATTTGAGGTTTGGTCTCCTTCCTATAATCTTCTTTTGAAATATGATGATGGCACATGAGGTTAGATATTGTCCTATACCCTTCCTCTGAAATATGATGATGGCACATGAGGTTAGATATTGTCCTATACCCTTCCTCTGAAATATGATGATGGCACATGAGGTTAGATATTGTCCTATACCCTTCCTCTGAAATATGATGATGGCACATGAGGTTAGATATTGTCCTATACCCTTCCTCTGAAATATGATGATGGCACATGAGGTTAGATATTGTCCTATACCCTTTCTCTGAAATATGATGATGGCACATGAGGTTAGATATTGTCCTATACCCTTTCTCTGAAATATGATGATGGCACATGAGGTTAGATATTGTCCTATACCCTTCCTCTGAAATATGATGATGGCACATGAGGTTAGATATTGTCCTATACCCTTTCTCTGAAATATGATGATGGCACATGAGGTTAGATATTGTCCTATACCCTTTTTCTGAAATATGATGATGGCACATGAGGTTAGATATTATCCTATACACTATCTCTGAAATATGATGATGGCACATGAGGTTAGATATTGTCCTATACCCTTCCTCTGAAATATGATGGCACATGAGACCAGATCTTGTTATTTTTTTTTACTTTTTTCTGACATTTTCCGTCATCTTGTTTAGTGCATTTTCAATTTTAATTTTGTTATAATATTCTTTTCATCTTAAAAATTGATTATCTCACCAACTGCTGTTCCAAGCAATTAAATAAAGCTTTGCTAAGAATTTATCGCTCATTCTCCCGTTTTAATCTCTTCAAATCTATTTGTTGCTTTTCATAACAGTTATTTACAAAGTTGTCAGTAAAATAGCCCACACGGTTCCTGTGGAGCCAAAACTACGTCCTTAAAAAAAGCACCTAACTTTTCCAAATCTGATCTTTAAAGTTTTCTTTCAATCTATAATAGAAATGACTTTCATGATTGCTTCTTCAAAATCTATTTTAGAGGCAATCCGAAGCATGCGAATTCCAAGTGAATAACTTCTTCAGATGAAACCTTTTAGTCATGATTGACTTTCTGAATGATGCTACCCCCCCAAAAAAAATCCTCCGTGACATTAACTTTGTATTCACTTTTGCCTTCGTGGCTACAAATAAACTTCCGTTACCGAAGTATGCAGAAGTGACAAACTTTACAGATCAACTATTCTGTCTCAGATGAAAATTCGTTTGAATATACCAAACTGTGCATTCATTTAACATTTTCTCACAGGTTGTCGATGCGAGCTTAATGTTTAAAAAGGAAATTTTGTCACTCACTATGATTTCTTTCCCTTAATGTTATTGCTTTTTCTAACATTAAGCTCATGTCTAACACCTGTGCATTTTGAATGCTTTCCAAGGTATTTTCAACTAGTACAATGCCTACGACTTTTCTCTCATAAGATCTCCATAGGGCGGCATTGACAAACTTTGTGCAGTATGTTATCCCTAAAACATAAAGTGTATTACAATATACCGGTAACAAGCAATACATAACTCAAAGTACATAAAAAGCTATTAAGTGATGGCCATTCATGCAGTGTATGAACGACTGTCAGCCTGATTCGAATCAGTTCTCTGTCCAACGTGAAGATTTAGCAGTGACCTCTTAGGGGCCATGTTCTGGTTACCTAAGTTTTTACCATAATTGCTGCTTTTATCTGCTCTTCAGATGAAGTCTTATATCTTTACTTTGATACTGAGCAGTATGACTGCGGAGAATCAGTGTATGCTGGACGATTGGATTCACTTTCAGAATTTCTGAAAGCTGCATTTGTTATGGCTGATTCAAACGTCAAGAAAAATTTGACCCCTAAGCTGTCGCTGTCATTTCTTCACCTAGGACAGTGGAGATTTGGTTTTAATTAGATTGTAATGCTGCCAGTCGCTTTTCAGCAATGTGGCTTTGTGATTTCGTCAGGGGCTTGCTCTACTCAGTAATCATTGTATATTTTTTAATCGCAACTGTCTTTGATTGAAAAAAGATTAAATTTTGTTTCTGATTTACCATTTTCATTCTTAGGAATTGGCAAGAATGTGTGCTTAAATGTTCTTGTAGATATTGAGAGTCAAACACTAATACATTTTCAAACAGATTTTATTGTTTATAAGTCGTGGGAACTACTCTCAAGTGCCTGCCATTGGCGAGGCATTGTGATTGCGTCAGGCACTGTTTATTCTCAGTAATCGCCATATATTTTACCATCACAAAAGTATTATCGAGAACTATTTTCAGCTTTTTCTTAAAGATCTATTTAGTTGCTGTCGAATAAAACATTTCTAGTGGCATGTTTTACAAACAGGTATTATTACTTGTTTATACACCAACCAATTGGCTTACAAGTATGTCATAATTTCTTCAGAACTGCAGGACCAAGTTTGATGAAGCCTTTTAAGAATGTCACTCATGGCATGATGATCTTTATAAGCAACCACTGGCTGGCAGTAATAGCAAACATAGAACTAATGTCATCTCTATCATTAGAATGTAGATTGGCCAATTTTTAAGTAATCCCCAAACCTTTTTCACAGTGGCCTACCCAACAGAGACTATCACTGTAATTAAAGTCAGTTTGGATAGTTAATATAAATAATCTTGATATAAAACTCAAAACATTTTGTATTCAGCAGTCAGCTTAACGCCTCGGTGTGGGTATCTTACTTAGCTGTCAAACTGCAAACCTGATTATTTGACAAATATACCGTTGAGATTTAGACCACCCTTTGTTCAAAATTATTAATGATGGATTACTTCGCAGTCATAACATTTTGTTCAAAGAATTATTAGAACTATTCATTCCAATCTATTTTTGTTAGACAGGTAATCAACAGTTTATTTTCCACAAAAGTTAGGTCTATTTTTTTTAATTGCTTCATTATCAGTTTGATTAAATTTCGTATGCATGGTCCTAAACGCAAGTTCTAGAGATAACAAGATTCCGCGACACTCCTATTACGAATGTGTTGAACTTGTATTATAATTATTTTTGAAACTATGCAACACATCTTTGATCCTATTATTGTTGCAGTAAACTTTACAACTTTGGTTCTCATGGCATCTCCACAGAATGTGATTGGATTCGTTTATTGTTTGGTTTGATTTCACTGTGCAAGGATGATTGTTTGCATATATGCTAGTGGTTACATGTCTGTGGAGTGTTTAGAATTGGCTAATTGGATCATGTGCTTACTGCCAGTGCCAAAGGATATTATCCTGCTTTGAATGAAGTGGACGTTCGATGTGAAAGAGGAACGGCGTGAGGTGTCTGTTCCAGGTAGACCATCTTTCAAATAAATTAAACTTGTTACAATTTAGCTACAACATCTTGTGAATATTAACGTAAATCGTTTGAAAATCCAACCAGCTTACCAATCGTTTAAAAATCCAACCTACCTCTAAATCGTTGACACTCTCAAATACCCTAAAAAAAAATTACTTAACAGTTTAACGATCATCAAATCTAGATTTCCTAATGGATGACATTGATTTTGATGTAGTAGTCCCATGACAAGCTTGAAACTAGTCTAACTTTAAATGTTTAATTCATATGTTGACTTTATAGGTCAATATTAGACCTTGCACTTTTATCTGTTTAAAGACTCCTTTAGCGTTGTAAGATTTGACGGCGGCACGATTTACCCAAATACGCCCAAATATACTAAAATACTGCCCAAATATTTATACCCCAATTCAGCCCATATAAGGTCTGGAAACAAGCACGTGATGCATTTACTACTTAAGAAATATTTTAGTTTATTGCAATGTGAAGTTCTGGTTCAAAATGAAATACGTTGAATTACTAAAGCAATTTAAAAAAATCTTTGTACGAAGCGTAACGAACATCTACAATTACCATTTGCTCGGAAATTATCGACTGAGTCCAGACGACATGTATGTTTCTAATTTGCATACCTAATTGCAGATATCTATATTCTAGAATAATCTTTTTTTTTATTTGTGGGACCACCTTCGACATTTAGATATAATTAGCTATTGGCCTCGAGTACGTCTCTTCTATGGCTCTTTGTTCGAAACATTCACGGGCTTGTATGTGTTTGTGTTCCGACCCTCTAATATTGTTGTCTTGTTGTTGTTTTTTTTTTCTTCAGTAAATAATCAAAAAGAAGTCTGAAACGAAAATGTATTTATATGATCGTTTTTGTTGCAGTGGTTCCTCTTGATGTGCTACTTTCTTGGATGAGTCTATCTCTGAGGTTCATGTATACACAGGCCTCTTGTTTCCTTATCTCCTAAGCTTTATTCTGTAAAATTAATAACTTGTTATATGTTATATACTATCATCCATTGACATATTTATATGTGGATAATGACATAAAATAATCCATATTTCCAATGATCGTGACCAATGTTCTTGCTACCGTCCATGTTTGAAATGTATATGCTATAATGTTTTGTCTACTATATACTTTTTTGTCTGGATTGGACTTTGTGTGGTCAAAATTTTCTTTTCGTTATTTGGTTTTTATTTCTCCGAAAAAAGATAGGGACTCTGACGATACACACACACACACACACACATACATATATATATATATATATATATATATATATATATATATATATATATATATATATATATATATAAAGAATACAAATCATATGGCGAATAACAACCCTCTCAAGCGTACTGGATCCACTAAAGGACCACGTTTGTCAGGGATTAATTAAAATAGATGCAATAAACTGACGACGAACAGTACGAAACTAGCAACTAACTAGCCTAAGCGCTTTCGACTCTTAATAAGTCTTTTTCAAAGGCAAATACAAAACATAGTTACGACAAACAAATAAACACAAAAACGTTGCGTTTGTAAACCTCTACATTTCTATCTTCACATGTGCTAAAACTATAAATACAACCAGCTTTGGCTTGTAGACTTTTAGGGAATTATACAACGTTTTCAGTTTCCGCATCTAGTCTATACAAGCTGGTTGTATTTATAGTTTTAGCACATGTGAAGATAGAAATGTAGAGGTTTACAAACGCAACGTTTTTGTGTTTATTTGTTTGTCGTAACTATGTTTTTTGTATTTGCCTTTGAAAAAGACTTATTAAGAGTCGAAAGCGCTTAGGCTAGTTAGTTGCTAGTTTCGTACTGTTCGTCGTCAGTTTATTGCATCTATATATATATATATATATATATATATATATATATATATATATATATATATATATATATATATATATATATATATATAAAGAATACAACTCATATGGCGAATAACAACCCTTTCAAGCGTACTGGATCCACCAAGGGATCACGTGTGTCAGGGATTAATTAAAATAGATGCTATAAACTGACGACGAACAGTACGAAACTAGCCTAAGCGCTTTCGACTCTTAATGAGTCTTTTTCAAAGGCAAATACAAAACATATATACGATAAACAAATAAACACAAAAACGTTGTGTTTGTAAACCTCTACATGGCTGTCTTCACATGTGCTAAAACTATAAATACAACCAGCTTGTATAGACTAGATGCGGAAACTGAAAACGTTGTATAATTCCCTAAAAGTCTACAAGCCAAAGCGACATCTATTTTTACTTTTTGTACATATGTAACGCAGATTACATCCCGGATATTTGATTCTACACCGGTTATTTTTATAGTCAAAATTGAAGGATAATAAGAAGATTTAGAAAATGTTAAATTTTACTAGTGCATAGTTTTCATTTTCTAGTCTTCTTGGTTTAAGCACATGTTTTAGCACATGTGAAGACAGCCATGTAAAGCTTTACAAACACAACGTTCTTGTGTTTATTTGTTTATCGTATATATGTTTTGTATTTGCCTTTGAAAAAGACTCACTAAGAATCGAAAGCGCTTAGGCTTGTTAATTACTAGTTTCGTACTGTTCATCGTCCGCTTAGAGCATATATATATTATATATATATATATATATATATATATATATATATATATATATATATATATATATATATATATATATATATATATATATGTGTGTGTGTGTGTGTGTGTGTGTGTGTGTGTGTGTGTGTGATAAAAAAACAACACCAACATGTGAATGCGTGACCGGTTTCGCTTTATTGCTTCACAAGAATATCACCTCTGCGTGGGTTCGAGTCTAAGATTCGGCGAATGTGAGAAAGCTTGCCAGTAGCTTCTCGTGGGTCGGTGGATATCCCTGTTTCTTCCTCCACCATTAATACTGGCCGCCATGTATCACCATTAATACTGGCCGCCATGTATAGCCTATCGTGTGCCGAAAAATGGCGATAAGTCCCAGAACAACAACAACAACAACAAAATCGTTACCTTTGGCTTTAATCCTTGGATGCATGCATATGTATATAGAATAATGTTAAGGAGAAATCTAATTCAACACAAATGTTAATATTGCTAACACATCTATTTATAACATGTCGTCTGATCATAACAATGCAGAGTCCATGAACAATCGCTTAAAACAAGCAACTGGCTAGAAATAGCTAAAGGTCCCGAACTTGTTGACAGGTTGTATTCCGTTACAAAAACGCAGATCATTTAGCTACGTCGAGTTTTGTATGGTGCTGGCAACTGCCTGCTTTTTGGCCAGTCTCTTTCATTTATTTATTTATTTTTTTGGACACACAAACCTGGCACTCAAAAAGTGCAACGGAAAAGGAAAAACACTTCAAGAAATTTCTTGCTGCTTTAATCGCCACATATGCTGAGTCCAATTATGTCCATTCATCAGATGGAACATACAATTGCAAGCGACCAAAACAAACGGCCGGATGAAAACCAGTCCAACAGAAAATACCAAGAGCTGAACGGACAACAGATATAAAGCACCGATAGTTAACAAACATTTATTAACATATATATGTACCTAATTAATTAATTAGTACATTGTGAAATAAACTATGTAAGGTTGTAACTGTTTTTATTGCTACCTGTATGACAGATGCATCTGTAGTTCAGAAATAATCAATATTTTAATGTATTTCGCCACTCTAATAAAATATAAAATATGACCTTATTTTAATTCCAATTAGACTTTGCATTTACACCTGTATATGAACGTAATCACCTTTACAGCGTCAAAAATTACCAAAAAAGCTCAGTATTGTGCCTCTCACAATGCAGTTGCTTATCCGTTACGACAGAGAACTGGAAAAAACTAAGGATGGTTTCATTAATTCAGCCCATGACTGTCAATTATCAGATAATGAATTCAAATGACAATTTGAATAGCAGAAAGCTATGATAAGTCTACTTTTGATCAATCCAGTAAACGAGGTTTTTTTTTAGTCATTAGAAATGGTCGATGTTAACATTTAACACGCAATAATTAGGACGAATTAAAGTTATTTAAATTGACTGAAATTGCATAAAATGGAGAGAAAAAAAACTGCCGAACAATCTCAGAAGCAGAAAATACAACTAGAATTGACGCCAATCAATAAAGAAATATTTATCAGGACTATAAAAATAATGACTGAAGTTATGATATAGAATAGAAACATCCGAATATATTTGGGTGTATTTAAATATATTTTATAGCATTTGCATTATATCGGAATGTTTCAGTAGCATTTAAATATACGTTTATGGAGGTCTTCAGAAGTATTTGAATATATTGTGCAGTATTTGTATTTACATATGCATGCATCCAATGATATATGAAGAAATAAACACCAATTCACCAAAAGAGCAAATTTGACCACACAAAGTACAGTCGAGTCATAGACACTATATAGCAGACAAAACGTTATATTATATACATAGCAAACATGGATGGACAGTAAGAAGAATATGTCAATAAATGATAGTGCATAACATATAACAAGTTATTAATTTTATAGAATAAAGCTATCAAGTATTGGGACAGAAGGATATAAGGGGTCTGTATATACAGGATACTCAAAGAACGACTCGACCAAGTAAGTAGCAAATTAAGAGAATATATATATATATATATATATATATATATATATATATATATATTTATATATAAATATACACATATATACATATATATATATATACATATATACATACATATATATACATACATATATATATATATATATATATATATATATATATATATATATATATATATATATATATATATATATATATATATATATATATATATATATATATATGCAATTAAGTATACAAATTAGGAACATATATAGTATTTGGGTAAATTAAATTTGGGCAGTATAGTGTAAAATTTCTGTCGTATTACTGGTCTTTTGGGGTTTCTTGCTTTTAATATACATTCTACTTGTAAACTCCATTTATAGTGACTGTCGGTATTATGCATGTCACCAGTTCTTATATGGCATAAGTATATTTTATTGATTGTATTTCTTTGTATTGTTTCGGGCTGTAAATTCACTAAAGACCGTTTCTTGCACTATCAATTTTAATGTATTTGCACATAACTCTGTCCATACCTTGATATATAAAGTTTTCTTGTATTTGGCATGTTGGTATATGATTTTGTTATTATTATTTCATTCTATGATTCTTAATTTTGGGGATACGAGTAAATTCTTTTTGTAACTGCAGGTTTCAGTTTAATCTCAATTTCAAGTAGGTCATAAATTTAGTGATCGGTTAGCATTCATCATGCATTATATTTGGTGGATTTTGTTCTTGTTGTAAAGAGAATTTTTTAAATTATTTGTTGTAGTCGTGCTTTTATTGTACAAGAAGCCATTATTTCACTTCATGCATCGTTTTGCTGGCAGCGCTAATAGGAACCAAACGCTTTTGGAATATTATTGAATAAAACGCTAATTAGGAACCATTTGAATGAGATAAGAAAAACCGGGGAATTTCAAACATCAACTACACAAATGGTTATAATATTCAGTTTTAAAAAGTTCTTATATATAACATTAAAGACAGCGTAAATAAATATTGTGGAAGATAAAACCCTTCCTGATGAATGTCAACATGGAAGTTCTGCAAGATTATTGATAAAAGATAACGTCCTGTAAAATATTTATAAAATAAAAGTTGAAGATAAAAATATTAACTCCTTAAATATAGGATCAACATTTATAATATAAACCGCTTTTCGTCCAAAAACTCAAAGATTTTATCTGGTAGCACATCATTATAAAATTCCATAATCGAGTTCACATCAGAAAACTTCATTGCCTGCCAGAATAGTTCATACTGCGTAGGCGAATTCGGAGTGAGAAGGAACACTTGTTGTAAAGTGTTTCTGAATAACTATCCGATAACGTTTAGTTTTAATTGTTTTTGTTTCATTGTCTAAAGCGTTATAAAAAAAAGAACCATAAAAATAAAAAAACGTTGCCAGTTGAGAATAATGTATGACTAATCTCGAAATAATTGGATATGCAGGAACACATGGACAAACTACAGCTGAGTTTATACAGTTGTTATAGCTATTTAGAGTATAAATAGATGCTCCGTTGTTATTGGAATTTAAAGTTGGTCATTTATATGAAGAGTCCAGTGTTGTGGGATGAAGTCCATACGATCTTCTTTTGGCTTTCAGAACCTGTGGAAGAGGAAGTTATAGAGGCTGCCATTTCGAAAGAAGGGGCAACTCGGACGGGTGATACAATAGACAACCCATATCATACAGCCAAATTGGATGAGGCTGGTAACGACGATTAACCAGAATTAGAAACATAATATAGCAGCACATAACATATCTTGGCAACAATATCGGGACTGTTCTGTATAGCGTTTAGGCAACGCAAACATAGACATAAATATGATTTCGTTTGACAGTATTTGAAGACATACATAGTCACTTAGGATTGTTACTCTCTAAATTATACGTTAAGAGGTCTGCACTTCCAATGATATTTGAGAACCCCCGTTTCTTGCACATTTGCAGTCAGGTATTTTCAGGATGTTTCTCTGAGGTTAGATGGTTTAAAGATTCAGTGATATAATACTTAATTCAAAGATCTTTTCCCCACCTCCACGCCAATGGAGAAAGGTTTTGTTCATGGGTATGATTACGAAGATATAAATGTAATTCATTTCATTGATCTTAAAATGTGATTCCGCAGTTATTTAGAGGGACACCAATCATCTCATATTCTGGCAAGGTTTTAAAAGAAGAAACGAAAGTATGTTTATAAGAGTTACAAATTCGAAGGAATGGTAGAATGAAATGCAGCTGAGCTTTCCGTAGGACTTTGATGCTGGGAGTTCTGGATCTTGTCTTTAGGAAATGGGGATAGGAAAACTGGTGTTCCTGTCGAAAAAAGGAAGAGTCTTTTTGTGGGCATAAACTCATTACATTCAAATCAAATTGATACAAGTATACTAAAATAAATCTTACTGGCTAAAATGACTTATAATTTAGTTTTATTTTAACTTTTATATTCAATTATCTAAGTATGAGAATTCTTTATTTTATTTAATTTCTTTTAATACAGTAATTTTCTTGCATAATTGGGCTTCTATTCTTTTAACTTGCTATTGAAAATGTGATCTGCACTTAGAGATACATAAAACTGAGGATCCAGGTCTAATTTAGATATGGATGTACAAGATGCACGCTCTAGCAGTATTGGGTATCGAAGACTAGAATTTGAAAGTTTAGGATGAGATGGAAACACTTATTGAAAGCTCAGATGCAATTTTTTGGCCTGATTAGAAAATGATGAGAGAGAGAGAGAGAGAGAGAGAGAGAGAGAGAGAGAGAGAGAGAGAGAGAGAGAGAGAGAGAGAGAGAGAGAGAGAGAGAGAGAGAGCATGCATGTCTGTATGGTAGGGATTTTTCCGTCTTACAGAAAGGGGCAAATATCCATGTTAGTATCTTTACATTTTCATTTTGTTTTGTCGCATATATAAATATATATTTTTAGGTAAACGTTTGATACATTTGAACATGTTAATTAATTATATATTAAATATGAGGCAAAAAGAAAATGTTTTATTCAAAGGTTAATTCATGCCCATCTATATTATGGATGAATGACAAAAGTGGAGATGAATCCAACTGCAACAGCCCATCAAAGTTTGTCTTTATCGATATCACAGAATAAAGAAAAATTCGTCTTAAAGTAATCTATCTGAAAATGCTACACAGTGTAGAATTACGTGAATTACATTTTGATAATGTTTATATAAAATGAACATATCGAAACTCGTTTAACATAGCATCAATGGAGTCCACCCATTTATTTTCTTTGTCACTATGCGGTTACTAGCGTGCAGTGGAATTTTTAGACTTTCCGTTTCAGAACGTTCATAAGTAAAATTTGTATGCCTGAGATAACCAAGATATGTCATCAGGTGGATTAATATAGATCAGCTCAGCCGTCTGTCTTGTTTGTCAGTAGATGACACGAGTGTCTTGTTTTCTTTTTTTACAGACGGCTTTACTCATGATCAAGCTTCTAAAACAGGAGACCAATAGAGCATTAGCACACCTAAGCTATCTAGTGGAGTAATAAATGGCCAACTTCCATTGTAAAAGTAATTTTAAAGTTAAGCAAATTCCGATGAATCCTTAAAACTCTTCTCTGATGTAGTAATGTAAAATGAACTGAACCATTCCTCTTATCTGTCGGTAGATGTCGTGACTGTACATCGGCATTTTTTAATTGGTTTTCTATCTATGTGGCATTTATTTGCGATCATATTTCTTGAACAGGTGACCAGAATATCTGTAAGAAATATAAGAAATACACTGGAGTAATAAATGTAAAACGTGATGCATTTTGTTACTGGTGCAGATTTGAAATTATTAGTAAAGCAATTTTGGTTGTCAAATTATTTTGTTACTTCACAAAGCTATTTGATACTATTAATCTCATATAATTTACAATAGTAACAATGCCGGTTCTATGTAAAGCTGTAATATTGCTCATGCATTTAAAGGTGACTTCTTTAAATATGACAATTTTCAAATGAAATTGTCAAATATTTCCACCATCTATAAAATTGTGAATCGCTATGACATTTGTAAAAGTAAATATTTTTTATTTTGCTACCATATCTCAATCGCAGCTAATATAGCTCGTGCAACCAGATTGAGCTTACGTTATGTAATCACTGCAATTCTTAGTAATTTATATATTTTTCTTGAAAAAAAAAGTTTATTTTGCTTCTTAATTTCATAACACAAACGTTATTCCAAAAATATCTTTATATATTCTTATTATTACTCCACTAATGGTTACGATGCTCTTCGAGAGAAATATTCATGAATTATAAAATATTAAATTCTGTGAAATTGAAACAAACCCCCTAAAACTTGTTTTATTTGCATATTTTGGTACGCAAGTATATCAGCACTGATTTTGCGTTGTACTGGTCGCATTTTTAGAGATAATGACAACACTGATTTTTATATTCTTTTGCGTGATACTAGTCGCATTTTTGTGGACAATGACAACTGCAAAACAACTTTATACCGAAAAGAACCATTCTTTATTTTGAAATCCTGATAGCATTTTTATTACATATGTATCATTTATGGAGATCACCCTTTATCCGCGTTTTACTTATCTATAAAAAGAGGATACCAGTATTGTATTTAACTTTAATTAAAAGATGGCAGTCTTTTATTTGGGGATTTGAGAAAGTTAATGGTAGTTTTATTCTTGCAAAGAGAGCGACAGTAAAGCGACCATGAATTTGCTCAATTTCGTTCTGAGACAACATTGACAGTTTTGTTGAGAAACAGAAGAAATATAATTTACAGTTGTACCATATCTCAGTGTAATGATGTCACAATGGCTTTAAAAGTTATCGTGGATTTTAATGTCGCAAAGTTTAACGCTTGACCAGAGAGAATTCGCATTACACACGCTGGAGTGTAACATTGGTGCTTCTACTGTCACAAATTGAGTTTATGAAGCAAGCAAATTTTATCCCACTGTTCCTAGCCGCAATTCTCTCGACCCCAGAAAAATGGTACTATAGTTGACTTTTTCTCTGGAAAATATACTGAGTAATTTTTCTCTTGGAGAAAAATGCTCTTGCGTCAATTACTGGGGAAAAGTTGACTTTGGATTATTTTTTTTCCCTAGATTGGAAGTTCTTCTGGGGAGTTAAGCTCTTGTATCAGTTAGCCACATGAAGTTCTACTGTAACGTCATTTTTACTCAGGGGGAAAATGAATGCATGGTTTATTTTTCTACGCGGAAAATTTGTTTTGGGATTATATCTCCTCCATGAGCAGATTTTTAATTTAAATTTATCGAGCAATTTATTTTTAATGTTCATTTGTGCGTGGTAACGTATGTATTGATTATTGTAGTGTTGTCAGATCTCTCAGAAGCTGTGCAATGTATAATTGCCACCTTGAATTACTTATGTCTTAATAAAATGTTAAGTATTTTTACTTTGTTTAAAAAAAATGTTTGAGCTAGTGCAGTAGTTCTCGGCCTTTTGTTTCGCGGAGCTTTTGAACATTGCTGAGGGTCTTAGCGGAAAGAATGTTACAATCGCCAATGTGCTGGAATCAGACATATATAAAATATCAAAACTAGGTTACTTACTCTTCTGTGATAAAGTTCTATGCATTTTTAAATGAAAGATTGAAGGCACAAGTATCAAATTTGTGCCATTATCGAGTTAATAATATTACAACTTGTAAAGGTAGTCCTCCCCAAATCAGGAACATGTGCATATATTTCTCTTTGGCTTGTATTTATAGCGTTCATTACTCAAATATGTCACCAAGATATTGTCGGTAAAGAACGTGAACGCCTGCAGAGACCGTTTGTTCGAAAATTCAGCATAGTTTTTAATTGTCATTGAAGTAAATATTTCGTTCAATTTTGACAAAGTAAGCTATTTAATTAACCATTTAAAAGCTGGATCTATTAGCTTATGGCTTAACACTTTTATATCCTGCTTGCTTTTTTTGGGAATATTTGGGAAATGAGGTAAAGTAAAATATGTCATTATGAAGGATTCTTGAAGATTTAAACTTTTGTGACAGTTGCTTTTATTAGAAAATCTAGAACGCCTCTTGGGGAACTGGTGAGAATATATTTAAAATAATTTTATAATAGTTCATGCCTACTCAGTAATCCACCAAACGACGCGTGGTTAATGTGAACCATCTAGTTCCTTTTTCAGAAATTGAGCAATGTACTCTTGAATAGATAACCACTTTTTTTTAAATGCCATTGTTTACTGACGCAATCTAGTGCTATGATATCGGTGGGTGAGTTCTATTGATAATGAATCAGAAAATTATCAATAAGCTACTCAGCCAACCGATTTTAATTTGAATACATTGAGTCAAACCCGTGTTTAGATATTATTGCTAAAAGCATTCGCTTTTAGATGCATTTCCCGTTCTGTCAGCATTTAATTTCATCCTTGATGAATGGAAATAGTCACTGTTCAGTTGACCCTCAAATGTAATGATCATATATATTATCTCTATTATTTCGCATGTATATAAACTGTTTACCTTTAGCAAAAATGTCATTATTTTAGAGACAAAATATCATTGTTGCTTGCATAAAAACTTGTCCTTTACTCAGGCCATTTTTGATAATTACATTTTTTAAATTAACGTGCTCAGTCCAGATGTTGTAATTACATTATTTTTTTAAATGCCCATTTCAACCCTAATTTCAGTTTCTTGTATACTAGTGATAACAGTGAGAAAAACAAGTCCCTCACATTTTACTGCTATAAGTCAAATGCACAAGTCATCAATGTAAGATGACTTTTCAAATATTTTACTGTGATAATTTTCTCCGCTGTATATTTATTTCTGCTTTGCTTAGTTGTTTTATTTAAAAAATGTATACTTTAGATACATTTAGATGCAATTTAACTTGTAATTAACCATTCTTTACCATGCAAATAAAATTCATATGAAAGCCAATGAATTAATTCTGTCTCAATCCCGTACTTATTTTACTGTTAGAATCTCATTCCTATAAAGTTTTTGTAAGTGATATGGAACGTTTCACAAAATACATTTTGCTTAAGCGTCACATTAATTCAATTATCCATACAGAAATCCGAAGAGCTGCAACTGTCTTCTTCGGAAAGATTTAATTTCCATGGTGTTTTTGTTACGTCAAAATCACATATGCACGTTACTTGTCACTGTAAAACCATTAATATTCCTCGTACAACATACCGTGAATTGACTCCTCCAAACCCTTCCTCAGAATAAAGAAGAATGCTTTGCTTACTAATTTGTGTATCTACATTATTTATTTTCAACCGGCGCTTTTGCTTTTGAAAAATTTCCTATTTGGTTAACTTGACCAGTGACCTGATTACAAAACAGTTTACTTCTTACATGCAATCAAATATGTTAGAAGTCAATTGAAATATTTTACAAGACAAGTCAAGACTTTATTACACTGGTTGTACAGTTTACAACTGAACAATAATTTCGACAATGAACGTAAATTTAACGTGTGATATTATAATGACATTTAACATAAATTACAAAATTCGCAATCTAAGAGCCTGCAGTTATTTTTCAAAACCCGTACATAAAGCAGATTTTTATTAATTCTATTTATAAATATTAGAGTATGAAATGACAGATACAATTTTGTCTTTCAGCATGAAGTACATGGCAGAAATTTTTGAAATTCAGTACCATTATTGCGACTGACAAACTAAAATATTTAGAGTTAAAGGGAACATTAGCTCATCTACCAGTTTCAGCAGGAAACTTGTGATTTGCAGTTCTAAGTTTAACTATTTTTTTTATAATTATTTTACGATTACTTTTGTGTGACGCATTTTCACTTATCAGACTTGTCAGTATTAATCTTTCAGTCCAGTTTCTCCATTTCTTTGCTAACCCGTCTTCGCTAAGCAGGGGTTGTCAAGCCACTTTGTTCCATATCCACCTTAGCATATTTAACTTAACAATATCTACTGCTTTGCAGTCTGATTGGATGCAACTGAGGGAAACTGATCCATTCAGATTCATTGTTTTATTTTAATTGTTTGTTATAAATAATCTTTGCGGCATCCGTAAATAACGTCACGTGTCGTACGTAAGTGTCTCCAATTTAAACATTTTAAGTGACTTTTAATTCTGAGTTAAAACCTGATGACACCATGGAAATCGCCTTTTCGAATATCTCACAGGTCATATAATAAACTCGCTCATTGGTTTACTGCCTTTGCTTGCTATGGGCAGTGACTTTTTTCTCTGCAATATAGTACTTCTTCAAAACACCGTTTCAGCAAGTTAAACATGCCAATGGTCGATGTGGAACGAAGCGGATCGACGATCCTTCTCTAGATAAGACGTTGTTAACATAAAACTTTGATTTGTCTACACGTCGGCATCATCTGATATACCTTTTACTTCTTATATCCTACAAGAGAGAATGCGTGGGATATGAAAACATTTGTCTTTATAACCAGTAACTAATCTAGCCCAATAGTTTGCCGTGCTAATTTTAATGCTAATAAGGGAGAGAGCAATCAAATTGGCTAGTAGTTTATTGAAATCAGCTTTAACTAACGTTTTATTTAAGAGACCTTTGAACCTCAGAGAGAACGAGACCACACAAATAAGTATCCCCACACCCCGCAACAGATGATTATCTATTGAGTAACCAGTACACCAAGTTCAATAACCAGCGGTTTAAAAGAAGTTTACGAACAGACGATGCCTATGATATTATCTTTGACAGTTATTAAAAAGGTCGAGATAAAATATATATTAAAAAAATGAATGAGATATAATCCAGTTTACAACTTTGCTACCTAAGACTGGTGATTGTGCAAAATTAAGAACAAATGGCGGTATACTAGATTCTTCATTATACGACACCATCCTACCACAGGAGTCTGAAAAGCGCGACCATTAGAGGAAGTAGCCCATTCTACTAGTTTCTACCCTGCAGTAAAAATACATTAGGGTCTAATAATCGTTCCGAACACGTCGCAGAATCTGTTTTCTATTAATACTATGGAAATTTAATAATGCGGACTCCTTCAATTAGTTGAATTTGCTCAGAATAATGAATGTATACTATTTTCTTCTTCACTATCATTTTCTGTTATAAAAAAAACTCGGTATAACAGATGCTCTTACCAAGTGACAACCACTAGAAAATCTGTCCAACACATTTTTTCAATCCTCTGGGTCCATCATCCGTCTAGGCTCTAATATTTGAATGTGATGACGTCATCAACCGTTATTTGTACTATCAGAACTTTACATATTTCTGTTCTGGAAATTCATACAAAAATTATTAAATGATACAATCTAAAATAAAAAAATAAAAGTTAAAGATTTTATCTTATATCTTATTAGTTTCATGACGCTATTTAGCCCGTGGTAGAAATGGTCTACTCCCTGTAATGATCAAGCTTTTCAAGGTTTGTGACAGTAATGGTGAAAATAAAGGTTAATTCGCCGGATTGAATTTATGCGATGGTTGTCCGAGAGTGATGCGTTGGTACGTTGCTGTTTTTTGAATGGATAGGTATATTTTTAGTCTTCTTGCGATTCTGAAGCGATAAAAGATGCATGAGAAAAGTCGAATCGAGCGGAAGGTTGTGGTTACGCTTGCATTCCTTGTGTTAATTCATAATAAAGTTAAGGTGATTTCATGTTGTCAGAAATTTCGTCGTCCTTTATTCATAAAACTGCAGACTACTGTGATCTTACCGTGGTGCAGTACTTGCTAGTTTGGTACATCCAGGTACTCGGCTGTTATCAATGCACTTGGGGTTCGAAGCTCAAGGTGTGTATTATATGCTGTTTTCATGACTCTCTGTATAGTAAAGACAAAGGAAATCTGTTAAACAAATTGAAATGGCTGTTGATAAGTTATATTGAAAACAGCGAAACTTAGTTTGTCACATTAACTACCTTGTTTCTTAATCTCTATTTAAATAAAATCATCTTTATAAACGTTTGTTAAAAAAGAAAAAACTCTTGACAGACAAGCCATTAAGTATTCGGCATTAAACTTCAGTTGTTTGGGGGTTGGGGTGGTTAAACCTATCACCAAGTCCAAAGCAGGATTGTGGTCTAATTTTAATAACTATTTACCTCCTAAATTTAGGAGTTTGACAATTTGCAGAAACTACTCACCCCACCCCACCCCACCCCACCCCACCCTACGAAATTGAAGCGTTTGACTTCGAAGTGCTCCAATGATCATGGAGGAAATTTACGCTTTATTAACAAAACAAACAAACAACACAAACACGTTTACCCAGTATAAGAAAGAATTTTTGTGACGCCCAAATTACAATTAGTACGACTATACCAAGTCATCTCAACACGAAGTTAAAGAGTTCAAGTGTGTGGCACTATTTTGTTGGACTGTTAACAGACATATATTTCCGGCAAGTTGAATGGCGTAGGGATTTAATTGTAAATTGCCAGGTAGTCGAGGCGTTTTACATAACAGCGACGGTGCAGAGTGTATATGGTGCGTGATGAGTTTGAATCGGCATAACTCTATATGAATATACATGTACATACGATAGACATTTTTGACAGGTATGATACAGAGAACAACGTTTTGTTGAGTTGGGGAGGGTTATTTGTATACATGTTAATCGTACTTTCAGTCGCTAGTTGGTTTTGTAATAATGGTTTTCGGAAACGTCTCGCTGTAGATATCATAAATGATGCATTTTATCATCACACACACATACGCGAATATATATATATATATATATATATATATATATATATATATATATATATATATATATATATATATATATATATATATATATATATATTTGGTACCAAAACCTGACTTTTTTTCAACGAGTGGCGAAGATTAAATACTCTTCGGCACACTACTTTCACCCCCCCCCCACTTTTCGTAAATTCACCAAGCTTTCATAGCCATATAAACATACGTAGCCTAAAAAAAAGCGGTCTGATTCGGTCAACATATTAGTCACATTACATTTTTTTTTCATTTTGTAAACTATTTTACCCTATCTGAAAACAATGAGTCAAATTCAGCAATGCATCCCGGCGGGTTTAGCGATGTTGTCAAGGTAGTAATGTGAGATAAGAGATACACACAACGTCTGGTCAGATTTCTTTTATCAAAGGTCAAATTTTCATGTCTGTAATGTAAGGCAGATTCTATTTATTTGTCCCAATTCACACTGTATTTGTTTTGTCGCTGCAGGTCCAACATTTGTGTGAAATCATATTTTCACAAGTTAAAATATAAGGATATATTTTTCAAACGAAAAAATATAGGAACGAAAAAATACGAAAAATGATAACTAGAAGCCAGCAAGTCTCTGTATTTTACATTTAAGTTTTTATACACAAATTTAATCCTGCATTCACCTGCCTAATATATAAAAATTCATTAAAAACAATAAAATACATGTGTGGTCAGGAGGTCCTTAATTATGGGTAGATATAATAAAACAAAGCATAAGAATATTACTCGACAGTTTACGGCAAAAGAAGTTTATGCACCCAACCCTAAACTTTTACCTGCATTTGTTCACCTCCAAAGATCAATTTTGACAATAAGTGATACTCACAGTACAAACTCATGACCTTTTCTCGGTAATAATTCTGAAAAAGACCGTATAATAAACAGCTGGATGCAGTTAGTATTTCTGTCTACGTATTGTGAAGTAACTATGGAAGGTATGAATTCCTCACATCAGTTTCAAGGGCAACACCAACCTGAAACACTAAATTCACAAATTTAACAATATCTTTAATTATTAAAAAGTAATAGCTGAAAAATTCACATCATAACCTGACGTTAATAAATTTGTCAGGGTCCAATTTACTCAACCATCCCATGTCACCTTAATAAGAGTATCTGTTATCTTGCGATTTACTATCCAGCTTTGGGTTTAATACGTCAGTCAGCTTGGCGGACACGTATGCATGTTAAGAGTCTAACTAAATAATTTCAAACACCTTTTACTTTGTTTCGTTTTCATGATTTGCAAAGGTCAAGCTAAAATATGTCTCAATTGTAATTTGAACTGAGTAAAATTCTTATTAGATGAGTGTTTAATGTGTTTGTGCAAAACGAAATGTACTTTCGCCGGCGGATTCTGAGACTCGAAACCACGCAATCAGAGATGAGATGTTGGTGGTCTGTAATGACGAGCGCCTTAGACCACTCAGCCACATGGGACCCTTAATTCATTGTTGAAACGTTATTGAACGTCGTTTTCAAGACCTATAATGTTGTAATACTCTATTCCTCGCTTCTCTACCTGAACGCCCGTGTGCCAAAAACGGATCAAATTTGGAAGTGTCACTAGATTACTTCATTATCTCTTTCCGGGAGTATCGAACCCACAACCATTGTATTACTAGTTCGACTCTCTACCAACTGTTTTACCCCGCCTCCCTAAACCATATATAGGTATAGGACAGCCTGTTGACAGATAACAACGAAATAATGGCATTAGAGTGACATTCGTTTTCAGAGGGAAATTAATAAACTGGTTATTTGCAAAGTTCACTACAACGAATAAAATTATCCTTCCACGGCAATATAAGTAAAATATTTATAGCAATAGGTTTTTTAGAAACAATGCTGTCTCCTTTCTAATAAGAGTTTCTAGGAGGAGGAAAATCTTCCTGGAATAAATATACAGGAACAGTTCCATTCTCAAATTCTTGGTCAATCCTGCAGATCGTCCTTGCATGTTATGCCAATACGTACTATTCTGACCACCTGTTCTTTTACCTAAACAAAGAATGACCAAGAAGTTGATAATGCAAAAAATTATTTTGTTCATTCATAACTCTTGGTCACCCCATTGGTCAGTCTGGTTGGCAAACCCCTCTATCGTATAGTATGTCTTTATTCAGTTGTGCGTCTATCCGTCAGATATTGCTATTTAAAACTGCTTAACCCCCAAACCTCCACCAGACCAGTTTTTAAAAGTTTAGCAGTAGCATCATATCATAGAAGGCTTTTTTTATTATACAAAACGATCTCAATCAGCATCATGGCATAGAGGGCTTTTATATTGTATAAATAATGAAGTCAGTCCACTTCATGGCACAGAGGGCTTTTATATTGTATAAATAATGAAGTCAGTCCGCATCATGGCATAGAGGGTTTTTATATTGTATAAATAATGAAGTCAGTCCACTTCATGGCACAGAGGGCTTTTATATTGTATAAATAATGAAGTCAGTCCACTTCATGGCATAGGGGGCTTTTATATTGTATAAATAATGAAGTCAGTCCTCATCATGGCATAGAGGGCTTTTATATTGTATAAATAATGAAGTCAGTCCACTTCATGGCATAGAGGGCTTTTATATTGTATAAATAATGAAGTCAGTCCGCATCATGGCATAGAGGGTTTTTATATTGTATAAATAATGAAGTCAGTCCACTTCATGGCATAGAGGGCTTTTATATTGTATAAATAATGAAGTCAGTCCACTTCATGGCACAGAGGGCTTTTATATTGTATAAATAATGAAGTCAGTCCACTTCATGGCATAGAGGGCTTTTATATTGTATAAATAATGAAGTCAGTCCGCATCATGGCATAGAGTGCTTTTATATTGTATAAATAATGAAGTCAGTCCGCATCATGGCATAGAGGGCTTTTATATTGTATAAATAATGAAGTCAGTCCACTTCATGGCATAGAGGGCTTTTATATTGTATAACTTAAGTCGATCCGCTTTCAAATATGACCACTATTACAAGATATACGAAAGATTAAGCGACTTCTTAAAAACATAATTTGATTAACAAATTTGACAAAATATTCTGGATGGAAGGTCTTCAAAATTTGCACAACTTATGGTAATCAGACATTAAACGAGGCCAGTGTTATTGCAAAAAGTGGTCTGAAAAATTGTTTCTTCTCCATACCGTTGAATAGTTTTATATCTGACAGAAACATATTGGCACAAGACATTTTTTAATAAACTATCTCACTAATTAATAAAATTAGAAAGCCTTTACATTACTTATCCAAAACCATTTAATAGAATTACCAAACTTGACAGAAAGCATCCAAACACGAAGATCTTCCCAGTTGATACAACGATGCCGATCCACCATGTAATAACGCTGCTGGTTCTCAAAAGAGAAAAAAAAAAAGCTTTAAACTATATCTCCCAAACCACTTTGATAGGGTAAGAGATCGTATTGTGAAAAAAGTGATGTAAAGCCGTATTACTTTTTTGTTGTTGCAAATTTTGCTTTCAAGAGGCAGAATAAACTTTTAGAGCGGGCAAATACGGTACAATATAGGATTTACAAACTAATAACAATATGTCCTGGTATTCCAATAATCTCGCACAGTACGGCTTATCCAGAGGGAGATTATGTGCCTGGCAAGAGTGTCCTCCCTGCCATTTTTCTGATTCTGCCCATGGCACTGTTATTGTATATTTAACATTATTATGTTGTAAATGCAGTCCAATATTTTCTGTATTATTTAAGAAAGTTTAGGACAAAAGAAAACTGCGAACGGAATACTGTGGTAAAGTTTAATGTCAGTTCTATATCAACCGTTGTCATATTTAGCTAGCCGAAACGAGGTTTTAAGCAAGAGCCGTCGTGCGTTTTAAGAATCCCACTCTTAACAAGCAATATCGATTTAACAACGAGAACGCTATGACCATTTAGGTATTCGATAATCTTATTTCCACAATATCTAACAGGCATCGGAACCCCCGGTAGCCTTGTGATTTAAAGCGCTCGCGCTTACCGATCATCTCACCTCTGTCTCCTTTGGTTCGAGTCTCGGGCTCGGCCTCTGTGAGAAATCTTACCAGTAGATTTCCAAGGGTCGTTGGTTTTTACCGGGATGTTCCCGGGTTCTTCATCCACAAGATAAGATGTCCGCCTTGTATAGCCTATGATTTTCTTCTCCAAGCTGTGCACTATGAGGGTGAGTGTACTGAGGGTCCAGTGTTAAAAAATGTGATATGTGTATGTACATGTCTCTTCATGTTTTTATATGTTTTGTAATATGACTAGGGGAAAGTCTCCTAAATCAGGGACATGATATTGAGTCTGTGTTGGATATACATGCAAAAATATTATTTGTATTAAATTATTAATTCTTCGTACTTTTATCAAGCATTTATTTTATAGAATCCAGGGATAGCACTTTCTGTTCTGTTTGGAATATATTTGTAATTTAAAAAATCCTATATACCTTCTTGATTTCTTTCATAGGAATCTGGAACGACTGTGTGTTTGTGTGTGTGTGCTTGTATATATATATATATATATATATATATATATATATATATATATATATATATATATATATATATATATATATATATATATATATATATGAGAATTACTAGGTCGTCATGCGAGTGTGTCTGCTACGCACGAGATCATATAATACCGATTCACTGCCGTCATTTTTTATTGATGCGTGCTTAGTCGTGACGGGATATGGGCTGGTGTGTGCAGGCAAGGCGATGGGTGCCGTTTACTCGCGGACCTGGTTTCGAAACTTTGTAGAATACGAATTAATATATGATGGAGATCTTAACAATTTCTGTGTTATACGCAAGGTTCAAGTTCACTACCACAGGTGCACAACCCAATGTAGGTTCTGGGTATGTCTTTGTTTCCTCTTTCCGTTCAAACCTCAGCATAGTTATAGACTGGAGATCTCAGCAGTTTCTAATTGGTGACCGAAGAACAAGCCTCCTTCATCAGAGTCTGCACTGGAAATTTTTAAGATATCTTCTCATTACCTTTAACCAGTACATAGCCTGTATGTGTGGATCTCAACTTTTGCCAAGTTATGACAAAGGAAAAGTCCCCAACCTAAGAGCCATGACTCTACTGTATATAGTGGTATGTCTCGTTCTGTCTCATGTCCTTCAGACCCTTATATGGTTGCTGATTGGGGATCCATCAGTTTCCAAGCGGTAACCGGTGGGGAGGATACAAAAAAAAGAGAAGACCATCCGTGGGCAAGACCAGAGTGTGTAACCCACCATCCCCTGCCAAAAAGTCCAGTGAACATGTCATAGCATTGACATTGAAGATAACGAAAAAGAACTTTTAGATTTCCACTTAAAATATTTAAGATATTTAGATTTTTGTGGAAATACTAACCATCCATATGAAACCACGTTGTAGATCTGCAACTATCTCCAATCATACTCCAAAGTTTCAAGTCTGTCTCTTTAATGTATTTTTTAATAGATATACTCTTTTTATAAAGAAGGGATAGACAGTCAGACGGCCAGGAGGACATAATTCCCACTGTTATAGAATATGCATGAGGCCTCTGCTAAGCTGGCTTGAATAAGCATGTCAAGCTATGGTTTTGAAGGTCCAATATGTGATATTACACCTGAAAAACTATAATGAATAAGGCATATAAACTAAAACAAATTCACAAAGTATGATATCTTGCTGAACGCATGTGCAGTCCATACAATACACTGTAACAAAATGTTCAGTCAAGGAACTGTATCGTAGTTTCCGTAACAGTTCTTTGAACTGAACAATATTAATGACATATGGTTATGTAGATAGCATGTACCGCAGTCCTGCACTCAGTTAAAGGTCATTCTCCACGTTTTTGTTTTTCTTCCAGTAACGATAATTTTATTCATTATATTGAATGCATACACATTCCCCTATCAATAGTGTAAATTATCATTGCGATTTAAATTTTCTGCAAGCATCAACTGGAAAGTACGGTGCCATCAGAATTCAAGAGCATTAATAACACATCGTTTGTATAATGGTTTTGATACGACCCAAGTTTTCTCATATCAACTTAGTACAAATCATTTTCCTCTTGGGTCGTATGCATTTAGCTCTACTGTATATTTTGTCCTGTATTATGTGTCTTGTTTTTTTCCGTCTTCTTGATCAAAATAATCCCGTATGTACAGGCACATTTTCCGCAATTCTTCTGGTAACAGCAGTAGTTGTTCGTTTATGTATGCTTTATTCCTATTCGCTATGTACGAAACTCAAAATCGACGGCGCCGTTTCTGGAAGTTTGATTTGGATTATCTATGCTGGTCGAAATGTGTCACATGTACTTCATGGTGAACAAAGTCGTATTTACATGGACAATGCTTCTTTTGATTTTCTTCTAATTTTATATTTTTTAAATTGATCAGTAGTGCTCCTTTCAAC
Source organism: Potamilus streckersoni (assembly GCA_016746295.1). NCBI lineage: Eukaryota > Metazoa > Mollusca > Bivalvia > Unionida > Unionidae > Potamilus > Potamilus streckersoni. The sequence goes on from JAEAOA010000152.1 coordinate 319,084, forward strand.
TTTATTGTCATGTGAATATATTTAATCGAATCAGTTGTCTTGTGTGGACTCCAGGTTCACTTAAAGCCTGCATTTTTAAGGCTGTATTTTAACATTATTTATGCATCCTGATAAGACATGCAGCCATAACTGGACAAAAAAAGTATTGACTATTTTCATTGGAAACTTTGAAGATTTTCTTGAGTTTGAGGAACATGTCAGTTTTATTTTTTTTTTAATGATCAGGTCATAATTTGAAAAAAAATATTTTTAATTTGGACTAATGAAAAAAATGGCATCATCAAATGTATTAAACGTGAGGTAATATAATTACTTCTGAAACGAGTTTGCCGCACGGACAAAGAAAACCAACAAAACAACATGATTTCCAATCTAGCTTTACATGCGCCATTGACAACTGGTCTCTCCCAAAGTTCATTGCGCTACTTCACCATTGCTGAATAATGACGTCATATTGACGACGTAATAATCTCACATTTACATCATCTACACATGCTCAGCAAACGTCTATCTGGAAAAGCAATAATTCATAGTGAGAACAAACGTGATGCCGGTGACAGTGAAGCTCTAGGAATTGGGATTTTAATCTTACAACTGCAGCTTTCGATAAGGATGGAAACAACCTAAAACTATTTTTCGTTTTCAATGAAGGCTTACACACGAGTTATCTAACATATATACAAGCAAAGAAACAATTCTCGCCGCGTACAGCTGTATCGCCGTAGTGCTAATGTTTTGCGAACAGAAGCGAAATTTAATTATTACTGACGCGGTTAGCAATACCTCATCAAATAATCTTTTAAAGGTAAAATTAACTTAGAAAACATGTCAGTTACTCTACGAGAGGTCTTTGATAAGTTTACGACTCATGGCTCTGATTCATAGTTTATCCTTGATAAACATGCGAAGAGCAGCAGACAGATTTTCCGAAGCTGTACTACGTTAATCAATTCTGTTATTGTTACAACTGGTTGTTTACCGACATCTCGTTTCTCTCTGTTCAGCTGATGAGGAAAACAATATAGCATAGCGCCGGTCGGCTATGTAATTCGAGCTGCCTATGCATCAAGAATTTAGGTTGGAATCTAAGCTACCGATGCGGCTTGTGTTATAGTTGAATCCAACTGGAGCGTCGCTCTTAGTGTGCTGTGTGCAAACTCTTTTAGTTAATTTTTCGTAGGGTGTGGTATCTGACAGCAATCATTAATGGGCAACGCATGTGCAGCCAGGCGAAAAAGGGGTAAGTTTACATAATGTGTGTTTCGTTTGTATGGATACTACCTGGTCTGTAAATATGTTCTCCCTAGTCAGTCACTTCACTCTAGAATGCTTGCCAAGAAAGTAATTACAGTTACCATATAAAGTTATTTCGTGCTTGCTGGATGCCTTCTCTGTCATGATTGGTTTTGCCCAATGGTGAAAGGGTCATAGGAAAGTCACTTTTACAGTATACTCCAACGGCCACAGTTACTGATTTTATACTTGTTGAACACGGGCGATATATTAGTTAACAATGTCTGGTAAGTAAACAAAAATCAACTTTAAATTATCTTTGCTGCAGAAGAGTAATGGAAGATTAGGAAATGTCGTACTTTACTTAGTTTATCTGTTGTTTTTTTTTTTTGGACTATTAACATTTTTGTTTCGAAAAGCAAAAGTTAACAATGTCTGGTAAGTAAACAAAAATCAACTTTAAATTATCTTTACTGCAGAAGAGTAATGGAAGATTAGGAAATGTCGTACTTTACTTAGTTTATCTGTTGTTTTTTTTGTTGGACTATTAACATTTTTGTTTCGAAAAGCAAAAGTGCAATATAAATAACGTTTACGTAACGATTATCCTCTACTTGGACTTGTGGCGACTGGACCACAGGAGTCTGCAGTTTTATCAATAAAGCACGACGAAATTTTTGACTACATGAAATCACCGTAACGGTATTATACAATAAATATAATACCGTTAAGGTGATTTCATGTAGTCAAAAATTTCGTCGTGCTTTATTGATAAAACTGCAGACTCCTGTGACTGGACAATGTCCAGTATGGAGTCATTGGAACTACGTGGTTGAACCATATATGGCAGACTACATCTTTCCAGCAAATTACTTTTTAATTTATTCATCTATCCTCCCTATAACTTTTGACAGGTTAACCCTTTACGCAAACGAATGCTTTAATAGCATAAATACTCAGATTGATTGTAATTAATTATGGCTTGGATACTTTGACAAATGAGGAAAATTTACAAGATATTTCAAATTAAACTGTTAAATTATAGTGGCTTCATATCAAATGAACAAGTAGTTAACTTTGTGGCTGTTTAAGTTTCATACCGAAGTTTTGGTGTGATATTGCGACAGCGACGTATATCCGACCGTCGACATGGTGGTTTCTAAAACATAACTTTCCTACGGATTTTGGTGTTGCTATATCAGATTTTGGTGTTGCTATATCAATGTCCTTGGATTTGTAAATTGGACTTTCCTTTCTGCAGAAAAGTTTCTTTGGATAGATTTTCATTCAACTTTATGGATAGACAGATTACACTTGTCAAGGACAGCTGTATATTTTTTTTTCAGACATTAGCGAAAGTTGAAGGTTACTGGAGCCGACATTTTACTTGTGTGTGTGTGTGTGTGTGTGTGTGTGTGTGTGTGGTGGAGTGGGTTTTCTCTCGATAAGTCAAGTTTTCGTGATCCAGTGTCCATCAAAATTCATTGTTAGTCGACACTTGGGTAGCGGTACCTTCCTTTTGATTCTCGATCCCAGAAGTCAGAGGTCAAGATCACAGAAACTAAATTGCTCCACATCATAAATCTACTTTAAGTTGTTGCATTATATATGAAGAAGTGTAGTACCTTATTAATTCTGATAAATAGTTCAAAGGTCAGTGCCAATGGATGTGAAATTATGGAATTATGCTAATTTAGAATAGCTAAGGTTGGTCGTGTCAGCCATTCTTCCGATTTGTATTTGATAAATAAATTATTAAAAAAATAATGATGACACCTGATGTCACTTTCTCATGGAGCTTAGACAGTGATCAGATTGGTATGTATTAGCTTGCTTAGGATGGAATTGAGCTGCTCTTACAGTATGGATATACTTTTTAATGAAAAACTTACATAGATCGAAAACACACACAAACACACATACGGTGCCTGTCAAGTATTTATTGGCGAACACTTGTCATGACATTGATATAAAAAAGTTAAATATGTACATGTAAAATAAAATCTATTTGAAAAAAATGAATTTGCAGAACGTGAACCCTCTAAACTGATATTCAATGCATATATGAATATCAATTGGATAAGGATATCAGCAGCCTTATATACAATATAAAATAAAATGACTGCATCTGTGTAGTAAATGAAATTCAATTAAATCAAAATGTAAAAAAGCAAGATTTACTGAGATTGAAAAAATAAGCTTTCTGCCGAGCCAGATCTGAATGATAGTGAAAATACTGAAATAAGGGAATCAAGCTTCTGTCAGATTCGTTAGTCCTATAATGTCAGAAGTCAACCGTGAGATGCATTCATATCAAGATCGACATCTCACGTTGTAATGGTAATGTACTAGTGTGAAGTGCAACATTCGCCGCTAAAGCGGTGGCGATGATTTGATGACTATATTGTTCTGACTACTGGTGTTACTCAGGCAGGAAAAAAAAAAACACTGAAAAGATGAATGAAATCAAACTGAAAACGAATATTCAGTTAGCAAAATAATTAATATAAATACCTTATTATAAAATGGATCAGTACAGCGAGGACTAACTAACTAAATTTTCTTTTTTCCTTTTTTCCTCACGACTATAAGCAATACTTCAACGTTGGCTTGTTGCAGAAAGGGTTATGAAGGGGAAACAACTGCAGGTGCCGATATTATCTTGTCTTGAGAACATAATCCAGGAGCAAGGACAATTGCACAGATAGGCACATTGCTCTCCTTGGTAACAAGATTGAATCATACAGTTATTCAAATCCAATATTTAACCTTTCTACATTGTTTATTCTAGAATAAAAATAGTAAAATTGTTTCCAATTGAAACAATGCGTACTCTTCTATTCTCGTTGTTGCACGAGCGCACAACCAGGTTCACTGTTGAGCCTTTAATCTCTTTTTCCACTGTCCTCAGTGACAGTCTTCTTGGGTCAATCACTCGTTCGTCGATCGTCTAGGGTCGAGGTTGATTTTGTGTAGGGATGTGTGGTGACATTCGGAGTACGCATGCGATCCACCTCCATCTGTGCATTTAGACTTCTGGCTGATCGTCTTAGTGCGGATGAGAGTTGTGTTTTTTTTTTTGTTGGGTTCCGTCCGTCTTCGAGAGACGATGGTGTAGCTCCCTGTTTTGGTGACTTATTTGCACCGTCGCGAGTGGCTGAAGAGTCCGACCCTTGCGTGACAATCTTTGTTGCACTTGCTGCAGGTGAAGATTGATTCTTATTTAGGCTGTTGTTGTTTCGCCTTCCTCTTGGCTCTCTTTGTAGCGAGGTTTGCTTTTATCCCATCTTCTGCTTTCTGAACGCCTTGCCTCACAGCAAGTCGCCATTCGTAGCGGTTGTTAGCACAGCTCTCCCAGTTGTTGACGCTGATGTTGACCGTTCTTGCAGACGTCTTTGTATCGCAGACGTCCAGTCGGTCGTGTGTCTTCTGCTAGCTCGCCGTATAACAGGTCCTTTGGAATGCGGCATGTATCTATTCTCCTGACGTGGCCGAGACATCGAAGGTGCCTCTCGCTGAGGATGGTGAACATGTTATTCGTGCTGGCCCGTTCCAGAACCTCCGTGTTTGGTACTTTGTCTTGCCACTGGATGCGCAGAATGCGTCGCAGGCATCACAGATGGAAGCTATTGAATTCTCCAGCTCGCTCTCCATTGATGCTGAGGTTAACGGCAGGATTGCTAAGGCAGCAACAGTTATGGCAAGACTAAACCAGAGGGTCTGGAACAATATCAACCTCACTGAGAAGACCAAACTGCGAGTCTACCAGGCATGTGTGCTCAGCACACTCCTCTACAGTAGCGAGGTATGGACCACCTACACGAGCCACGAAAGGATTAGAGTTAAACTTTGGAAATTGATCTTATTGTATGTAACAATTTGTGATTAGTTCAACTGTTTGAACTTGTTAGGAAACGAGATTGGATGTAATAATCGTAATCCATTTAAAATTATAGAGGACATTTGCTACAGATTTTATTGTCGTTCAGTTACTCTAATCGTTACGTTAAGTTGCCGTATTTGGGGAAAATGCATGTTTTTGATCAGAGTTTATTACGCCCCAACAAGTTCTTATCTGTCTTTTTCATATTTTGGGACATGACTGGTGGCTGACATGTCAACAAAAAAAAAAAGGAAAAGGCGGAGAACAAACAACAACTTGTTGGTCTAATTACGCCATAACCACCAATTAGTTTATCTATGATGCCTTACTAACAAGTCACAATATTACCTTAGTAACGAAAGTATGAAAATGTGTCGTTATATGTACATAATTACATCAACAAATTGCAATGGGAAACTTGTGTTGACGTTAAAGATGCACATTAAATATAAATATCTTGTCATGTTGATAGCAGTTGGACAGATAGGTACACAATTAACTCGAATAGGAGTACATAGATTACATTAAGGCAGTTACTCAGCATAATTAACTCATCATAATTAACTCTAAATAAGAGTGGTATCTAGACTACATTAAGGGAGTTACACTGAATAATTAACTCTAATTTGGGGTTCAAATATCACATTAAGATAGTTGCTCATCATAATTAACACAGCAAAGTTAACTCTAACTTCAGGATGGATTGATTACATTAAGGTAGTTACACAGCATAATTAGCTTTCAGTGATAGGGGTAGCTAGATTACATTAAGGTAGTTACTTTCAGTAATAGGGGTAGCTAGATTACATTAAGGTAAAGTAGTTACTCAGGATAATTAACTCTAACAGATTATGTAAAGGAAGTTACACAGCAGGTATAGATATTACATTAATGTAGCTACAAAGCATAATTAGTTCTGCTATGGATCTAGAGATTATGTTAAGGTAGTTACACAGTATATTTAAATTTTAACTGATTGGAGTAGCTAGAATGCATTAAAGTATTACTCAGCATAATTAACTCATTGATGGGGTTGCTAGATTATATTCAGGTAGTTACTCAGGATGATTATCTCTGAGTGGTATACCTAGATTACCTTGAGGAAGGTACTCAGCATAATTAACTCATTGATGGGGTTGATAAATTATATTCAGGTAGTTACTCAGGATGATTATCTCTGAGTGGTATACCTAGATTACCTTGAGGAAGGTACACAGCATAATTAACTCTGATATAAACACCAAGATTACCTTAAGGTAGTTACTCAGAATAATTAACCCTAACTGACTGGAATACCTCAATTATGTTAAGGAAGTTACACAGCAATTATATTGTGTAAATCTGATAGGGGCAGCAAGATTTCATTATGATAGTTATTCAGCATAATTAACTCTAACTGATAGGGGTAGCTAGATTACATTAAGGTAGTTACTCAGTGTAATTACTTCTAATTGGGGTAGCTAGATTACATTAAGGTAGTTACTCAGCATAATTATTCTAAATGATGGTGATACATAGTTTACATTAAGGTTGTTAAACAGTATAATTAACTCTCACTGATAGCTTGATTATATTAATGTATTGCACAGTATAATTAGATCTGATACTTAGATTAAATTAATTTAGTAACACAGTATAATTATCTCAGATAGAGTTATCTACCTTACATTAAGGTAGCTACACAATATAATTAACTCTAGCTGATGGGGGTACTTACATTACATGATGGTAGTTACATAAGCTAATTAACTCTGACAGTTATTAGAGGTAGATTGCATTAAAATAGCTATGCAGAGTAATATACTCTGATTGGTTGGGAAACCTTGATTACATTAGGGTAGTTACACAGTATAACTAACTCTATGTTGTATTATTACAGTACAGTAGTATTATTAACTCGAACTTATATGGGGTACCTAGATTACATTAAAGTAGTTATACAGTATAATTAACTGAAACTGACATGGGGTACTTAGACTACATTAAGGTTGTTACACATAATTATTAACTCTAACTGATATGGGGTACCTAGATTACATTAAAGTAGTTGTACAGTAAGGTAGTTATATGGTGTAATTAATTCTGATATGATATACTTAAATTATTGGTGTGTTACAGTAGTTACATAGTATAATTAACTCTAACTGATATTGTGTAGGTAGGTTACATTACAGTTGTTACACAGTATAATTACCTCTAACTGGACATGAAAGACCATGCTAATTTGGAGGTGGGAAGGTGAATGCTGAAGGATATAAGCATAACAAAAAAAGAAGGGTTACTTGGCTTTTACACATTGATCTAAACTTGTGAAAGTGACAGTAGTTGTATTTATCACCCAAACCCAAAGTGACAGTAATTGTATTTATCACACAAACCCAAAGTGACAGTAATTGTATTTATCACACAAACCCAAAGTGACAGTAGTTGTATTTATCACCCAAACCCAAAGTGACAGTAGTTGTATTTATCACACAAACCCAAAGTGACAGTAGTTGTATTTATCACCCAAACCCAAAGTGACAGTAGTTGTATTTTTTCAACCAAACCCAAAGTGACAGTAGTTGTATTTTTTCAACCAAACCCAAAGTGACAGTAGTTGTATTTTTTCAACCAAACCCAAAGTGACAGTAGTTGTATTTTTTCAACCAAACCCAAAGTGACAGTAGTTGTATTTTTTCAACCAAACCCAAAGTGACAGTAGTTGTATTTATCACCCAAACCCAAAGTGACAGTAGTTGTATTTATCACACAAACCCAAGTGACAGTAGTTGTATTTTTTCAACCAAACCCAAAGTGACAGTAGTTGTATTTTTTCAACCAAACCCAAAGTGACAGTAGTTGTATTTTTTCAACCAAACCCAAAGTGACAGTAATTGTATTTATCACCGAAACCCAAAGTTACAGTAGTTGTATTTATCACCGAAACCCAAAGTGACAGTAATTGTATTTATCACCCAAACCCAAAGTGACAGTAATTGTATTTATCACACAAACCCAAAGTGTTAGTAGTTGTATTTATCACCCAAACATATCAGACTAAAATATCTTTTTTTAATTCACAGATTAAGTGCTGACACCCTCTAATAGCAATATTGCACATGAGAATTGAAACGAATGTACATGGAGGGGGGAATACATATACTTTTTTTGCTTATTTTTGGTCAATGCTTCAAATGCCCTCCCACCTCCATGCCTTGGTTCTCAGACAAAGTACATACTAACTAAAGTTCTTGCTGTTTTAAATTTTGCCAAAATGAGCATACTGTGATGACCCTGACTTACTTTGGGGGCAATTTTTATCCCACTTAATGGGTATATTCTTCTGACCCTGACTTACTTTGGGGGCAATTTTTATCCCACTTAATGGGTATATTCTTCTGACCCTGACTTACTTTGGGGGCAATTTTTATCCCACTTAATGGGTATATTCTTCTGACATTGAATTACTTTGTGGGTAACTTTATCCCCAAAAATAGTTATTTTCATATTAGAGTTGTGGAAATTATAAGGCTTGATATCAAATGATGTCAAAATCAAATATATTATGCACAAGTTAAAAGAGGATCAATTTTCTATAGTAAAAAGGGTAAAAGAATAGTACACAAGCACCTCATGTGCATATCAATAAGTGGAAGTAATTTATTACTATTGTACTTAAGATATAATTAGCATATTTTCCATAGTAACAATTGTGAAGAAGTTAAACAAAACTAATAAATTATTATTTATAATAAATTGTCTCTTTTTAAATATGTGTGTGTGAGAGAGATTGTTCTGATCAGTTGTTTCATAACAATAGTTGCTAAGGCAAGTGGAATAAATGTTAATTGTTGTTAGTCATATTTTCGATCTAAGGCATAATTAGATTCTTTACAAATGAATCATAATGCTATCAATTAAGTCAGTCTTACTCCTCCACCATGTTCGGCAAAAGTGCTATATATTTTGCCAATATTAGTTCATCTGCCTATACATCTGTCTGTATGTCACAAATTCTGTTTATGCTTGATGACTTTTGAATGACCTAAGAAATTTAAATCAGTTTGCCTAATTAGTTTTTGCCTATTCATCTCATTTTTTTTCCTGATAGCTTTTGTTTTGAAACCAGACTGACATCAGTAAGGACCAAATGGATTGTCTTTTAAGTCTGCAAATGTTAACATTATAGGGTACTCCATTTATTTGTTACTTAAGTCAATAAGAAATGAGTTACTCGAGAGAAAGAAATTTTCTTACACAGCTGTCAGGCTGAGCAGGTGAAGTCTGAGTTAACAATCTTTTCCAAGATTTATCAAAATAAAAATAAAAATAAAATAGAATATAAAAGCAAAATCCTGTCTTTATTGTGCTATTGAATGGAAATCTAAACTTTGAGCAGGTACATATTCTATTTTCCTAGAATGTTGCATATACTTTTATTTGATATTTGAAGTGTCAGACAAAATCCCTGATCCTTATTGAAAAGTCTTATATATATATATATATATATATATATATATATATATATATATATATATATATATATATATATATATATATATATATATATATATATATATGTTTTAAATTTTCAGAGCCTTCTGGATTGAAGGGTGCAAAAGTAGTATGTATTGTTGGTAAGTTCACACACACACACACACACACACACACACACACACACACACACACACACACATCCTTGCACACCATGTATTATCTCAATACTTTATTTACTGAGAAATTGCATAAAGGACTCAGGGTACTTATTTAACTCCCATTGTAAACTTATGGAACCACCATGATATTCAAATTTAATTAACTAAACATTTCTAAATGCTCATGATCAAATATATATTTCCCATTCTTGTGGCAAGCTTGGTGTGTGTAAAACACCAGCACATTTTTATCCATATGTGTGTGAAACTTGTATAATCCATTCTGAGGTTAATGAATCAGGTGCTACTTTCATTATTGAAGTCTGTAAAAATGCTAAACTTGTCTCAATATTATATTGTCTCTTTTTTATGTTCAGTTACATATAGGCTAAGCCCTCAAAAGATATGTTTGCAAAAATTAATCAATTGTGGACTACCAAACCCATATAAATTCTATTATTACCCATTCAATACAAACAGTTCACACTTGTTCCATATCATTAGTATTGTAAGTCCTAAAGACCCCAAGTCAACTGGTGTTGAAGGTGGGGGAATTACAAGATAAATGATGTACATGTTAAACATTATGTAACTACTAGTATTCTAATTAGATTGACCCTAAAGTCTTACTAACTCTAAAGCTGTCAACCCTTATACCTGTCTCATCTGGATTACTTGGCTGTGTTTCACTACCCACACCACAACTCATTAATTAATACTTTAGAAATCCACAAGATCAGACTATTAATATATACAAGTAATAAATTATTAATAAATTATCAAAAGTCAATTCTCTCCTTTTTTTAAACAAATTCATGTAATCTGTTTAATGTGATCTGTGAGTATTTCAGATCAATGACCCATAATTTGGCCTTTAACTACAAAGAGAAATAGGAATGGATTACACATTTTCACTACATATGAAGGAAGCCTCACCATAGAAATTCTTATTATAGTCTACTATATATAGTCTACATATGAAGGAAGCCTCACCATAGAAATTCTTATTATAGTCTACTATATATAGTCTACATATGAAGGAAGCCTCACCATAGAAATTCTTATTATAGTCTACTATATATAGTCTACATATGAAGGAAGCCTCACCATAGAAATTCTTATTCTAGTCTACTATATATAGTCTACATATGAAGGAAGCCTCACCATAGAAATTCTTATTCTAGTCTACTATATATAGTCTACATATGAAGGAAGCCTCACCATAGAAATTCTTATTCTAGTCTACTATATATAGTCTACATATGAAGGAAGCCTCACCATAGAAATTCTTATTATAGTCTACTATATATAGTCTACATATGAAGGAAGCCTCACCATAGAAATTCTTATTATAGTCTACTATATATAGTCTACATATGAAGGAAGCCTCACCATAGAAATTCTTATTATAGTCTACTATATATAGTCTACATATGAAGGAAGCCTCACCATAGAAATTCTTATTATAGTCTACTATATATAGTCTACATATGAAGGAAGCCTCACCATAGAAATTCTTATTATAGTCTACTATATATAGTCTACATATGAAGGAAGCCTCACCATAGAAATTCTTATTATAGTCTACTATATATAGTCTACATATGAAGGAAGCCTCACCATAGAAATTCTTATTCTAGTCTACTATATATAGTCTACATATGAAGGAAGCCTCACCATAGAAATTCTTATTCTAGTCTACTATATATAGTCTACATATGAAGGAAGCCTCACCATAGAAATTCTTATTCTAGTCTACTATATATAGTCTACATATGAAGGAAGCCTCACCATAGAAATTCTTATTCTAGTCTACTATATATAGTCTACATATGAAGGAAGCCTCACCATAGAAATTCTTATTATAGTCTACTATATATAGTCTACATATGAAGGAAGCCTCACCATAGAAATTCTTATTATAGTCTACTATATATAGTCTACATATGAAGGAAGCCTCACCATAGAAATTCTTATTATAGTCTACTATATATAGTCTACATATGAAGGAAGCCTCACCATAGAAATTCTTATTATAGTCTACTATATATAGTCTACATATGAAGGAAGCCTCACCATAGAAATTCTTATTATAGTCTACTATATATAGTCTACATATGAAGGAAGCCTCACCATAGAAATTCTTATTATAGTCTACTATATATAGTCTAGTATTATAGTCATCATAGTAGGCAAGGTAACAATAAAAATAAAAACAAAGGAAAGATCTCAGTACTGAATATTAGTTTAGAAAGAAGCTAAAGAAGAACACAAAAAAGGAAGAAGAAAAAATGTAATAGTTTTCTGAATATAAATTTAGGTTTATTTTTTGTGAGTATACATTTGGGTTTATTTGACAATGAATTTAAATTTTGTTTTAAGCTAAATTCATTATCAGTTGAAGAATAATAAGTAATACAATTTTTAGTTGTAAGGTAGTGACAAGAAGAAATCATATGATGCAGTGAAACGTTCTTTTGAGACGAGTCTAGTTGTATCTATAAGAAAAACTAGGATTTCATTAGGCTTGACTATACAGTTTGTATTTTGCCCAAGGGTAAATTTTTAAATCAAAGCTAAATCCTGATGTTTGAGGAATGGGATAGGGTGATGAAGAAATTTTATCAGATCCAAAGTACTTAGAATTAGCCAGTTATAAATTTTACATAAGCCTTCTCATAGAAACATCACACATATATACAGTAGAACATCATCTATCCAAACCCCATGGGAAAGACAGATATAGTTGTCATTTGTAGAATAGTCTTATGTAACCAAATCAGAATGAAAGTCCCCATACATATTTCATTTGTAGAAGGGACTTCTATCACCATGTCATAATGAAAGTCCCCATACATTTGTTATTTAGACGGGACTTCTGTCACCAAATCAGAATGAAAGTTTATGTGCAGTTTTCATTTGTAGAAGGGACTTTGTAAACAAAATCATAATGAAAATTCCCATACAGTTGTAATTTGTAAAAGGGACTTCTGTTACCAGAATCATAATGCAAATCTCATACAGTTCTCATTTGTAGAAGGGACTCCTGCCACTCTCATTAAAACTGACATCTACTTATTGAAAGTGGATCTGACAGGTACTGATAAAGGTTTATGCTTTTGTTATTTTAAGAATCCCAGATCAACTTATTTTTATGAACCTATCAGAAAAATTGTTGCATTTCATGTTAGGGAGAGTTATTATTAGGATTGTTATGTTCTGAATGATATTTTTTTTTTACTTTCATGAATGTGAAAATTGTAGTTTTATTGGTTGTAAAATTGAAAGGTGAGCAGAACATGAACTCATTCTTGTCCATCAGATCTGCATTATGTCAGAAATTTCATTTAGTTGATTAAGAAAGACTACTCTCAAAATTGGATAAATGATTTTTAAATTTTTGCTATCAACTTTTTTGGTGTTAGCATGGTATTACATGAATAAAATATGTAAGGGTCTGGACAGAAAGACATGTCCTATTTTTGATGCCCTTTATATGCAGGCTTCACTGCATTGTCCAAATTGCTTTTAGTTCATCTTCATGCTTTATTAAATAGGTGGTCCTGGGAGTGGTAAAGGGACACAGTGTGAGAAGATTGTTCAACGATATGGCTTCACTCATCTGTCAACCGGAGACCTTCTCCGTGCAGAGGTCACTTCAGGATCTGACAGGGGCAAGCATCTCTCCGAAATCATGGAGAAAGGAGAACTTGTTCCACTGGTATGAGATGTGCAGTTTTCTGAAGATTTTTTGATTTCATTTGACCTATACTGGATTATGTTTGAACACATCAATAGCAGGAAATAAAATGCATTATGTTGTAGCAAGGTTGCACTAGTTATCAGTTACAGGACTATAATACTATTCATTTCAACATTGTTTTGCCATCTGTCCATTTCAGTCTATGTTCATCCATGGTAATATTGGTTTCCATGGCACAATATCATTCTATCTTGATATTTAAAATGAATATGAAACTGTTCATTGGCTTTTTATACACTTTGGGAAGGGGATCAAAAAGAGGATGAAAAATTGTCTTTGATCTTGTGATTTGAAGGTTGAAGGTTAATGTGATGTATCTACTCATTTACTTAATTTACTCAGTTTCTACTCTTTTGCTAAAATATTGATGAAATACATAAATATTCTGTAAAAAAAATCAATTGGTAGCCTTACTTTGACTATATCGTTTATTATCTTAATGCAAAGCAAATGTCTTTCATTATTACCTTCTCAGGATATTTGTTTTACTATTCAGGACACAGTTTTACAGCTCCTTAAAGAAGCCATGACAGCCAAGCTTAGTACCAGCAAGGGCTTCCTCATTGATGGCTACCCTCGGGAACTGGAACAAGGAAAGAGATTTGAAAATGAAGTATGTACTCCAAGTTTTACTTTCTTTGACTTATTAATGTCAAGAAGTTTATGATCCAACATCTTCTCAGGAAATAAAATTTTGTAAAATTTAGTTTTTGAAGTTGTCTAGGGGGTAAGGGATCTTCATCAGCTAACTTTAGCCCATGATGCTGTCAGTGACAGTAGGTCTAAACAGAGCTAGCAGGGCTAAAAAAAATTCCTCTTGTCCAAATGTGTATTTTTTATTAAGAAATGGAAAGTCACTTTTACAAGATGCTCATCCAAACACACTGTAAGCAAATTCAGCATTATGTACATTGAGTGAAATTGATGCAGGACAGAAAAAGTTCAATCAACATACATGTACCCAGAATATCAAGTAGCAAACTGAATATTTTCTAGTATTGGTCAGGAGGAGGAGGTATGTAGGGCAATAAAAATAATGATGATAATGATGTTTGAAATGATAATGGAGATAAAATGATTCTGATGATGTTACTCTTCATGACTTTTGAATATAAAACCTACATAATAAGTAGACTTTGATGATAAAATCAAAAACTGTAATGATATTGACCTTTGTCTTCATTCAGGTCACAAAGTGTCAGTTTGTCCTGTACTTTGAAGTCTCAGATGAGACCATGACAAAGAGACTGCTAGGTCGTGCTCTGTCCAGTGGCCGTGTTGATGACAATGAGGAAACCATCAAAAAGCGCCTGGTCACATTCCACAGTATTACAACACCAGTAATAGACTACTATGAAAAGCAAGGAAAAGTGAAAAAAGTGAGTGCAGAGGCAGGGCCAAACGAAGTGTTTGAAGAAGTGATGAAGATTTTTGATCCCATTTTCCCACCTGGTAAATAAATACTTTACTTTAATTTTTAGATGATCTTATTTTTTGTGTCACAATATTGCCTTGAGAATTTTGTATATATTCAGGGACTTGTTAAGACAGTGTTACTAGATATTATTTTGTTAGTTCATGTTGTCATGTAGCTAGATTATATTCACAGTGCTGCTTTCCCAGCAGAATCATTTAAATCTGTTATGAAGTTTTTTTTTACATGATTTACATTTCTTTGCACAAGATTTATAAGAATAATAATTTTTTTCAAGATTACATGTATGGTCATTTATTTTTCTGTCACTAAGGGTTAGATATTTAGATGGAGAGAAATTAATTGTTTAGACATGTAGATAGTGATGATTCTGTGGATAGAAGTTTGGATGTAAAAAAGTATAACATTTATTTGAAACTTTTAACATATACATTTTACAAACAAAAGATTTAGTAGTTTTCTGAGGAAAGAACATAAAAATTTAAGATATATTCCTAATATGTCAGTCACTTATTAAGGTTAGACTGCTTAAATCTATAATATACTGTATGATTTGGATGGTATACATTCATATTATCTTAATACTGTACAACTTGGATGGTATATATTCTCACTTATTTTCAAATCACTGGAGGTCATAGACTCTTATTTTGTATATGTGTAATGAGGGATCAGACCACTAATTCATTTCTTGTACAACTTAATGTTAATATATGAAAAAAAAACAAGTTCTTCATTAGTTTGGCATAAATCCCACACATACCTCCATTCATTAAGATTTAGATAAAATTTGTTCAGCCTTAAAAAACATGTTTTGCAGCATTTTTGGAGCCTAATAACATAGCCCTGAGAAAAATAATTCATATGCCATTTTGTCAGAAAGAAATTAATACCAGAACATCAAAATAAAAGTAAATATGTTTTGGTCAACTATAGTATATGTACATAGCTTAGAGTTTATGAAAAGTGTTATGGAAGCAAACTAAATCCATTTAACAGTCAGTGGGTGTATCTCAGTAAATATTCAACTCTAATTTTTATTCACCCACCAGTAGAATGGTTCTCTGTAAAATAAGCAGTGGTCCAGTACCTTTACAGTAAACTTATTTTGATAAGATTGTTAAAATTTTTCTATGTTTACACTTTGCAATGAAATTTAACAGCATATTATACAAAAATTGTTGATTATCAAAGCATTGAAAGTGAGAAGATAGAAGCATGGAAATAAATAGATTAAATTATCAACTAATTAGGAACAAAATTAGCATCAGAAGAATAAAGTTTATGTTTTAAACATTTCCTTTTATGTATATTATCCATTAAAATACTGGAGGTTGGTGTGCATTTATTTTTCTGTCATGTATATATATATATATATATATATATATATATATATATATATATATATATATATATATATATATATATATATGCAAATTATCCAGAACTAATAGAATTTCACCTTTTTTCCAGCACCGCTTAGAAATGCTAAGGTTATATTTGTATGTGGTGAGTATAAATATTCTCATTTCATTTCTGTTATTTTTTTCTAGAAATTTATTTTATAAAATATCAATTTAGTAAAACTCTAAGGGAAAATTTATAAAGATATTTATTGTATTCTATTGGGCTTTACAAATTATATTTTGTTTTCACCCCATGTAGTTTAAGGCAATAAAAAGGAAAGACCTTTTGTTACAGTACCATATTTGGTTATATATCAGTGACTACTTGATTTAAATGACTTAAGCTGAATTTACTCTGGTCAGATTTTTGAATACAGCCACTGATGTTGTGGAAGCAAAGTCTTTTGGTTGATCATATGCAATTCATCTCCATACTTCTTACATCCAGTCAGTGCCCGATCTTCTTCCTTCCAGTTTTTATTGACATCAACTCTCTTGTATTTTTCATTAGTCAATCAATGCTGCTACATATCCAAGGTTGCTATAATAAACAAATTTAAGTTAATATATGAACATTATTTTTATTCATATTGAAACAATAAAATTGACATGATAAAACAAAAACTATTTTTTAAAACAGGTGGTCCAGGCAGTGGGAAAGGAACACAGTGTGAGAGAATAGTGAAGAAGTATGGTTTTACACACTTGTCTACTGGTGATCTTCTGAGAGCAGAGGTCAGCTCAGGGTCAGATCGAGGCAAAAAGCTGACTGAGATCATGGAGAAAGGAGAGCTAGTGCCACTGGTTAGTAAACTTGCCAAAGGAATTTTTTTTTGGTCACCTTTTTAATGAGATGATCTGAAGCACAAGAGAACAATTCTTGGCTTAAATAGAGAGAATTACAAAGGCCATATATTTTGTGATGCTCAGGTACACAAGACATTGCCAGGTCCATACTTCATCCTTACATTCCACAAGTCTAAATAAACTAAAGATAATGTTCTTTAAATATCAGAAAATTCTGCATCCATTTTTAATCACAAAGTCAATATAAGGAATTCTCAACATCAGAGTGTTTTCTCTTGAATAGTTTTTAGTAGTCTCTTTCATCTTGAATAGTTTTGAGTGTAATCTTTGGTTTCTTTTGAATTGTTTTGAGTGTAGTCATTTTTCCTCTTGAATTGTATTTGGAACTGCTAAGAGAAACATCAGAAAGATCGGGTCTGGATTTCACCAGCAAAATGTTAGTCTAGATTTTAGCTTATAGGTCTCCAACACAGAATTCAGATTGGTTAAAATTTAAGTATTCACCAAATTGTACTCTAAAAGGTACTAACATGTATGATGTATCTAGTATGCCAGAAAAGTGTAAGTAAGCAGTGCCCTGTTTTATTCTGGTTATGAACTGTGGGCTATATTTTTGCTTATATTGATAATTTCATTAAAACAACAAACATAAAGAACATTAACACAGCATGTCATGTTTTAGCATCAATGTTTGTTACATATATTTTCACCTACCTCATGCATTCTTCATTTTCTGTCTTAGGACACAGTGTTACAGCTTCTAAAGGAAGCAATGGAAGCCAAGGTGTCCACCAGCAAAGGCTTTCTGATTGATGGCTATCCCAGGGAGCTGGATCAGGGAACTCGCTTTGAGAAGGAGGTTTGTGTCCTGTGTACAGAAATTGTTGACACATTCTGATTTACATTAAAAGTCGAGTAGAGTAAATGAAGTCAGATTTTAAAGTAGAAGTCACACGGGTCATAATAGGCATTCAACACCAACTATTTCAGTAAAGGGTGTCATTTTTAGAATTTTATTCTACATACCTTTAAGTGGCAAGTATTCACTTTGTTTGGATTCACATTCATCCATGTTCCTTTGGAAGGTCATTATTGAGACGCCCCAAGAGTTGCATAAAGCAAAAACAATGTTAAAGTACATACACATTTTTGAATGAAATGAACCTAAAAGTGTGATCCAGTATAATCAGGATTGAATGTTGTGTGCTGTGATGTCACAGTGAAAGTTACATTGATAAACAAATTCATACTTGATTGTTATGAGTCTACTCAACATGATCGTGTTTTGGCCCAAGTTTAGTATTTGGCCACCATTTTAAAAGTCCATAGTGATAGATAATTTTCTTCTGGAAGTTTCTTGGTGACAGTTAAGGTGCAGAGTATTCAATAATCGGGATTGAATAGACTTTGGTTAAAGAAAATTAGTGTTAAATTATAAAAGAAGAATTTTTATTTAATTTAAGATGAGTAAATGCACATACATGACCCATATGACCTGTACTATAGAAGATTTAGAAATCTGATTCAAGTCATTCCACTCAATAAGTATATAATGCATAGGCTCTATGCAGCACCATCAGCCACTTTAATGATAGTTTGCTATGTGAGGGATGACTGTCTATAGCCAATGTCTATGATACATGCGTTTTACTGGGTGAGATGTGACTGTTTATAGCCAAGTGGGTTGGAAGGAATATCTTGGTACCTGGCCCCTCTATCATAAAACTTTACTCCAAATCTTACATGAAAATGTTTGGGCCAATCAAAAGGCTGCATTTGTCAATTGTAAGTAATATTTTCAAGTTTGGAGTAATAATTATTTTTACTTAAAATGCTGAATAAAGTTTTATGATCAAAGGGCCAAGCAACCATAGGCTTCAGTCTACATGGCAATGATTTAATTTTTTTACCTCATATGGTTTAAGATGCACAGAAAAATAAATGAGAATAACAACAACCACTGTTCTCATACACATGCATGGCATCTGGTAAAACCACCAGGTCATATCAATCTTTGTGCCACAAGGATAATGCATTCACTGACATACAGTAATAAAACTGCTTCCAATTGATTTTGTATAAATTTATTAGTTTGATACAGCAATGTTCAAAATCTCAGGAGTGATTAGTGGAATAGATTCTTGTTTCATCCACAGTGTTTTTTCTCTTAAAAGTTAAAGATTTATTATTGAAAAGAAATATTGTTTTATTACTTTTCATTTCATTGTTTAAAAATAGATGGTATGACATTTGATGATTCATCAACAAAATAAGATAAAGTACTGGTACTGTTACTACCAAGAAACCTTTACAAGCATTGTAACACAACAGTTCCTTGTCTGTATGTTACATCATAAAGCACAAAGGTTCTATTTCAGTATGTTACATGATAAAGAAGAAGCATAAATGATATCTATTGACTAGAAATTTGTGATGGGCAGTTTTTATTCATTTGCATAAATTTGTAAAACTGAATTTATACATTTAGTTCATATTTTAACTATTATAATACCAAATAATGGAGGCTTTTTTCTTTCAAGTTTATGATAAATAAATTCATGTCAATTTATTGTAAATATTGATGATCTGACCTAGAAGATAATCTGCCAAAACAATAGATAAACATTAATATTTTCATTGCAAATTAAATTATCCATGTGTACTGGACACTGTCAAGTACTCCTTATTAAAATACCCATATGTACTGGACATTGTCAAGGTCTTATCATTAAAATACCCATATGTACTGGACATTGTCAAGGTCTTATCATTAAAATATCCATATGTACTGGACATTGTCAAGGTCTTATCATTAAAATACCCATATGTACTGGACATTGTCAAGCACTTACTGAGTATAGTTCATCACACACAGAGAAAATAAATGTATTGTTACATAACATTGAAGAACATCTCTCTAGTTTTTGTTTTTTAAAATCAACTTACACTGCACAAAAATCATTTGAAATTGAAATGGGGACTATGTCAGTTTCTTTGGTCCTCTCAGATTTATGAAATGAGTACTTTATAACTAACATAGGGACCATATTGAAAATTTTTTTTCTAAATTTTGCCATTTCTAAATATTGCCATTTTAGTGACCCTGCCATCATCATCTCCAGATGCCATGTGATATATAAACAAAATTAGTCTGACATCACATAGCTGGTAATAGTACATGAAAAAATTTGATTACAGTATGACCATGTCTAAATTCAATATGGGAATGTATGGAATAGTAACTACTTCCAGTATGTATACTTGCTTGTAAGTTGAGTCCAGCTGTAAGCAACATAGAGCCTGATCTGCTGGCAGATCAAGGTCTACTGATTATTCCTATCAAGCATTATGGGACAGCAGATCTGGGTCTGTGCAGTTTGCAGTTGGACTCTATGGTAGTTGACACTGGTTAAGTCCATTATAAGAGGAAATTACTGCATCATGTCAGATAATGTAATCAAATAGGAAGTCATGTTATTGCTGTTATGTCATTAAGAATTATATTTTAATTCACCTGTATTCTCTTCCAGGTAACCCAAGCCCAGTTTGTGTTGTACTTTGAGGTGTCAGATCAGGCTATGACAAAACGATTGTTGGGTAGAGCCCAGACAAGTGGAAGGGTTGATGACAATGAAGAAACTATCAAAAAGAGATTGGAGACTTTTCACAAAATCACTACACCAGTGATTGACCACTACCAGAAACAGGGAAAAGTTAGGACTGTAAGTTTCTTGGATTGTATTGATATTTTTGGAATGTTATTGCTTGCTTAAAATTATGTTGCTAGCAATCACAAGATAGGAAGCAGGAGACATGGTTCACTTTTCTGATTTGCTTCTTCTATATGAAAAAATGGATCTCTTAAACCCTTTTTACACCAGGTAATAATAATAATAATAATAATAATAATAATAATAATAATAATAATAATAATAATAATAATAATAATAATAGATTATTTAAAGAGGTTAACACAATTAACTAAAAGCTAGTCCCCATTGAGGCCCTCTGATAAACTAAGAAAAGGAAATATGTACAGACATAAGGATAACACAACATTTTACCATCACGAAATATTAGTCTGTATAAATGTTCATGAAATAACAATCTATATACATGTACATGAATTACCAATCTGTATACTTGTACAATAAATATTAGTCTATATACATGTACATGAAATGCCAACCTGTATAAATGTACATGAAATACCAATATGTATACATGTTCATGAAATACCAATTTGTTTCAATGTATATGAAATAAAAATCTATACACATGATATACCTGTATAGATAAACATACCTGAAATCCCAACCTAAAGTCAAAGAAGCAACAGACAGAAAATAATATAGGATAAAATCAAACAATAATTATCCATTTTTATGGCATGTCTATATCTAGTTTTATTTTCTTACCAGCCTTAACAGACAATGGCAAAGAGTTTCAGGCCATGACACCATAGTATTTTGAAAACTTCTTTGGAATAATTCTGTACATGGTTTTGCAATTGAATATTATTTTGTGGTATTGTTTGTTTCTACACACCTTTAAAAGGTTTTTGAGATAATAAGGTACCATTTCATGAATGCATTTATAAACAATGGTTAATAGGTTATTCTACCATGAATCCTGCAACTGTGAAAACCTTGCCTATTTAAAACAAGTCACTATGACTGGTTATTTGCCACATATTTTCTCTTTATATCTAAAACTCAGTACAATACCTTTGATTCAAATCACTTTGTTTTAGGTATAAGTTAAATGCAGTAGTTGGTACTGTATAAGAAAATGCTAGTAGTTCACATATGTAAGGGAATACTGATAGTTTCTCGGTAATAAGAGAATACTGGTAGTTTCCCACCTATAAGGGCATACTTGAAATTTATCATCTACAAGATGTTACTGGTAATTTCTCATGTACACAAGGATACTGATAATTTCTCATGTACACAAGGATACTGGTAATTTCTCATGTACACAAGGATACTGGTAATTTCTCATGTACACAAGGATACTGGTAATTTCTCATGTACACAAGGATACTGGTAATTTCTCATGTACACAAGGATACTGGTACTTTCTCATGTACACAAGGATACTGGTAATTTCTCATGTACACAAGGATACTGGTAATTTCTCATGTACACAAGGATACTGGTAATTTCTCAGGTACAAGAGAATACTAGTAATTTCTCAGATATAAGGGAATACTTGGTAGTTTATAACTGTGTCTTAATATTCAAAAAGATATTTATAATAGGGTACAGAGAAATGATGATAGCAGGTACTATTTTTATGTAGGTAAATGCTGAGGGAGATGTGAATGATGTATTCAAGCAGGTGGAAAAAATCTTTGATCCTCTTATGAGTTCAGGTAAAATTTTAACATTTGTTTCTAATTTGAATATGGCATATTTATGAATGCAGATATTTTAACATTATTTTGATATTGTGGAAAGTACTTTGTGTAATGTTGTATTTATCTGTGACAAATTATTTCCACTAAGTAAAGGGTCATGATGGAGGGGCCACTTTTTCACTAAGTAGCTGACTGTTTAACACAACTACTTTTATAATGAAATTTTTTTGAATCATAACTCCAGGTGATAACAAATAGCACATTGATATGATATGTATACAATGTGTTGTTATTAAATTATGGTTTATTACTGCCACTTTCATGACATTATGTGATAAATTCAGATAACACATGTTGAAAAGATGAATATTGATACCAAGCAAAACAGTGTTTGAAAATAACAGTTATAAATCTGACATTAGTCTTTTACTCAGGCAATCAGGATATGTGCTTAGGCATGCATATTATGCAGTTGCTTAAATTCCAATCCCCATGACAGGTTTATATTTTGAAAACTGGAATGTATAGTATAGTACTCATGAGATTTATGAAAAGCATGGTGTTCGATTTCATTTGGGACTGTGCATTTAATGTCCTGTACAATTTGTAATCTTTCAGCTGACCTGTCCAATGCCAAAGTGTTGTTTGTTGTTGGTAAGTTTTTTTTTATTATCATATGCATATTATCATATTTATTAGTGATATATACAGTGCCAGGATAAAAGTGATTAACCACTAGAAATAAAAGTTGATGTCATTTAGGAAATGCAGCACATCTGAAGCACATGATAATTCATTTTGGCAAGGAAGCTTTTTGTAGTAGATGATGTCTTAGGTGATTATACGATCTATTTCAGTATAGCTGGTACATGACCTCAGAATGTGATGTTTACTGGCCTCATACCCATTCCACTCCAGTTCTGGCAATGACTTATTCCCAGTATAACCTGTCCTCTTTCCAAGATGTGAGCAGAATCTGGAGCCCCTGGACAGTTTTCCACCAGACTCCCTCCCAACATATCCCCCCCAGGACATTTTCTCCTTGGACTCCCCCCTCCATCAAATAGGACTCCCCCCAGTCATTTTCCCTCCCATGAGCTTAAAACTTAATTTATTTAATGACATTTTGCCAATAAAATATAAAAACTTATATTAATATTAAGTTATGTTAAAAGAAAAAGGTTATTTGAAATAATTTTCCGTAGTAAGTGTTAAATAAAGTTAACATTTCACATATTAAAAATTTTTATTGTTTAAAAGTTAATGTTGCAAGCAATTGCATTTAAGTATTCTATGATGTCACAATTGTCAAAGTCTGTAATTATGTTTGCAATTCTTGAAGAACAGTTTTTGTACTTCATTTTTGGTTGTTCAGGCAAATGTCCATGGAAGATCTGATTTAGGTTGACATTAAGTTCTGTTCACGTTTAAGAATCCAAAGGAAGCTCCCTATATTTGGATGATGACAGGATACTACATCTTACTGCCAACCTTCCACAGCATTGTTTGTTCGGGGCAAACAGTTGGCAACACGTGAATGCTCACTCCAAATGCTTTTATCGAACTCAGCTACTGCACGGCGATTACCACAGAGACGACCAATGTAGTTGTCCTCAAAATAATCCATGACAGTGGCAAACTCCTCTGATAATGATTCCTGAAGTGTTTCTAACGATTCGATGACCTTTTCATTTGAAACGAATGCTAATGCAGCAATCATCTGTATGACGAGGCAAAATCTTCATCATTCTGGTATTGATCTTGCAGTCCAGCAGATTGAATGTTTCTGAATATATTTTGTGCAAGATGGAAGCAGCACCCATGTATTTCAACATTTGCAAGAGTGAGAGGTCAGGAAAGTAGATATTTTACATTTGATAATGCATTTATTTCAGGTGACAACAATCATACTTGTGCACTAATGGTGATGCAGGATGCTTTATACATCAAAGCTAAATGTTACTCTAAATAAAAATCAAGTTGTATAAAGATAATGGGGGGAATGACTGGGGGGAGTCCTATCTGATCGTGGAAAAAAGTCATGGGGGGAAATGTCGGGGGAGAAAAGTCCGGGGGTAAATGTCCAGGGGGGAGATGTCATGATACCCCTTCAGGATTGGTCTTTGGTGTCAACAATGGCAAATCTGCATTCAAGTCTGTCACATCTTGGGCAGCCTCATTGTTTCATAAGTTTTGCTGTCCAGTTAGAATCAAATGATCCACACTGACTGGTCCAGTCACTTCTCTTCAGTTAAATATATACCCATTGGAGTTGCCACTTACTAGACCTCTTTGTTCCAAACTTTCATCTCCACAGTTTCAGATCCAAATACATGGGCTGTTCATCCCCTCTCATTAAATTGGAACAGTCTTAATGTATATACCTTTCTCCCAAATCGCTTTGATTCCCAGTGCCATTCAGAATTTGAGTGAATCCCAGTGCATTATTATTCTGATTACCCCTGGTTTCATTCCATGAACAGACAACCCTTCAAGGGAAATCAGTCTTTCCTTTGAAATGCTGTATTCAATGAACCTTTCTTCTCAAGGACATCATCAGGACTCCATCAGGGTATTGAGGTTGTACTTGAAACATACTGAGCCAATTCCTTCTAAGTAAAAAAGGATGATATTTCTGCCCAGTTTCTTTCATCCTAGATCTGTTGGGTCATTCATTCAGCCTACAAGAAATTAACTTCAAAGTGCTATGAATTTCTTGCACATATTGACTTTTGGGGTCACAACAGACATTCCTGGTCTATGATTAACATTATTAAAACCATAGGAGGGGTTTCTAATATGATACTCTGTCTAAGAGACCTATCATTGAGCAAGGTTCAGTTTGGCCTGGTAGTGTCTGTATCAACTTTCCAAAGGTTACCTTTCTGGATTAAAAGCAGTTTCGAATTTGTTTGATGTAACTCCTATACCTCTTTTCTATTTCGCTAATTTATTATGACTGAATAATGTATGAGGACAAATATAAGATAACCTGCAGCTTCTTGTGCAGCACTTCAGACACCTGCAGATATATCCTTCTTTTTTTTTTCTTTCTTTTAGTAAACTTTTTTATTATCCTCGTAATAGGTTGACCATTGGGTAGGGGAACCATCCCAAGGTCACCTTACAATCAAATATTTCTTGATTCCTAATAAACTAAGGATAATAAATATAATGTATATTAAAAAACAAAAAAAAAACACAACACACACACTCACACTCATGCACACGTCTGCAGATATATCCTGGGTCACCAGGGTTTCACTGTTGTAAAGATGCTGCAAATCCATAAAAAATAATGCATGTTCTGGAAGACTGCAGTTTGTGAGTGGGAAGTGACTGCATTGAAGGAGACAATTGATAAAGAAGATTGATACACAGTGGATGATATTTCTATTTTCTCACCCATATGACAGACAAATTTACCTTTTTTATTAACCCATCTTTTCTTATCTCAGTCTGGTTGTTTCAGTCAGACCGTTTTAGTCATGGTGTCCATGCGCTAGGAACTACTCATAAAATTATAAACCCTTGTTGTCTTCTGCTGTGCCATACAGTCGTTAAAAAAATAAAACAACAACAACAGATACATAACAATAAAGAACATCACTCACTGAGCAACTTAAGGTCTCTCCAAATTTGATAATACATCATCACAATTTTTGAGACACACACATGCACACAAAGTTGAGCTATTTGGTATTATGCTATAGTTTGTTCCACATAACACTCAAATATTTCCTATATGTTGCTCAGTATATTTTCAGGTCAGCATCATTGAATATAGTCAAAAGTACCTAACACAAAGTATTTAAACACATTAGGTACTTTTAGTTACATTTAATGACACTGTAAAGGTACCTTTGTATGAATATGGATGTAGGAGGATCAAGATAAACTGAATAATCACCATTTAAAGGTATGTGTAATTAAATTCTAAAAAACAATTACTACCATATATACTTAGCTACAAGTTGAATCCAACTGCAAACAGCATAGACCCTAATCTGCTGGTGCATAATGTAATGGCAGAACAGGGATTATGTTGATTGTTCTACTGATAAGCTCTTGCAAACTGCATAGACCCAGATCTGCTAGCATATTATGTGATAACAGATCCAAGTCTTTGAAGTTGTTCTAACTTGTAAGCATGTATAGATGGTATTCCTATATTTTTCAATGACTGTTGATTAAAAGTGGATCTTGCATGCATTGTATATTAATTATGTGAGGAGCAGAACTGATGTATTGTCTAGAAAAATGCATAATTCTTATGCATACATATTCATTATCATTGTGTGTGTGTGTGTGTATGTATGTATGTATAAATATATATATATATATATATATATATATATATATATATATATATATATATATATATATATATATATAGAATACAAATCATATGGCGAATAACGACCCTTTCAAGCGCACTGGATCCAGCAAAAAAAGATCATGTGTGTCAGGAATTGATTAAAATAGATGCAATAAACTGATGATGAACAGTGCGAAACTAGTAACTAATAAGCCTGAGCTCTTTCGACTCTTAATGAGTCTTTTTCAAAAGCAAATACAAAACATATACAAAACAAACAAAAAAACACAAAAATGTTGTGTTTGTAAAACTCTACATGGCTGTCTTCACATGAGTTAAACCTATAGATACATTCTCTCAACCAGCCTGTATAGACTTGTTGCGAATACTGAAAAATGTTTATAATTCCCTAAAAGTCTATGAGCCAAAGCGACATCTATTACTTTGTGCACATTTATATAATGCAGATTATATCCCGGATATTTGATTATATACAGATATTATATTCTTATAGTAATAATGAAAGAATACTAAGAATATCTAGAAAAAGTTTGAAAAGAAACTGTGTCGGCTACAAAGACTAATTATACTAGTGCATAGTTTTCTTTTTCTAGTCTTCTTGGTTTGGAACGCTTGGTTTCAATGTTCTAGATTGTTGGTTATAACAGAGAAAAGTTTGAATATTGATACAAAGACTTGGAATTTAACAAGGATTAGTACAGAGAAAAACAAATTTCAAATAGATAAAATGACATAGAATTTAATGGCGATTAATACAGAGAAAACTTGAATAATGGTGTAATGGCATTTGAAACTAATAGTGAGGACAATTGTTTCAGGAAAATTCTCCAGCATATTTTTCAATTTCTAGCATTTTCAGAACTAAAATTATAACTGGAATGAAGCATGGCAGTGTATGTCATCATTTTCACTGGTAGGTAAGAGTAATCATGGAATTTTTATTTTCATTATGGAAGGTCCATCTACAAAATTGTTTCCTTTTCAGTTTTGTTTGTGACACACATCTAACATATTTTTGACCTAGATGTGTTATTTTCAAATATTTTAGGAGGACCTGGCAGTGGAAAGGGTACCCAGTGTGCCAAGATTGTAGAGAAATACGGATTCTGTCACCTTTCCTCTGGGGATCTTTTGCGTGCTGAGGTTTCATCATCATCTGCCAGGGGAAAACAGCTAAATGAAATCATGGAGAGAGGAGAACTTGTATCTCTTGTAAGTTCAACTCCGTCTTACTCTGATCCATTCCTTTCAGTCTTTCACTAATCCATTCCTTTCAATCTTACACCAATCCATTCCTTTCAGTCTTACACCAATCCATTCCTTTCAGTCTTACACCAATCCATTCCTTTCAGTCTTACACCAATCCATTCCTTTCAGTCTTACTCAGATTCATCCATTCCTTTCAGTCTTACTCAGATTCATCCATTCCTTTCAGTCTTACACCAATCCATTCCTTTCAGTCTTACACCAATCCATTCCTTTCAGTCTTACACCAATCCATTCCTTTCAGTCTTACACCAATCCATTCCTTTCAGTCTTACTCAGATCCATTCCATTCTGTCTTACTCAGATCTATTCCTTTTTGTCTTACTCAAATCCATTCCTTTTTTCCTTTTTGTCTTACTCAAATCCATTCTTTTCTGTCTTACTCGATTTCCATTCCTTTCAGTCTTACACCAATCCATTCCCTTCATTTCAATTTAGATCTGATAAATTTCACCAGCTGAAATGAAGTTTTGATGGAAACTAATCATGTCTAAAAGCCATTGATCTGATTGTCTGAAATTTTAGTCTGACTTCAAATTGAATATTTAAATTTTTTAAGTTAGGACATAACTTTAACACTCAGTTTAATGACAATGTGGTCAGTTGAGTTCCTTCCCAATCTTGGAACAGCATTGGCTTAGTGAATAGGGTGTCAGGATAACAATCAGTGGATTGTGAAGGCCAACCCAGCCCAGTCCAAGTCATCTGCTGTGATAGGTTTCAGGGCAATGCACTTAATTTCCATTGCACCATCATTAAATAGACTTTGTGAGCTGATGTCCCATTTAAATGCCAATCAATCAGTCTGTCAGTTAATCAGTCAATTAGTCATTCAATCTGTCAGTCAGTCAGACCTTCCATTTAACTGTTTGGCTAAGTTATAATTGATTTAATCCCATCCAGTTCAGGTCATATGACTGAATTTTATCCAACCTTTGATGCATCAACACTGAACATTTATTATAGCAAGTAAAAAAGAAATCGACTTACATCATAAATAACTACATCCACAATGCTATTAAAGTGATCTTACACATGCATATTTTATTGATGTACATAAAATGTATTCACAAAAAAAGTTTGTAAATGTTTATGAAGTACTGGTCACCTTTCTAGCAGTTGTAACTTGTTATGTCAGAAAATATGGCAGCTTTTTTTTAAAGGAAATAACAGCACAGACGATAACTTGGAGAAATAGCCAAAAATCTGTATATGTGTTCAATGGTCTGGGTACGATTTTGATGATAGTATAATTTTTCTGGATCAATGTGATGATGGTTTTTTTCTTCCCGATACATTTAAATGATCAATCAATATAATTAAGAAGAGATATAATACAGACACATCATTTAAATGGTGTTAAGCTCTGTTAAGAAGGTAATTTGCCTAATTAATATTGCACTTGGTGCTCAATAGCTTGTAACCTTGACATTTCATGTGATGCCTGATAAATAATGACATTGATATAGAATATAATGCTTTGGACACTATTGATCTTGACATTGTACTGGATGCCTTAGAAACAAATGACCTTGACATTTCATGTTTATCATGGTCTGCAAGATTTACTATATTTTTTATATATTATTCCATGTGTTTGCAAACATTTACATTTATACAAAGCATTAATCATATGATCAGCAGATCTTAAAGTATAAATAATTTTGAAAAAAATTAATTAGAATACATGTATAAATATTCTCTGTAGGATAAATTAAATGCCACCAAAATGATGGTACACAAAAAATGAAAAGGTACAGAGAACATGGTATTTATTAATCTCTTGTTTTCAAAACAGGATGTTGTACTGGAGCTTTTAAAGGAAGCAATGGTTAAAAACCTGTCAAGTAAGCAATGCTTCCTGATTGATGGTTATCCAAGGGAAATGGAGCAGGGTGTGCGCTTTGAAAAAGAGGTTAGTCCAATTTTGATCTGAATAATTTAATGATAGTTTAGCACCACTTGATTAAAAAAGATGATGGATGTTCAGTATATAAGCTTGATATGGTATCAAACAAATGGGCCATCTGAGGAGGTTTCTTTGAAATGGGATTCTTTTTAAATAGTAACAAATCTATTTTTATGACATGATCACATTATCTTCAATTTGATTGGATGTAAATGGTCACATGATATTGATCTGGAATTTTTTACACAAAGATAAATTCCGCGGACTATTTTTAGAGCCTTGATTCCAGGTCATTTTATGTTAAGTTTTATCTATATCAACACCTTGCAGCATAATAATAACAACATCAAACTTTTACAAACTCCAGATTAAAGTCGCCCATTAGAAGTTAAAACAATTTACTTGCACAGACTTTCCTGCACTCCAGTACTTTTCTCCTTTTGCCAAAGAATGTATATATCTGACTTTACAAGTAAGTCTTCATAATTTATTGCATTTCACATGGATAATATGTTTTAACAGCTGTTAAAGATTAGGGTCATAGCACACAAAATGGACACAAGTTTGCTTTTGAAAGATTGAAATGCACAGAAAGCAAGAACAGGAATAGCCTGGTTTAAACAGCATCAACATCTTTTTTAAAAATAAAAGCAAATCATAACAGCTTCTTAGATACCTGTCATGACCTGCTCTGACACTGTACCATATATTACTAAATGAAAATGACTGCTCTTTGCTAACAAAGAAGGGGCTATGTATTCTGTTGCAGTAAAGTGGCTATTGTTATATTCTCCTTAAGAGGGCTTCAAGGGAGAATAGTCTTTGACTAATGAGTCACCCTCTATAAATAAAGCAGTATTAACATTATTGTTATTAATGAAAGAAAACTTCTAGCTACCTAAAAGTGAACACTTTATTAATGCAAAAATCTGCTATAATGACAGAAAGAATGTATATTGGAATTATAAGGATTAAATGATCATGGTTGGGAATTTATCAATGTATAAATTGCTACCTATTCATTCACAAAATTAACATTAATGTATTCTGCCTTGTTGAAGTGTGTGTAGCTCACATCATGTTCCTAAAATGATGGTGAAAGTAGATCCAGGAAGTATTGATAGGTGAGATTAGCAAGTGGGAAGGAAGTGATTGGGAGATTGTATCTGTGACAAGCAGGAGAGGTGGTGCAGCATCACTTCAAATTTTGCTTGTAATGGTCATAACGCTATATTGAAAGAAACAAAGTACATGTACATGTGTAGAACATACTGTATGTACATGCCTAAACATCAAGTCCAGCTGCAAATTTCACAGATCCACATCTGTGGCACTGTACACCAACAGATCTGGGTCTTTGCAATTCATTAGCAATAACCAGTGTAGCAAGTAGATTTTGATCTGCTGGTGTCTTGGCGATTGAGGGTCTATGTTGTTTACAGTTGAACCCGACCTTTATGCAACTAAACACTATACATTACATCCAATACCAAATATTCTATCCATACTGTATGGTTTATTTTTCAGCTTGTACCCTGTTCTGGGGTATTATACTTTAAAGTAACAGATGAAACAATGAAGAATAGGCTGCTGGAGAGAGCCAAAACAAGTGGTCGTGTTGATGATAATGAGGAAACCATCATAAAGCGACTGAAGACCTTCAATAACCAAACAAAACCTGTCATAGATTATTATAACAAACAAAACAAAGTAATTAAGGTAAATAAAAATTATACAAAATATTAGATTTTATTGAGGTAATACCAAATTTATTTAATTATGTAATATAAACAAGTAGGCTATTTTTTGGATGTCCATGCAGGCCTGTGGCATGTGTTTAGTGGTCATATTGGATGTCCATGCAGGCCTGTCACATGTTTAGTGGTCATATTGGATGTCCATGCAGGCCTGTCACATGTTTAGTGGTCATATTGGATGTCCAAGCAGGCCTGTGGCATGTGTTTAGTGGTCATATTGGATGTCCAAGCTGGCCTATGGCATGTGTTTAGTGGTCATATTGGATGTCCAAGCAGGCCTGTGACATGTGTTTAGTGGTCAAATTGGATGTCCAAGCAGGTCTGTAGCATGTGTTTAGTGGTCATATTGGATGTCCAAGCAGGCCTGTGGCATGTGTTTAGTGGTCATATTGGATGTCCAAGCTGATAAGTAAAAATATAACTCTGTTCTTGTTGTACTTCAAGGGAATATATATATATATATATATATATATATATATATATATATATAAAGAATACAAATCATATGGCGAATAACAGCCCTCTCAAGCGTACTGGATCCACCAAGGGATCACGTTTGTCAGGGATTAATTAAAATAGATGCAATAAACTGACGACGAACAGTACGAAACTAGTAACTAACTAGCCTAAGCGCTTTCGACTCTTAATGAGTCTTTTTCAAAGGCAAATACAAAACATAGTTACGACAAACAAATAAACACAAAAACGTTGCGTTTGTAAACCTCTACATTTCTATCTTCACATGTGCTAAAACTATCAATACAACCAACTTGTATAGACTAGTTGCGGAAACTGAAAACGTTGTATAATTCCCTAAAAGTCTACAAGCCAAAGCGACATCTATTTTTACTTTGTGTACATATGTAACGCAGATTATATCCCGGATATTTGATTCTATACCGGTTATTCTTATAGTAAAAATTGAAGGATAAGAAGATTTAGAAAATGTTAAATTCTACTAGTGCATAGTTTTCATTTTCTAGTCTTCTTGGTTTAGACCGCTTGATTTCAATGTTCTAAGGCGGCATATCCAGTATGATTCCTTTTCCTTCCTGGTTTCGGAACTCCAGCTGTGGTTGTTGGCAATAGCGATAAGTATTATATCACTGAAAGTGTGGCCAGGGGAGGAGAAGTGTTCTGCGACCGGGCTTCTGTACAGCTTTTTTGTCATCCAATCAGATCTATGAAGGTTTATCCTTATGTGAAGCTTTTCAGTTTCTCCCACGTACTGAAGGCCACAGATCTTACATGTGATGAGATAAATCACATTCTCTGTTTTGCACGTTTTGTTTGGACCATGTATGTTTAGTTTTTCTTTAGTCACTGTGCTAGTGAATGTCTTGGTCTCTATCATATGTTGACAGGTTTTGCATCTTTTATCGCCACAGGGTCCAGATTGACTAGGTTGGTTTTGACTAGCGATTGTTGTTAGCTTGGCCCTGACTAGGATGTCCTTTAGGTTTTTTGGTCTCCGGTAAGCTACTACAGGTTTGTTCGGAAGTATTAGGTTTAGTATGTCTGACGATTGCACGGTTGGCCAGTGGTTTGCGAAGATTTTACCTACTTTGGGATTGTCTGGGTGATATGGAATGTTCTTAATGCAGTGTTTTGGATGACAGCTGGTTGGGAGAAGATACTGGTGTTTGTCGGTTGGTTTCGAGTATATGTCTGTGTGTAATTTGTTTTCCACCAGTCTAGTTGTTGTGTCCATATAACCAGGCACTGAGGATACACAGAATTTGCTCCGACGATGAAAGATTCCTAGAAAGGTCTGAAGAGCTGGCTAAACATTTAATTTACCGAGGCTACGACAAAGACCTGATTGCGGAGGCAATCCAAAGGGCCAAACAAACAAACCGTGATGACCTACTCAGATATGGACAGAAAGAAAAGGTTGATAGGATACCATTTATTCTGACCTATCACCCAGACCATCTCAAAGTAGGTAAAATCATCGCAAACCACTGGCCAACTGTGCAATCGTCAGACATACTAAACCTAATACTTCCAAACAAACCTGTAGTAGCTTACCGGAGACCAAAAAACCTAAAGGACATCCTAGTCAGGGCCAAGCTAACAACAATCGCTAGTCAAAACCAACCTAGTCAATCTGGACCCTGTGGCGATAAAAGATGCAAAACCTGTCAACATATGATAGAGACCAAGACATTCATTAGCACAGTGACTAAAGAAAAACTAAACATACATGGTCCAAACAAAACGTGTAAAACAGAGAATGTGATTTATCTCATCACATGTAAGATCTGTGGCCTTCAGTACGTGGGAGAAACTGAAAAGCTTCACATAAGGATAAACCTTCATAGATCTGATTGGATGACAAAAAAGCTGTACAGAAGCCCGGTCGCAGAACACTTCTCCTCCCCTGGCCACACTTTCAGTGATATAATACTTATCGCTATTGCCAACAACCACAGCTGGAGTTCCGAAACCAGGAAGGAAAAGGAATCATACTGGATACGCCGCCTTAGAACATTGAAACCAAGCGGTCTAAACCAAGAAGACTAGAAAATGAAAACTATGCACTAGTTGAATTTAACATTTTCTAAATCTTCTTATCCTTCAATTTTTACTATAAGAATAACCGGTATAGAATCAAATATCCGGGATATAATCTGCGTTACATATGTACACAAAGTAAAAATAGATGTCGCTTTGGCTTGTAGACTTTTAGGGAATTATACAACGTTTTCAGTTTCCGCAACTAGTCTATACAAGTTGGTTGTATTGATAGTTTTAGCACATGTGAAGATAGAAATGTAGAGGTTTACAAACGCAACGTTTTTGTGTTTATTTGTTTGTCGTAACTATGTTTTGTATTTGCCTTTGAAAAAGACTCATTAAGAGTCGAAAGCGCTTAGGCTAGTTAGTTACTAGTTTCGTACTGTTCGTCGTCAGTTTATTGCATCTATATATATATATATATATATATATATACACACACACACATACCCTTCTCCCTCGATAACTCGCGCACATCTGGGTCCAGAAAAAACAGACCACACTTAAGCGAAAAACCTGCTAGGCATCCAAAAAACCGCAGGGTATGGGTGAGATTGGGCTGTTTAATGGCTGAATCCTCATTTTGTAATCAAGTCATGAAATATTATCAATAGAGCACTTTTTCTGATGAAGTTGTTTAATTTTATCTATATATCACATTTATTTTCAAAATGTCCAACATCTGAAAGATCAATAATGTGATTGCAACTGGTTTCAACAACCAAACACAGTATGCAAAAACATTTGTGTATTACATCATGGCTTTTTTTGTTGTTTATTAGTCTGGTTACCGTGTAATGTGAAATAGAATTTCACGAAACTAAGGGTCTATGAAGCAGGGAACCAGACTAACTGTTGATACATTACCTGCAAGATTTGTTTTTATCAAAAACAGATAACATTTATTTCGTGAGACAATTATCTATGTCAAATCTTAATTTTTCTATTTTTCAATTAATAAAATATTCATGCTATGATTTCATTGCAAACGTAATAGTGAAACTTCTTATCATGCTTGAGGATATCTCTACGAATTCAAGAATTCTTTGAAACTTGTTTTTTGCCACAACAGTCCATATCTGTGAAACAAAGCTCTTAATTTTATGAATTACTAATTTCACTTGATTGCCTTGGTATTTTTAATCACATTTATGATTGAGTAGGTTAATTTAAGGTAGTTTAATTAGATATGTACACAATAAAATGTATCATAGTGTTCGACTGATCAGCTGAAATGAGGTAGCCGATATACAACTGGTGCTGCTGGTTCATAAGCATTTAGGATTTGTAAATCTTTTGACTTCTTTTCAATTCCACCTGCTTTATTTGATTCAGAAGATGTAATTACTGTGATAATAAAAAAGGAGGCCCTCTTTTTATTGAGTGCAACAATGCAACAAATGCTTTCGCTAGTCCAGCAAGCACTTAATTTGGTTTTCAGTGAAATGCTCACTTTTTACATTTAATTACAAGAGGACATATTGCATTTATATGATGATTACACTTAACAGGAACTAAAAGATAGAACTAAAACATAAATTTCAATTAATAAAAATGTTTAAATTTAATTGGTATTTATTTATTTAAGTACTGCTTCCACTTGGCCTAAGTGACATTTTCATTGAAATATCCTTGAATATTTTTAATTGCAGTGTTGTTTGAAAACAAAAGGTAGCAAATTATATGACTTCTTATTAAAAGTTGATATTTCATAATGTTGATTAAATTTCCAGGTCCTATCTTCTATTTTTGACGATAAAATGAGTGACAGGGTTCCTGCAGGTCATGGAATCCTTGGAAAGTTTTGGAATTTAAAAAATAAATTTCAAGGGCCTTGAAAAACTATGAAATTTGTCAAAACCTTGAAAAGTTTTGGAAAAGTCATGGAATTTGTGACAATGGAGTTAAAGAAATTAATTACTACAAATTTCATACAGCACCGTGAACTGATTAAATAAAATGGTAAAATTACAATTAATAAATGGTTTCATGTAACAAGGGTAAGTTCCCTTAATGGAAGTATCATATGATTTCCGGTGTAGTTCGCTAAATAAAAGAAAGCAACTGGAAAGTAATGTGTTTTGTTAATATTGTAAATAGGAACACATACAAAAATTACATTGATCATTGGATTATGACATGAATTACAACATAAAGTCCAAGTGTGCTAACCCAGGTAAATTTAAAATGTACATTTTAAAAATATTTGTTGACTTTTTTTGTTATTTTAGATTGAAAGATGTTATTCTTTATGTTCATTTACTTGACAATGCAAAATAGTGCGGTCCTTGAGTTTTATGAAATGGCCATGGAAAAATTTTGGAAAAGTCATGGAATTTGTTTTTGTTAAGTCTGCAGGAACCCTGGAGTGATATATCAAGTTCCCATCATGAATTTCGATTGTGATTTTCTTCAAGTTCAACAAATAGGAAGCATTTTTGGGGTATTTTCTGGTTTAAAAATTGTGATCCATGCCTGACCCTGTATTATAAGCAGGTTCGAGAGTTATCAGGTTGCAAGTTATCGAGGGAGTGGTGTATATATTTATGGGGCATATACAAATCAAATGCTAGCCAATCATATATAGTATTTTGTGTTGTTATGTTGTCAAATGCATGTGGAATCAGTCTATAATTTATAAAGTGATGATGTTTGAATGCAGAGAACAAAATCCAACTACAAGCTTCTTTTCAATGTAAAGTTGTTTAGTTTTCAAAAGTGCCATTAAACTCCATTGTTATTCTGATCATAGATTAGATAATGCAAAAATGAAATAGTATGCCAGCATCATTAACTCATTAAGGCTGAGATCTTTTTCTCATTTGCATTTAAGATTTGGGTAGAAGCAATAATTTTCTTATTTCCATTGGATCTAAGCCTGTCTGGTTCGTTGGGATTTTCCAATCAACAGCATATAGATATGTAAGAAAGATTGTTTTCAATTGGCTATCAGACCTATGCATTAGTAGAGGGGTAAAAATTAGACTTCTTTCCTGTTTTTTATGTGCATTAGATCCATGATATTTCTCTGCTTGTCCCTTTTTACCCACAAGTAGATTATATTGCTGGAATGTTTGATGCTCAAACAGTCAGAAATGAATTGCATTCAACAACCAACCATAAAATACATTATATTCACAGATATCTTAGAAAAACAGTAACTTTTTATTGAGATTTCTTTGAAGGAAGATTGTGCAGTACAGGTGCTCATTATTTTTTAATTTAACTCTTTATTATGACCATTACCTACTGATATATTACTGAGAGCTAAGGCTGGCAAATCTTTACCATGATCACTATATATGTAACACAGCATCAGGTCAGATTAGTGCTGCTAAATCCTTACTATGATCACTGCCTACTGGTATGTAAGTCTTTACCATGATCACTATCTATGACAGCATCTGGTCAGGTCAGCTTTGATAAATCTTTACAATGATCACTTTCCATTGTAACACAGTGTCAGATCAGGTCATTGCTGGTAAATCATTACTATGATCACTATCCATTGTAATAGTGTCAGATCAGGTCAATGCTGGTAGTGTCAGATCAGGTTAGTACTGGTAAATCATTACTGTGATTACTATCCATTGTAATAGTGTCAGATCAGGTCAATGCTGGTAGTGTCAGATCAGGTCAGTACTGGTAAATCATTACTGTGATTACTATCCATTGTAATAGTGTCAGATCAGGTCAGTGCTGGTAGTGTCAGATCAGGTCAGTACTGGTAAATCATTACTGTGATTACTATCCTTTGTAATAGTGTCAGATCAGGTCAATGCTGGTAGTGTCAGATCAGGTCATTGCTGGTAAATCTTTACTATGATCACTATCCATGTTAGTTATAGCCTGGTAACTTTTTGATGTGGTTACTATTCATATAACCAATAGCCAAGTCAGATATAGCCAGGTAAATCTTTACTAGTCCAAGTGAAAAAGATCAAGGTCTGGTAAAGGATGGTATGTCTCTACAGTGGTCACACTCCAAGTGACCAAGAACCATTTCTTGAAAATCTTGTTCCCTGACCAAGTGATCTAAAGCCATCTCTGGTAAAAACTGGTAAAACTTCACAGTGTTCACTATTAAAGTAACTGAGATCCATGACTGGTGAAGGCTTGTAAATCTTAACTATGGTTACTATACATGTAAGCAAGACCCAAACTCTGGTAAAGGTTGGTAAATATTTATTATGGTCACTGTGCAAGTGACTCAAAATGGTTCTGAGGCTGGTAAATCTTAACTGTGGTCACTATTCAACTAAGAGCCATATCCAGTAAATACTGGTAAAGTTTTACTATGGTCACAATCTAGTGACAAAGTGCTAGGTCTGGTAAATCTTAACTGTGGTCACTATTCAAGTAACTGAAAGCCCTGTCTGGTAAAGACTGGTAAATATAATGTTTTAGAATGACAGTTAACCCTTCTATTGAGGTATTATTGGTGGAAGATTTTATGGCATATGTGTTTGCAATTTGTGGGGTTTAACATGTTCCAACACAGTAGGCTATTCATGGCAGCCAGTATATTTTGTGGGGAAAGAACCTGTAAAAACCCATGGAAGAACCACTGATGAGCTAATGGCAAGTTTCTTCATGTTAGTTGAACTGAGACACTTGAATTTGTTGTTGTTGTTGTTTTTGGGCTTAACGCCAATTTTTAGCACGCAATAGGCTTTACATAGCGGCCAGTATTAATGGCGGAGGAAGAAAGCAAGAAATTCACGGAAAGAACAACAAACCCACAAGAAGCTACTGGCAAGCTTTCTTACATATTTACAATTGATGAATCTTAGACTCGAACCCACGCAGACAGAGGTGAGATGGCAGTGATCTTTAATGGAGAGTGCTTTAGACCACTTGGCCACTCGGGGCCTCACACTTGAACTCGTATGGACAGTGATAAGATGTGCGAGTCATCTGTAAAGTCAAGGGCCTTAAAACATTTGCACACCTCAGGATTTTGGATTGGCATTGATGCCCATTATATTTTTAATTTACCTCTTTACTATGATCACTATCCACATGACTTAGAGTCAAGTCAGGTAAAGGGACTGGTAAATCTTTATTGAAATAAATGTCAATGTGACATAGAGTCAAGTCAGAAAGAGGGGCTGGTAAATCTTTATTGTAATAAATGTCAGTGTGACATAGAGTCAAGTCAGATAGAGGGACTGGTAAATCTTTATTGAAATAAATGTCAGTGTGACATAGAGTCAAGTCAGAAAGAGGGGCTGGCAAATCTTTATTGTAATAAATGTCAGTGTGACATAGAGTCAAGTCAGATAGAGAAACTGGTAAATCTTTATTGAAATAAATGTCAGTGTGACATAGAGTCAAGTCAGATAGAGGGACTGGTAAATCTTTATTGTAATAAATGTCAGTGTGACATAGAGTCAGGTCAGAAAGAGGGGCTGGTAAATCTTTATTGTAATAAATGTCAGTGTGACATAGAGTCAGGTCAGAAAGAGGGACTGGTAAATCTTTACCATCATCATAATCCATGGTACACTATGCATATGACCAAGAATCATGTCAGGTATATTCTAGCAAATCTTTACTGCAATCATTATCCATGCGACTGAGTGTCATGTCATGTATAACCTAGCAAATCTTTTACTATGGTCATTATTAATGTGATCAAGAGCCAAGTCTGGTAAAGGCTGGTAAATCTTAGTTATGGTCATTATTCAGGTGACAGCAATGTATGATAATGATTCATAAATCTTTACTATGGTCAGTATTCATATGATGTACTATGTCTGGCAAATGAGGCGCTCACCTGTTATTATGTACTTCTGAGAGAGTGACATATGTAAGGTAAGTTGTTTGTATTTATAACTTGTACAATTGAGAGAATGTTGGCATACCACAATGCTACTTTCATGTAATGTGGCGGACATTTATTTGGATATTGTACTTATGGAAATTGTAATTGATCTTAGCACACCGCTAACTACAATGACTGCTTCCTTTTGCTCTAAAAATCGGTCTGA
Organism: Potamilus streckersoni; assembly: GCA_016746295.1. NCBI lineage: Eukaryota > Metazoa > Mollusca > Bivalvia > Unionida > Unionidae > Potamilus > Potamilus streckersoni. Next base: position 359,394 of record JAEAOA010000152.1, read on the forward strand.
ATTTGTTTAAAGTATACAAGTATACTATCCTTAGCAGCTATTAAAATAGTGAAAATGAATTTTGCCAGACTAGACAATACCAGTTTCTGAAAGTGTAATGAATGAATTACCAATATATAAAATATAAAAGAAAGTTATCAGCTCTCTTTTTTAAAATTTACCTCTAAAATACAAGAAGTGAAAATGACTAAGTGGATACTCTATAACCATATTACACCAATCAATCATACACCAAAATAAAGGGAATTAAAGGTTCTTTGAACAATGCCTAAGATATATGTTACGGTAGTTTTTTTAATTATTATACCCTAGAGTGTTATGGGGTTTAATTATATGAAAATGGGGTGGGGTGTTTCCAATATTTATTTAGGTATGGCACCCACCCAGGCTCAATTATGGTTCAGAAGTTAAGTAGGTGAATATGGTTCTGAGCCCCTAGTCAGCAATGCCGACAGTTAAATCCAGAAACACTAAAGGGTGAAATTAAACAGTTAAATACAAAAGTACAAAGGGGTGGAATTAAATAAACAATTTAATTAATAATAAAATTTCACATGCAATCTTCCCAATCGCTCAACCCTTTTGTGCCTATTTCATCATCTGAATCAGTGTGAGAATTTCGCCTTGTCCTTGGTTCTACTCATCTGTCTCTCTAAATTTCTCCTGCACTCCTTTACTCCTTCAACTTTCCTATCCACTTCTACTTCTCCTTTGCTTCTTCCAATTTCCTCTCCACCTCTACTTCCCTTTCCGTCGACTTCCTCGTCGAACCGTCGACTCCAATCCATCGACCCTGACTGTACCGACAGTCTTACTTCAGTCTTTTCTCTCAGACTCTTGGGGTCTCCTTCTAACTGAAGTTATCCCACCTGGAAAATAAATTCTCCTTCAACTTTCCTCTCCACTTCTAACTGAAGTTGTTCCACCCGGAAAGCTTCCTATAAAACACAAGGAGGGTGTACTATTTTGCTGGGCACATAAATTCACACTAATCCCAGATAACTTATCATCAGATTAGGTTATCTAATTTCATGGGTCACGCATCTATTCCCACGGAAATACTCATACATTCATGAATGGTAAACACAATGTAAAATCATAAAATAATAACACATCATAAAGCACGATATCAATTACTTGTATACAGGCAACGATAATTGATTCACATCAATACATAATAACCAACACATCTATTTTGCATCACAAATCATACAAATATATAAATATGTAACTATCTATGCTCTGAACATATTCAAACATACAGTCATAATCTTGCTTACATAAATCATTTCCTAACTCCAATACAAATCTCAAATAAGTATACAAATGAAACTGTACAAAGTAATTCTTCATTCTAACAATACTATTAGTAATTGCATAAACATAATATTAGTACTTACATTTACGGCGTTTGCAATGTGTGAGTCAAAAATCAAAGGAATATCTACCTTACTGAAGCTTTCTTTGTTCCAATCTTTTCCCTTTGATTCACGCCAAATTTACGAGTGGGTATCTTGGAGTAGCCTTTAATCCTGCAATCACCTTGTAATCTGCCTCGGTCTACTAAATAATTCTGGTATGGAGTTAGTTTAATATCCTCGAAACTTTGAGGTATGCCCACCCACTAGCTTAATTCTGATTGAATATGGTGGACTAACCATTCCCAAGTTGTAAATCAGAGGAACTATCAATATAAGTTGCCTATCATTTTATTACAAATGGCTCTTTTGATGTCCTACTAAAGGATTAGCACCCAGGTGTAATTTACCATGTCCTGTACTGCACAAAGAACTTTTGGTGACTACGTTTGTTTCTGGCTTCTTGCTCTTGGCATATGTCCACAGATCAAACACCGGATTAGTGTCAGTTGAATAAACATCCGTAAACCTAGGTAGATCGTGACACTATACAAGGTCCTTTTTAAATACCCAGTATAACCAGTAAAGAATCCCAGGGAAATTCTTTTTCTTTAACATTTTTACCCTATGCAAAATATGAAACTGTAGAGCTCCACCAAAGGCTGATAAATTTTTACTATGGTCACTATCCATCTGACCAAGAACCATGTTTGGTAAATCTAAGCTATTTTCATTACGCAAGTGTCTAATAGCTAAGTGAAGTAAATCTGGTTTTTTATCCAAGTGAACGAGTCTTTATTATGGTCATCATTCAAGTGACTGAAAACCATGTCTGACATTGTCTGTAAATCTCTACTATGGTCACTATCCAAGTGACTGAGAACCATGTCTGACAATGACTGGCAAATCTTTACTATGGTTACTATCCAACTGACCAAGACCCATGTCTGGTAAATCTTTGCTATTTTCATTATCCAAGTTACCAATTCCAAGTCTGGTAAATCTTGTTTACTATCCAAGTGATTGAGGTCCATGTCTGGTAAATCCTGGTAAATATTTACTGTGTTCACATACCATGTGACTGAGAACCATATCTAGTTAATTTTCTATACTGTCAAACTGACTGAGAACAATATCTGGTAAAGACTGGTAAATCTTTTACTATGATCAGTACCCATATGACTATGAGCCAAGTCTGGTAAATCTCATTCATTGATCACTAGCCATGTCCAGTAAAGGCTGGTAAATCTTGTTCATTGACCACTAGCCATGTCCAGTAAAGGCTGGTAAATCTCGTTCATTGATCACTAGCCATGTCCAGTAAAGGCTGGTAAATCTCATTCATTGATCACTAGCCATGTCCAGTAAAGGCTGGTAAATCTCATTCATTGATCACTAGCCATGTCCAGGAAAGGCTGGTAAATCTCATTCATTTATCACTAGCCATGTCCAGGAAAGGCTGGTAAATCTCATTCATTGATCACTAGCCATGTCCAGTAAAGGCTGGTAAATCTCATTCATGGATCACTAGCCATGACCAGGAAAGGCTGTTAAATCTTTTACAGTGATCAGTATTCATATGACCATCAGGTAAAGGCAGATAAATCTTTGCTATGATCATTGTCTGGCAAAGGTTGGTAATCTTTTATATGCACCTATTTCCCATAGCTGTAAATATTCCTGTGGCAAAATGTAAGTTTCATCTTTTTCTTTTTGTTTTTAGATTAAAGCTGAGGGCAGTGTGGATGAGGTGTTTTTGAAGGTAGAGAAGTACATGGATAGTAAGAAGTGGTAGACAACATAAAGCTTGTTAACTGCTGACACACAGAGACTTTGGGATGGAGCAGGATGATTTGTTTAACCAAACAGAATGTTTTCACTCAGATAGATACTAAGAAATGAAAACTTAAAGTATGTAAATTGTTGTTTATAAAGATAAAACACAACCATTACTTCAACAAGTTGTTGTTTTGACAAAAATCAGTCAACCTGTAAACTCTTCAACCCAGTTATAGACTTTCAAATGGATATATATTTTTCTAGGAGAGAATTAACTATTTTATAGGTATAAAAAAAAATGGCACATTTAGGGAGATGAAGGGAAATATTAAAAGTATACAGCACTATAGGTATTTAAGAATTAAGGGCCAAAATAAATGAATGCACATTAATTTTATTTCCAACAATTTTTGCAGTTTATAATTATTCAGGTGATTGTTAATAAATATGCTTGACAAGCTAACCACTGTACGCTCTTTAATGCAGTAAATATTGGAAATTAATTCAGTTTTGTTATTTTATGACTCATTCAGAGATATTTAACAAGTTTCAATAACACCTGTGGCTCAGAAAGAAATCTTTTTTTTCTTAAAACAAAATTACTCACTTTAAAACTTTGCCCAAAAAATTTGAAAGAAAGTATCAAGTACAGTACCTATGTAACTTTGTAAGAAAATTTGAAGATGAACATGATTTATTAAAAATAAGTCAGGGTTTTAAACAGTAAATATAATGATTTATTAAAAGTAATTTTGTGTCTTAAATAGTAAGTTGTTCATATACCTTCAAAATAATTTTGAATCTCAAATTTAATTTTGTGAGAAGTGTTACTTTGTAAATTTGACTGATGAAATGATGATGGCATTTCTGCTGATATTGATAGATATTTGAATCTTTAGAAGATCTAGTGACATTTTATTTTTATTTGAGTAAAATCTTGATTCACTTGCAGTTTATACTTAGCTTGTCATCAACTATTTACTGAATCATATTTAAGTGGTCTATTAGAACACAAAAATGAGTGATTTTACATTTTTATTATCATCTATTTAAACATTTATGAGGATCGGAAATGTAATTTTCTAAAACTGAAAAAAATATATAACTGAAAGCACTCATTCAGTGAAGTTTTGTGATCCTCACATATTACATAAATGAACACAATCTTCTTATACAAATAAGATGCATACAGACCATTACAAAAACTCCCATAATTACAAATACACATAATTTCACATATCTGTAATTACTCATACAACAATTACACATAATCATAATTAAAACATTTAAAATTTGTGTATTTGGTGCAGTTACTCCTTTGCTCAATAGAAAATACCTCTGTGATAAAAGCATGTTTCCTTACCAGCAAAGATAAATTGTTTTTGGGACTGTCTTCTTTGTATTTGAAATGTAGCTTGAATAATTTGTTCCTCTTGATTTTGTGCCATTTTTTTGTGGCCAAAAAACCCCAAACTTATGCATGATGAAATTTTGAGATCTCTTTACAATACATAAGGTAAATATCAGTTTGAAACCGCTTTCATTTGAATGATGTGATCCAAGTTGTCAGATCAACAGTATATGTAATGCTGCATTTCACTAAATGTTGCTGCAGACCATGTTGGTCAAAAACCACAGATTGCTTTTTTTTTTATCAGTCAACAGTGGCAGAGCATGTACCATTTCAGTTGAATGTGATATGTTACTGTCTCAGCTGAATGTGATATATGTTACTGTCTCAGTTAAATGTGATATATGTTACTGTCTCAGTTAAATGTGATATATCTGTGAGTATCTGGTAGAGTACATATTTCTCAATTGTTATCTACCCTCAAATTACAATGATCTTAAGTTTTATTCTCTTTGTGTATAATATTCATTGCTTGTATTACAATAATCACACTACTTTAAACACTGCCATATGAGAAGTTTCTACCAGTTATCAATTACATTGGCCTTTACTATAATGTAAGGTCATAGGTTACTTGACTGGTCCATGATTATACTTTTGATCAACATGCATGTTTTGTGTCATCCTGTAGGAAAAGACAAGGAATAAATTCACCTCATCTCAATTTTGGTAATTTGTGAATGAGGTCACTAAATTCTTAACATTTCTTCTATGACATAATGAATGTACAGTTATGTTTTATGTTAATTTAACTTTTAAGAGATTCATTGTAATATTCCGTTTCTGCTTTCCATTGATTGCAATGGTTGATATAATTATGCTATTTGCTGCATTGTTTTCCAAGAAAAAATATGAGCATGTACTTTAATATTTACGATGTTCTGTTTTTTATATCTGAAGGATTAACTACTTATAAAGTTATTGCAAAATGTCATGCTGAAGATCATTTGTCAAGTTTTGTGTGTGTGTGTGAGACTTAAGTGCAACATGGGTGACCGTATGAACCCAAGGTAATTTGGTCAAGTCAACAACATCTAATTGTACAAACACTATTCTTTATTTCAAATAAATACCCCCATTTATTAAATTAAAAACTGTTTCGATATTGCTTTTCACATAATCAAAGTGAATGTAGATGTGCTTGAAGTGAAGCTTTGTTCAAATCAGTTTTATGACCGAGTCCTGCCAGAACATAATAGACTTGCTTTGATGTCAAAAGACAGAACAAAACAAATAGTTTCGGTCCTATATGTGCTTAACAGCATCAAATAATCACTTCACAAAGTCCAATCAATATAAAATTTACTGCATCAAATTACACAACATATTTGAATAGGAACTTAATTATGTACCTTTCATAATATAAAATCTTTTGGCATGAAATTCAAAAGAACACAATGTATACTGTATTAGAGCGCCATTTATTTGTTGAAGCCCTGGTGCTTAATCCAATGTTTTGCTGTGGACAAATTTCCTCTTTTTATTCCAACCATATAAATAATAATAACAAATCTTGTATTTGTTAAGTTTTTTACTTTATGTTTTGTAAACCAGTACTTACCAGTCATTTGTTTATTTTAATGTTGTAAAAGCATTCTGTCCATAAGAAAATAAAAATGATTTAGTATGATCAATATAAGACAACTTGCAAATCTGTCATAACCTCATTTATCTCACCCAATTTGTATTATTCATTTATGTTAACTTTGATATAAGTTTCCATTTCAGGCATGCATGTTAATTTTTTTACTAGCAACAGACAAAACCATACTAAATGCTGTCATATGCAAGTGTGGCAGTATTAGAAACATGGTATTAGAAAATGGCAATATTTTTATTTAATAATGTTGATCATATCTTTTTCTGTACTTTATGATAAAAAATATATCAACAATACCATCAAAATAAAAGTGACATACAGGTAAATGTGTCAAATAAAACAAATAATTTACTCAGCATGTCCTGCTCAGAGTCACCATCACATAGTGTTCATCAAAATATGATACAAATTTGTTTGGGTTAAAACTCATACCCATGGTCCTTCTTAATTTAAGTAGCAGTCAATAAATCCTGAAGTTTTAGCTCATCTTTAGAAAAGATTGGTGAATATGAATTGCACTCAGTACCTGTTCGACTATAATAACACATCACACAGCAACAAGTCCAAGGGAATAACTTTTCATTTCTGAATTGGAATCTGGTATTTTGGAACTGTTTCACAAGGAATAAAATCTGTATCGACTTGCAAAGAGGAAAACATGAATGATATTAGCCCTTATGCCAACAATATTGATGAATTTGTTTTTATAACTTAAAGTTTACTGGGAAATGGGAGTCTAGTGTGAGGAGTGAAATGAACATGGTTAATTAACACCACCCTTTGGTTTTGACTACTTGTCTTTTACAAGGGTAGAAGTTCACTCAGACCATGAAAATTAGCAATCTAGGATAGATGTTTCATGTCAAGATCTAAGTTTTGTTTTCAAATATAATGGGTTCATCTTATAACTAAGCTTGGAAAAGACCTCTATGCCAAGAAAATAGGAAAATCATGAAAATGAGTAAGGACCTTATTTTCCTGGATAGTGAAATTTTTATAAGCCATACAGAATTAGAAACAAACTGAAATAAAATCTACTTAATGCCATATTCATTCTAATCCAGTTGAAGTGAAAATAAATTTTGCTGTCTATGAGTACTAGTTACTGTAAAAATCTGGTCCATAAATAAGGTCCTTTCACTCCAAAGCCAGGGGTCATTATTTTTCGGTACCAGTATATAGCAGAGATTAATCTGAAAATGGTGTGTTTCAGGTAGCCAATGTCGTTGGGTACATGAATATCACAGAGAATAATATCTTCATAGTGTGCCAGGTTGGAGGAGCATTTTACATTAATTCTGAGTATGAATGAATATTAAGAGGAAAACTCTTGGCCCAAACATAAGGTGGACAATACTGTATGTATATGTCTTCCTCTTCAAGGCATCATGTATAGTCTGTACAAGTCACCTAGATTTTCCTGCACAAAAAACTGTACTTTAAATTTCTACTTATAACTTGTTTAAGTTGGCTCCAGATTAGTTAATTGGTATAATAATTAGTGATTCTACAGGTCACAGACCAGAAGAGCTTTGGGATGGTCTTTTGTCCGTCATCTTTTCATTTGAACAAGTTTGTTATCACTGCTCATCCTAAACTACTTGGAGGATTGCCATGAAAAATTAAACACATACATTCATCCCATGGTCTGTTTGGTCCTAAATGAAAATGGTGCTGATTTGATGTCCAATATGGCCCCAACAGCAGAAATATTTTTTAAAAAATCTTTTCACTACTCCTAACAGTCATATAAACATGGGGTTTTCACCATAATTCTTATAAAGTTGAGTTAGCGATATATGAAAATGGTGCCAGTGGCCTGCTTGAAAATCTTATCACTACTCCTAACAGTCATATAAACATGGGGTTTTCACCATAATTCTTATAAAGTTGAGTTAGCGATATATGAAAATGGTGCCAGTGGCCTGCTTGAAAATCTTATCACTACTCCTAACAGTCATATAAACATGGGGTTTTCACCATAATTCTTATAAAGTTGAGTTAGCGATATATGAAAATGGTGCCAGTGGCCTGCTTGAAAATCTTATCACTACTCCTAACAGTCATATAAACATGGGGTTTTCACCATAATTCTTATAAAGTTGAGTTAGCGATATATGAAAATGGTGCCAGTGGCCTGCTTGAAAATCTTATCACTACTCCTAACAGTCATATAAACATGGGGTTTTCACCATAATTCTTATAAAGTTGAGTTAGCGATATATGAAAATGGTGCCAGTGGCCTGCTTGAAAATCTTATCACTACTCCTAACAGTCATATAAACATGGGGTTTTCACCATAATTCTTATAAAGTTGAGTTAGCGATATATGAAAATGGTGCCAGTGGCCTGCTTGAAAATCTTATCACTACTCCTAACAGTCATATAAACATGGGGTTTTCACCATAATTCTTATAAAGTTGAGTTAGCGATATATGAAAATGGTGCCAGTGGCCTGCTTGAAAATCTTATCACTACTCCTAACAGTCATATAAACATGGGGTTTTCACCATAATTCTTATAAAGTTGAGTTAGCGATATATGAAAATGGTGCCAGTGGCCTGCTTGAAAATCTTATCACTACTCCTAACAGTCATATAAACATGGGGTTTTCACCATAATTCTTATAAAGTTGAGTTAGCGATATATGAAAATGGTGCCAGTGGCCTGCTTGAAAATCTTATCACTACTCCTAACAGTCATATAAACATGGGGTTTTCACCATAATTCTTATAAAGTTGAGTTAGCGATATATGAAAATGGTGCCAGTGGCCTGCTTGAAAATCTTATCACTACTCCTAACAGTCATATAAACATGGGGTTTTCACCATAATTCTTATAAAGTTGAGTTAGCGATATATGAAAATGGTGCCAGTGGCCTGCTTGAAAATCTTATCACTACTCCTAACAGTCATATAAACATGGGGTTTTCACCATAATTCTTATAAAGTTGAGTTAGCGATATATGAAAATGGTGCCAGTGGCCTGCTTGAAAATCTTATCACTACTCCTAACAGTCATATAAACATGGGGTTTTCACCATAATTCTTATAAAGTTGAGTTAGCGATATATGAAAATGGTGCCAGTGGCCTGCTTGAAAATCTTATCACTACTCCTAACAGTCATATTAACATGGGGTTTTCACCATAATTCTTATAAAGTTGAGTTAGCGATATATGAAAATGGTGCCAGTGGCCTGCTTGAAAATCTTTTCACTACTCCTAACAGTCATATTAACATGGGGTTTTCACCATAATTCTTATAAAGTTGAGTTAGCGATATATGAAAATGGTGCCAGTGGCCTGCTTGAAAATCTTATCACTACTCCTAACAGTCATATAAACATGGGGTTTTCACCATAATTCTTATAAAGTTGAGTTAGCGATATATGAAAATGGTGCCAGTGGCCTGCTTGAAAATCTTATCACTACTCCTAACAGTCATATAAACATGGGGTTTTCACCATAATTCTTATAAAGTTGAGTTAGCGATATATGAAAATGGTGCCAGTGGCCTGCTTGAAAATCTTATCACTACTCCTAACAGTCATATAAACATGGGGTTTTCACCATAATTCTTATAAAGTTGAGTTAGCGATATATGAAAATGGTGCCAGTGGCCTGCTTGAAAATCTTATCACTACTCCTAACAGTCATATAAACATGGGGTTTTCACCATAATTCTTATAAAGTTGAGTTAGCGATATATGAAAATGGTGCCAGTGGCCTGCTTGAAAATCTTATCACTACTCCTAACAGTCATATTAACATGGGGTTTTCACCATAATTCTTATAAAGTTGAGTTAGCGATATATGAAAATGGTGCCAGTGGCCTGCTTGAAAATCTTATCACTACTCCTAACAGTCATATAAACATGGGGTTTTCACCATAATTCTTATAAAGTTGAGTTAGCGATATATGAAAATGGTGCCAGTGGCCTGCTTGAAAATCTTATCACTACTCCTAACAGTCATATAAACATGGGGTTTTCACCATAATTCTTATAAAGTTGAGTTAGCGATATATGAAAATGGTGCCAGTGGCCTGCTTGAAAATCTTATCACTACTCCTAACAGTCATATAAACATGGGGTTTTCACCATAATTCTTATAAAGTTGAGTTAGCGATATATGAAAATGGTGCCAGTGGCCTGCTTGAAAATCTTATCACTACTCCTAACAGTCATATAAACATGGGGTTTTCACCATAATTCTTATAAAGTTGAGTTAGCGATATATGAAAATGGTGCCAGTGGCCTGCTTGAAAATCTTATCACTACTCCTAACAGTCATATAAACATGGGGTTTTCACCATAATTCTTATAAAGTTGAGTTAGCGATATATGAAAATGGTGCCAGTGGCCTGCTTGAAAATCTTACTATGGGGTTTTCACCATAATTCTTATAAAGTTGAGTTAGCGATATATGAAAATGGTGCCAGTGGCCTGCTTGAAAATCTTATCACTACTCCTAACAGTCATATAAACATGGGGTTTTCACCATAATTCTTATAAAGTTGAGTTAGCGATATATGAAAATGGTGCCAGTGGCCTGCTTGAAAATCTTATCACTACTCCTAACAGTCATATAAACATGGGGTTTTCACCATAATTCTTATAAAGTTGAGTTAGCGATATATGAAAATGGTGCCAGTGGCCTGCTTGAAAATCTTATCACTACTCCTAACAGTCATATAAACATGGGGTTTTCACCATAATTCTTATAAAGTTGAGTTAGCGATATATGAAAATGGTGCCAGTGGCCTGCTTGAAAATCTTATCACTACTCCTAACAGTCATATAAACATGGGGTTTTCACCATAATTCTTATAAAGTTGAGTTAGCGATATATGAAAATGGTGCCAGTGGCCTGCTTGAAAATCTTATCACTACTCCTAACAGTCATATAAACATGGGGTTTTCACCATAATTCTTATAAAGTTGAGTTAGCGATATATGAAAATGGTGCCAGTGGCCTGCTTGAAAATCTTATCACTACTCCTAACAGTCATATAAACATGGGGTTTTCACCATAATTCTTATAAAGTTGAGTTAGCGATATATGAAAATGGTGCCAGTGGCCTGCTTGAAAATCTTATCACTACTCCTAACAGTCATATAAACATGGGGTTTTCACCATAATTCTTATAAAGTTGAGTTAGCGATATATGAAAATGGTGCCAGTGGCCTGCTTGAAAATCTTATCACTACTCCTAACAGTCATATAAACATGGGGTTTTCACCATAATTCTTATAAAGTTGAGTTAGCGATATATGAAAATGGTGCCAGTGGCCTGCTTGAAAATCTTATCACTACTCCTAACAGTCATATAAACATGGGGTTTTCACCATAATTCTTATAAAGTTGAGTTAGCGATATATGAAAATGGTGCCAGTGGCCTGCTTGAAAATCTTATCACTACTCCTAACAGTCATATAAACATGGGGTTTTCACCATAATTCTTATAAAGTTGAGTTAGCGATATATGAAAATGGTGCCAGTGGCCTGCTTGAAAATCTTATCACTACTCCTAACAGTCATATAAACATGGGGTTTTCACCATAATTCTTATAAAGTTGAGTTAGCGATATATGAAAATGGTGCCAGTGGCCTGCTTGAAAATCTTATCACTACTCCTAACAGTCATATAAACATGGGGTTTTCACCATAATTCTTATAAAGTTGAGTTAGCGATATATGAAAATGGTGCCAGTGGCCTGCTTGAAAATCTTATCACTACTCCTAACAGTCATATAAACATGGGGTTTTCACCATAATTCTTATAAAGTTGAGTTAGCGATATATGAAAATGGTGCCAGTGGCCTGCTTGAAAATCTTATCACTACTCCTAACAGTCATATAAACATGGGGTTTTCACCATAATTCTTATAAAGTTGAGTTAGCGATATATGAAAATGGTGCCAGTGGCCTGCTTGAAAATCTTATCACTACTCCTAACAGTCATATAAACATGGGGTTTTCACCATAATTCTTATAAAGTTGAGTTAGCGATATATGAAAATGGTGCCAGTGGCCTGCTTGAAAATCTTATCACTACTCCTAACAGTCATATAAACATGGGGTTTTCACCATAATTCTTATAAAGTTGAGTTAGCGATATATGAAAATGGTGCCAGTGGCCTGCTTGAAAATCTTATCACTACTCCTAACAGTCATATAAACATGGGGTTTTCACCATAATTCTTATAAAGTTGAGTTAGCGATATATGAAAATGGTGCCAGTGGCCTGCTTGAAAATCTTATCACTACTCCTAACAGTCATATAAACATGGGGTTTTCACCATAATTCTTATAAAGTTGAGTTAGCGATATATGAAAATGGTGCCAGTGGCCTGCTTGAAAATCTTATCACTACTCCTAACAGTCATATAAACATGGGGTTTTCACCATAATTCTTATAAAGTTGAGTTAGCGATATATGAAAATGGTGCCAGTGGCCTGCTTGAAAATCTTATCACTACTCCTAACAGTCATATAAACATGGGGTTTTCACCATAATTCTTATAAAGTTGAGTTAGCGATATATGAAAATGGTGCCAGTGGCCTGCTTGAAAATCTTATCACTACTCCTAACAGTCATATAAACATGGGGTTTTCACCATAATTCTTATAAAGTTGAGTTAGCGATATATGAAAATGGTGCCAGTGGCCTGCTTGAAAATCTTATCACTACTCCTAACAGTCATATAAACATGGGGTTTTCACCATAATTCTTATAAAGTTGAGTTAGCGATATATGAAAATGGTGCCAGTGGCCTGCTTGAAAATCTTATCACTACTCCTAACAGTCATATAAACATGGGGTTTTCACCATAATTCTTATAAAGTTGAGTTAGCGATATATGAAAATGGTGCCAGTGGCCTGCTTGAAAATCTTATCACTACTCCTAACAGTCATATAAACATGGGGTTTTCACCATAATTCTTATAAAGTTGAGTTAGCGATATATGAAAATGGTGCCAGTGGCCTGCTTGAAAATCTTATCACTACTCCTAACAGTCATATAAACATGGGGTTTTCACCATAATTCTTATAAAGTTGAGTTAGCGATATATGAAAATGGTGCCAGTGGCCTGCTTGAAAATCTTATCACTACTCCTAACAGTCATATAAACATGGGGTTTTCACCATAATTCTTATAAAGTTGAGTTAGCGATATATGAAAATGGTGCCAGTGGCCTGCTTGAAAATCTTATCACTACTCCTAACAGTCATATAAACATGGGGTTTTCACCATAATTCTTATAAAGTTGAGTTAGCGATATATGAAAATGGTGCCAGTGGCCTGCTTGAAAATCTTATCACTACTCCTAACAGTCATATAAACATGGGGTTTTCACCATAATTCTTATAAAGTTGAGTTAGCGATATATGAAAATGGTGCCAGTGGCCTGCTTGAAAATCTTATCACTACTCCTAACAGTCATATAAACATGGGGTTTTCACCATAATTCTTATAAAGTTGAGTTAGCGATATATGAAAATGGTGCCAGTGGCCTGCTTGAAAATCTTATCACTACTCCTAACAGTCATATAAACATGGGGTTTTCACCATAATTCTTATAAAGTTGAGTTAGCGATATATGAAAATGGTGCCAGTGGCCTGCTTGAAAATCTTATCACTACTCCTAACAGTCATATAAACATGGGGTTTTCACCATAATTCTTATAAAGTTGAGTTAGCGATATATGAAAATGGTGCCAGTGGCCTGCTTGAAAATCTTATCACTACTCCTAACAGTCATATAAACATGGGGTTTTCACCATAATTCTTATAACGTTGAGTTAGCGATATATGAAAATGGTGCCAGTGGCCTGCTTGAAAATCTTATCACTACTCCTAACAGTCATATAAACATGGGGTTTTCACCATAATTCTTATAAAGTTGAGTTAGCGATATATGAAAATGGTGCCAGTGGCCCTGCTTGAAAATCTTATCACTACTCCTAACAGTCATATAAACATGGGTTCTTCACCATAATTCTTATAAAGTTGAGTTAGCGATATATGAAAATGGTGCCAGTGCCTGCTTGAAAATCTTATCACTACTCCTAACAGTCATATAAACATGGGGTTTTCACCATAATTCTTATAAAGTTGAGTTAGCGATATATGAAAATGTGCCAGTGGCCTGCTTGAAATTTATCACTACTCCTAACAGTCATATAAACATGGGGTTTTCACCATAATTTTATAAGTTGAGTTAGCGATATATGAAAATGGTGCCAGTGGCCTGCTTGAAAATCTTATCACTACTCTAACAGTCATATAAACATGGGGTTTTTCACCATAATTCTTATAAAGTTGAGTTAGCGATATATGAAAATGGCATGTCATATAAACATGGGGTTTTCACCATAATTCTTATAAAGTTGAGTTAGCGATATATGAAATGGTGCAGTGGCCTGCTTGAAAATCTTTTCACTACTCCCTAACAGTCATATAAACATGGGTTTTCACATAATTCTTATAAAGTTGAGTTAGCGATATATGAAATGGTGCCAGTGGCCTGCTTGAAAATCCTTATCACTACTCCCTAACAGTCATATAAACATGGGGTTTTCACCATAATTCTTATAAGTTGAGTTAGCGATATAGGAAAATGGTGCCAGTGGCTGCTTGAAAATCTTATCACTACTCCTAACAGTCATATATAACATGGGTTTTCACCAAAATTCTAATAAAGTTGAGTTAGCGATATATGAAAATGGTGCCAGTGGCCTGCTTGAAAATCTTATCACTACTCTAACAGTCATATAAAACATGGGGTTTTCACATACATTTCTTCTATAAAGTTGAGTTAGCGATATATGAAAATGGTGCCAGTGGTGTGTTGAATTTAGTCCCACTTTTAATAGTCTACGAACACTTGGTTTATTCACCTTCTTAATTTTTTATAATAATTGCTTTTATCTTTCAAATCTAACAGTTATTACATGGGGTTTTACTGATTCTTATAGTTGTTGGGTATATAACTCTGTTGAAATCTATCAGATCTAACAGTCACAGTTTTACCATATTCAAAAGTTAGTTATGGTATTGTTGCCAGGATCTTATAATACTTAACTATCCCAAACATTTAAAAGGGTTTAAAATTCTATAAAGTTGAGTTACGATATATTAAAGTGCAGTTGCCTTTGTCAAACTTATATTACTCCTAATTAAAAACTTTGTGGGTTTTAAAATGTCTATATAGTTGAGTTAGGTTATATTGTGCCATGCTGTTGATCTTTTACTTACTCTAACAGCAAAACATGTTTTACCTAACTTTTGTTGATTAACTATGAAAATGGGAGGCCCTTAAAATTATTTATCCAACAGATTTCTGGGGTAGGTAGCGATATATGAAATGGGCAGTGGCTGTTGAAAATCTTATCATACTCTAACAGTCATATAAAACATGGGGTTTTCACCATAATTCTTATAAAGTTGAGTTAGCGATATATGAAAATGGTGCCAGTGGCCTGCTTGAAAATCTTATCATATCCTAACGTCATATAAACATGGGTTTTACATAACTTATAAAGTTGAGTTAGCGATATAGAAATGTGCAGTGGCTGTTGAATCTTTCATCTACAGTCATATTAACATGGGTTTTCCCATAATCATAATTCTTATAAAGTTGAGTTAGCGATATATGAAATGGTGCAGTGGCCTGCTTGAAAATCTTATCACTACTCCTAACAGTCATATAAACATGGGGTTTTCACCATAATTCTTATAAAGTTGAGTTAGCGATATATGAAAATGGTGCCAGTGGCCTGCTTGAAAATCTTATCACTACTCCTAACAGTCATATAAACATGGGGTTTTCAAGCAGGCCACTGGCTATCACTACTCCTAACAGTCATATAAACATGGGGTTTTCACCATAATTCTTATAAAGTTGAGTTAGCGATATATGAAAATGGTGCCAGTGGCCTGCTTGAAAATCTTATCACTACTCCTAACAGTCATATAAACATGGGGTTTTCACCATAATTCTTATAAAGTTGAGTTAGCGATATATGAAAATGGTGCCAGTGGCCTGCTTGAAAATCTTATCACTACTCCTAACAGTCATATAAACATGGGGTTTTCACCATAATTCTTATAAAGTTGAGTTAGCGATATATGAAAATGGTGCCAGTGGCCTGCTTGAAAATCTTATCACTACTCCTAACAGTCATATAAACATGGGGTTTTCACCATAATTCTTATAAAGTTGAGTTAGCGATATATGAAAATGGTGCCAGTGGCCTGCTTGAAAATCTTATCACTACTCCTAACAGTCATATAAACATGGGGTTTTCACCATAATTCTTATAAAGTTGAGTTAGCGATATATGAAAATGGTGCCAGTGGCCTGCTTGAAAATCTTATCACTACTCCTAACAGTCATATAACCATGGGGTTTTCACCATAATTCTTATAAAGTTGAGTTAGCGATATATGAAAATGGTGCCAGTGGCCTGCTTGAAAATCTTATCACTACTCCTAACAGTCATATAAACATGGGGTTTTCACCATAATTCTTATAAAGTTGAGTTAGCGATATATGAAAATGGTGCCAGTGGCCTGCTTGAAAATCTTATCACTACTCCTAACAGTCATATAAACATGGGGTTTTCACCATAATTCTTATAAAGTTGAGTTAGCGATATATGAAAATGGTGCCAGTGGCCTGCTTGAAAATAATAACAAAACTACAAACAGACATATAAACATGGGGTTTTCACCATAATTCTTATAAAGTTGAGTTAGCGATATATGAAAATGGTGCCAGTGGCCTGCTGTCTTATAAAGTTGAGTTAGCGATATATGAAAATGGTGCCAGTGGCCTGCTTGAAAATCTTATCACTACTCCTAACAGTCATATAACATGGGGTTTTCACCATAATTCTTATAAAGTTGAGTTAGCGATATATGAAAATGGTGCCAGTGGCCTGCTTGAAAATCTTATCACTACTCCTAACAGTCATATAAACATGGGGTTTTCACCATAATTCTTATAAAGTTGAGTTAGCGATATATGAAAATGGTGCCAGTGGCCTGCTTGAAAATCTTATCACTACTCCTAACAGTCATATAAACATGGGGTTTTCACCATAATTCTTATAAAGTTGAGTTAGCGATATATGAAAATGGTGCCAGTGGCCTGCTTGAAAATCTTATCACTACTCCTAACAGTCATATAAACATGGGGTTTTCACCATAATTCTTATAAAGTTGAGTTAGCGATATATGTAAATGGTGCCAGTGGCCTGCTTGAAAATCTTATCACTACTCCTAACAGTCATATAAACATGGGGTTTCACCATAATTCTTATAAAGTTGAGTTAGCGATATATGAAAATGGTGCCAGTGGCCTGCTTGAAAATCTTATCACTACTCCTAACAGTCATATAAACATGGGGTTTTCACCATAATTCTTATAAAGTTGAGTTAGCGATATATGAAAATGGTGCCAGTGGCCTGCTTGAAAATCTTATCACTACTCCTAACAGTCATATAAACATGGGGTTTTCACCATAATTCTTATAAAGTTGAGTTAGCGATATATGAAAATGGTGCCAGTGGCCTGCTTGAAAATCTTATCACTACTCCTAACAGTCATATAAACATGGGGTTTTCACCATAATTCTTATAAAGTTGAGTTAGCGATATATGAAAATGGTGCCAGTGGCCTGCTTGAAAATCTTATCACTACTCCTAACAGTCATATAAACATGGGGTTTTCACCATAATTCTTATAAAGTTGAGTTAGCGATATATGAAAATGGTGCCAGTGGCCTGCTTGAAAATCTTATCACTACTCCTAACAGTCATATAAACATGGGGTTTTCACCATAATTCTTATAAAGTTGAGTTAGCGATATATGAAAATGGTGCCAGTGGCCTGCTTGAAAATCTTATCACTACTCCTAACAGTCATATAAACATGGGGTTTTCACCATAATTCTTATAAAGTTGAGTTAGCGATATATGAAAATGGTGCCAGTGGCCTGCTTGAAAATCTTATCACTACTCCTAACAGTCATATAAACATGGGGTTTTCACCATAATTCTTATAAAGTTGAGTTAGCGATATATGAAAATGGTGCCAGTGGCCTGCTTGAAAATCTTATCACTACTCCTAACAGTCATATAAACATGGGGTTTTCACCATAATTCTTATAAAGTTGAGTTAGCGATATATGAAAATGGTGCCAGTGGCCTGCTTGAAAATCTTATCACTACTCCTAACAGTCATATAAACATGGGGTTTTCACCATAATTCTTATAAAGTTGAGTTAGCGATATATGAAAATGGTGCCAGTGGCCTGCTTGAAAATCTTATCACTACTCCTAACAGTCATATAAACATGGGGTTTTCACCATAATTCTTATAAAGTTGAGTTAGCGATATATGAAAATGGTGCCAGTGGCCTGCTTGAAAATCTTATCACTACTCCTAACAGTCATATAAACATGGGGTTTTCACCATAATTCTTATAAAGTTGAGTTAGCGATATATGAAAATGGTGCCAGTGGCCTGCTTGAAAATCTTATCACTACTCCTAACAGTCATATAAACATGGGGTTTTCACCATAATTCTTATAAAGTTGAGTTAGCGATATATGAAAATGGTGCCAGTGGCCTGCTTGAAAATCTTATCACTACTCCTAACAGTCATATAAACATGGGGTTTTCACCATAATTCTTATAAAGTTGAGTTAGCGATATATGAAAATGGTGCCAGTGGCCTGCTTGAAAATCTTATCACTACTCCTAACAGTCATATAAACATGGGGTTTTCACCATAATTCTTATAAAGTTGAGTTAGCGATATATGAAAATGGTGCCAGTGGCCTGCTTGAAAATCTTATCACTACTCCTAACAGTCATATTAACATGGGGTTTTCACCATAATTCTTATAAAGTTGAGTTAGCGATATATGAAAATGGTGCCAGTGGCCTGCTTGAAAATCTTATCACTACTCCTAACAGTCATATAAACATGGGGTTTTCACCATAATTCTTATAAAGTTGAGTTAGCGATATATGAAAATGGTGCCAGTGGCCTGCTTGAAAATCTTATCACTACTCCTAACAGTCATATAAACATGGGGTTTTCACCATAATTCTTATAAAGTTGAGTTAGCGATATATGAAAATGGTGCCAGTGGCCTGCTTGAAAATCTTATCACTACTCCTAACAGTCATATAAACATGGGGTTTTCACCATAATTCTTATAAAGTTGAGTTAGCGATATATGAAAATGGTGCCAGTGGCCTGCTTGAAAATCTTATCACTACTCCTAACAGTCATAGAGGGCACATGGGGTTTTCACCATAATTCTTATAAAGTTGAGTTAGCGATATATGAAAATGGTGCCAGTGGCCTGCTTGAAAATCTTATCACTACTCCTAACAGTCATATAAACATGGGGTTTTCACCATAATTCTTATAAAGTTGAGTTAGCGATATATGAAAATGGTGCCAGTGGCCTGCTTATCACTACTTCTCTTGAATAAATGGCCTTACCAGAATGGGGTTTCACTTAAAGACTTTTTATGTTTTATAGATCCTAAATTAAAATGATGCTAATCTGACATCTGATATGTGATAATTTTGAAAATCTTGTTTTTGCTACTTCTCTTAATCAAATGTCCTTTTGACATGGGATTTTCATGAGAATAGTTCAAGTGTCAAGTTGGTAAAAATAACCTTCAAATTCTATTAAGTAGATGTCTATATAAACATCAGGTTTTCACCAAATACACTTTTTATGATGCCTAGTAGTCCTGAATAAAAATGGTGCCAGTTGTAAGCCAAACATGGAAATCTTGTCACTATTTCCCCTGAATGTATGATCATTATGTCATGGGGGTCACTAAAAGACTTCTAATGATGTCTACTTTGTCCTAAATGAAAATGGTGCCTGTCTGACATCCAATATGTCCATTACAACAGCTAATTTGAAAATCTTGTTGCTAAAGAATTTGAGATCATTTCAAAACTTGACATTTAACAGATGAAATATTCATCTTGAGTTCCAGGAAATTCTTTTTGCCCAGTAGAGAGTCAGTCCCTTTGAGGTACTCTTGCTTTTATTATTGTTGTATCCATGTAGGTCATATGTTGGTCCCTGATTGTTGATGTATTTGTTTTAATTTGTGCATTAATTTTGTTATTCTATACAATGTTTTGCTATGCTACATTGATAATGTTAGGTTTGAACTGTGATTAATTTCCCATTTTATTTTTCTTGGAAATGATTTATTGCTAATGTATAGTTTTATATTAGTTACAAGTATTTATTTTTTTGTACTTTAGTCCCACTTTTAATATTGTCCGAACCACTTTGTTTTATTTCACTCTTATTTATTTACTAAATAATTGCTTTTTTTCTTCAAATTACAATAGTCTCATTTACTGATCTCTGTAGCTAGTCTGTGATTATAACTATGTATATCATTTAGAATCTAACTAGGTCACAGTATTTACCGTGAAAAAGTATTCATGTATTGTTACAGGATTTTAAACTGTAATATCAGAACATTTAAGAAAGCTTAAAACTTGAAATCTGCACAAGAAAATTTAATGCATTAGATTTGTCAAACTTGATATTTTCCTATTAAAGAACTTTTGTACTGAGTTTATAAACTGTACTACTATAGTAGAAAGATTAGTTATATTTTGCCAGCTTGTTTTCTTTTTGTTCTCTTAAACCATACATGTTTACCAACTACTCTGCATAACTAGAAAAGTACCCCATTAAAATTATTTACTCCCCCTAGATTTCTGTTGTGCTTTTCACAGAGATTGTTTTCTGACTAGTCAGTCCTGAGCACAAACTCTCTCATACTCATGTTCAAAGGTAATATTTCCATAACCAAACTAGGTAAATGTGATCCATTTTTTTTTCATTTAGTGTTTATACTATGTTTTTGTATTTAGTTTCACTTTATGCATACTCTGATGTAATCATTTACTTCACAGGGGCATTTATTGGTATTGGTAGCTGGCATAAGCAGGTTTAAGAAGTCACTGTGACCTATTTTGCTTTACATTACAGATTTCAAACCAGGTGAGATGATACAGGATTCTGCAGAATTTTTCTTGTTGCCAGACTTTTCACAAGCAGAAAACTATCTTTCATTAATGAAAGTAATTTTCATCTAAATTCTTTTTCTTAAGAATGATATGAAATACAATTAAATTGCAATATACAGTGTGACTCCGCTATAACACAGCAGTTGGGGTCCATAGTACCTAACCATGTTATAGACAGGACCATGTTAAAAACAAAAATTATGAGTTTAGGCTCTGTCAAAAAGTAACAAGAAAAGAGTGAAGACAACATGCCTTGTAAAATTAACAAATAATTTATTTCCCTAGAAAAACAAGATAAAAAATGAAAAAAAACTTACGCTTTTACAAAGCAAATCCAATCCAAAATTAATCAAAGAATTAAAAATAGAAGCCCTATTATTAAAAAGTCCTTAATGAATGTTAATTTGAGTCCCAATGAAATTCAAAAATGGAGGGCGATAACATTTGTTGCAACCTTCAAAGATTAGATGTGTCAACAGTTTCTTGTTGAATCAGAAAATAATATTTCAGTTTTTAATTCTAAAAATTTCAAAAAATGTTTTTATTAAAGAATTTAATTCTGTAAGGAGCACTTATATATTTCCCTGGAAATGAATCAATAATTCCATACAAGAGAATTTTAACTTAAACTGGTCACAACAAAACACCTTTAAGTGTCAAAGGTTTAGAGCCTGAATGCCCAAATTCTATAAAGAAAACAGATATACACTAATTTAAGACTTAAAACAGATTCCTGTATGAGGATCTCGTGGTTACCCTTCCAGAACAAATTATAAGCTTTTTATATGCCAAACATCACATACTCCCAGTAATGCCTTAACTGAAAACAACTGTTCTTACTTTGAGAAGGAATAAAAAATTTTTAAAACAATGTTGTTTACTAAATTCGCCACTGTTTCCGAACCAGGGTCAGAAACTAGATAGTGTTTCTATATTATAACAGTCAGTTCAAACAGAACTGAACTGAATTTCTGACTAAAATTAAAATCCAGAAGACAAAGTTACCTTATAATAGCCTGCAATAATTTTTTTTTAAAACTAACAGACAAATAATTAAATTACATATACATAACACTTCACACCATAAAAGAAAAAAAGACATATAATAAAGATTTAATTTTACCTTAGATTAATTATATACGAGTTTTTTATAATAAAAAAAATAAGAACTCTTATGAATTTTATGTGTACATGAAATAATTTTTCTATACATGGGAAAGTGCATCTGCTATTAAATTGTCTTTTCCCTTGATGTGCCTGATGTCAATATTATATTCCTGTAACAACAAACTCCACACTTAATAATCTCCAATGTTTGTGTTTTATCTTGTCAATGAAAGTAAGGGGGTTGTGATCACTAAACACAATAATCAGAGAAGGAGCTGAACTAATGTAAACTCCAAAGTGTTGTAATGCCAATATCAAAGCCAAACATTCCTTCTCGATTGTTGAATAAGTTCTTTGGTGCTTATTTAATTTCTTAGAAAAACAGCACACTGAATAATCAACACTATTTTATCTTCTTGAATCAATACTGCTCCAATCCCAACATCGCCTGCATCAACAGACAGTTTAAATAACTAACTGAAATTTTGAGCTGTAAGAACTGATGCACTCTTAAGTACGGCCTTTAACTAATCAAAAGTCTCTTGACATTTTTCAGTCCAAAGAAACTTGGTTATCTTGCTCAATAAATGTGTCAGGGGTTCAGCAAATATGGAAAAATTGGAACAAAATTTCCGATAGTATCCAGCTATACCTAAAAATTGCATCAGTTGCCTTTTAATTATAGGCACAGGGAATTCAGAGATAGCCTTGATACACTCAAGCATCTATAGGTTTAACGTGTCCATGTCCCACAATATGTCCTAGAAATGTTACACAAGCACAGCAGAACTCACTTTTGAATAAATTAATTGTCAAACTTGCATCAGTGAGTTTGTCAAAGAATTTCCGAATTGTTGCTAGATGTTCTTTTTAAAAAATGATTGTAGATGATGACATCATCAATTTAAGCATCACAATTATCTAGACCAGAGGTAATCATCATTGAACGTTGAAAAGTACTTAGTGAAACCTTCATCCCAAATGGCATCACATTTTATTGATAAAGTCCATCTGTAGTCATAAATACCAAAATTTCTTTTGCCCTTTCTATCAGTGGAATTCGCCAAAATTCTTTCAGAAGGTCAAATTTGGTGTCATACTTTGCATTTCCAATTTTATCAATGCAGTCATGGATTCTGGGTAATGGAAATTAATCTGTTTTAGTCACACTGTTCACTTTTCTATAATCGTGCACATGCGTTAAGTTTTATCTGGTTTCGGAACATGTATACATAGTGAACTCCAGTCACTTTTACTAGGCTCTACAAAATCATTTTCCAGCAAATTCTGAATTTCTTTTTTTAAGCATTTTCTTTTTTCAAGTATTCCTGTTTGAGATTGTTCATCCTGTATGGGTGGAATTCACAACTTTAACATCATTGCAAATTTTGTTTGTTCTTGTCGGAACATCTGGAAATAAGTACTCATATTCAAATAATAACTGTTTAAGTTCATTCCTTACTTGTTGTTGCAAATATGAAAGTTTCTGGTTCAGATTATTCATAATTTCTCAATTCTGAAGATTTGTCACTCCAAAATCAATAGTGTCCAATTGCATTCCTTCACTTAAAATCCTCACAGAGTGGGACAGGTACAACTAAATTAATTGCATGATTAACCTGGCTCTCTCTCAAAATATACTGGTACTCCTTTAATAAATTTAGATCCCAGAAGTACTATTATTATAATTTAACTCTTTTATTTTCTTCTTAACTTTGTATGGGCTGTGATATATAATCTGAAGAAAATTTTGAAGAATGAGCAAGAGAGACAGAACTCCCATCACTCAAAAGTTCTCTTTATTGATGTTCTGTCAAATCATAATTTCACTTTTGACTTGAATTGCTAGATGCCAAATTCAAGCATAAATGGCTGTAAAATTCCATACATAAAATCTGATCCTTGATCAGATTGGACTGATTTGGGAAGGCTAAATTGAGTAAAATAAAAATTTATCAAAAGCTTTTACTATTGTTTTAGTTCTAATATTTCTCAAAGGAATTGCCTCTGGGAATCTTGTTGATGCACATATTATGGTCAACAAGTTTTGGTTACCTGACTTGGTCTTAGGTAAGGGACCAACACACTTATACCATTATTCTGCTAAATGGTTTATCAAATGCAAGAATTGGTTGCAGATGAGCCTTAGGTATCTTCTGATTGGGTTTTCCTATCATTTGACAAGTATGACAAGATCTGCAGTATTTACAAACACCACTTTTAAATTGTGGCCAATAGAAGTGATTCAAGATCTTGTGATAAGTCTTTTTAATCCCTAAATGACCAGCTAAAGGAGTTTCATGGGCCAGACTAAGAATTTCCTGTCTGTACGGTTTTTTAATTACAATCTGACCACTCTGCACCAGCAGGTACCTTGGGAGGTCTCCGTTTTCTCCAAAGAATTCCATTTTTAATAAAATAACAGACAGGTACATTAGTGGCTTCAGTTTCACTAATGGCCCTTTAAAACAAACTGGAGATCTCAGGATCTTTTTTCTGTTTGATAGTCGTTTGTAAACCTGATTAGAATAAAGAAAATGAGTAGTTTAAAGAGGATCACTGTGATCAATACCTATTGATTTATCTAAAAAAGGAGTGAAAGTAACCTCATTAAAAGCCTGACCAATATATGTATCAGTTAAAGGAATACTTTCCTTATCAACATCAATCTCAAGAGCTATCTTTGACATAGCTCTAGTAAGTGCACAAGCCGGGTATAAATCAGGGTAATCTTTTTCAATAAGATTGACTTTCTGATTCAAACAAGGCTTGTCAGTTACAAGTGGATTAACCACAACCTTATCTCCAGCTAGGTCATTGCCAAGCAATAAATGAATGCCCTCAACTGGTAAAGAAGACACTATTCTGACTAATTCCTAAAGGAATACTTTCTGACTGATTCTCACAGGTCCTGAGACCAAGTCTGATGACAAATTTACACACTAGAGAGGTACATCAACAAGACCACACTCTACTCCTTGAATAAGAACACTCTCATTGGAAGAAGACATCTCAAAACAAGGCAAAGTGCCTGATAATAAAAGACTCCTGTGACCCTTAAAATGTTAATAAGGATGGGATTGGCTGAATCACGCAATAGTGATCTATTTTGTTACCAGAAGATTGCTGAGTGAAGACTTGCCCACAAATGGAACTTTATGAGCGAAAGAATACTTGTCAGCAGCATGAGAAGCATTTTTTAAGGTTTTGACACTATGGTCATGAGGATAAGTCTTAATGTAACTATGGACACAGTTCTTGAACTCTTCAAGTACTACAAGTTGTCTAAGACTTTCATAATATTGATCAACTTTCTTGGCTAAGCACCATCTATCAAATAACTGCTCTTTTTCTCTTGCAAATTTGACGAGTTTGTCCAGCTTCTTTTTTAATAGTTCCTGAATTTTTGTTGATAAGCCTCAGGGACTAACTCTTAACCCAATAAGATGCATTCCTTAACCAGATCATAGCACTTTGCTATAGTGACAGTGAATGGTAAATATCACTAGCTCTACCTGTAAGTACACATTGTAATAATAGAGTCCAATGCTTCCTAGGTCATTTAAAATTTTCAGCAATTTTTTCAAAAATGAGAATATTTGTCTACTTTTTCTCTAAAAGGGGGCACTAACTTAATATTCTTAGTAACATCAAAGTTTGAATTTGTATGTGAAGTGGCAACATGCATTTCACTTACCAGCTCCATGTCTTTTATTCTAAATTGATATACTCTCTTCCTTCTCTCTTTGCATTTGTATCTGCCTGTCTCCTCTTTCTCACATTGCAACTGCATTTCTTTTCTTTCTGTAACTGCATTTGTTCTTCTTTAACTGTGTTCGTTCTTTCTGTAACTGCATTTCTCTCTCTCTCTCTCTCTCTCTCTCTCTCTCTCTCTCTCTCTCTCTCCTATTTATCTTTCTTAAGTTCAAGCTTTTTTAACTCCAATTCCACCTTGTATTTTAATTCCTTTATTTTTATGTCAGAGTGATACAGATTTACTGATCAAAACCAAAACACTTTTATCCAAAACACTCTTTTCCACCAAATACTGGACCAAAATGCTTTTTATTTGTTTCTTATAAAAAAAAGCTTTTGCCTCAGAAAAAAATCATATTTTCTGGCAAGATGAAGCAATTCATCTTTTTTCAAAATGCCTAACTGTTCCTGGGTAGAATTTGAAAAAAAGATCTCCACTTCTGATGACATTGTAAAAAAGCCTGTTAATTTCACTAAAGGTGTCAAAAATGTGAAATAATAGATGGGATTTAAAAAATTTCAAAAACTAGGAGGAAATTTAAATTTAAAAAACAAAGTTTTCTGAAATATTTTAATCAAAATTCATTTATTCCAAGTATGACGCTCTAATTTTCTTGTTATGTGTTTAGGCTCTTACAAAAAGAAACAAGAAAAGAGTGAAGACAACAAGCTTTGTAAAATTTAACAAATAATTTATTTCCCTAGAAAAACGAGGTAAATATGAGAAAAAGAACTTGTGATTTTAGGAATCATATCCAAAATTAATCCAAAAATAGAAGTCCTATTATTAAAAAGTTCAAAATGAATCTGAGTTTGAGTCCAGATGAAATTCAAAATATAAATGTGTCAACAGTTCCTTGTTGAATCACAGAAAAAAATATTCCAGTTTTTAATTCCAAATAAATTTCAATAAATGTCTTTATACAATCATTTTTTTGCAGCACATATATTTCCACGGAAAAGAATAAATAATTCCATACAAGAGAATTTCAACTCAAACTAGTCACAACAAAACACCGTTAAGTGTCAACGTTTTAGTCTGAATGCCAAAATTCTATCCAGAAAACAGTTATACACTATTTTAAGATGCCAAACAGATTCCTGTATGAGGGTCACATGGTCACCTTACCAGAACATAACAGAAGCTTTTTACATGCCTAGCATCACATACTCCTATTATGGCCTTAACTGAAAACAAAGTTTCTTATTCTGGGAAGGAATAAAAATTTTTTTTGAAAAGAGTTGTTTACTTGAACTGCCACTGTTTCTGAATCAAGGTCAGAAACTAGTAACTACAGTGTTTCTAGGTCAAACAGAACTAACTGAATTTCTGAAATAAATGTCAAATCCAGTAGATAAAGTTACTTATAATAGCATGCATGAAAAAAAAATTAAAACAAATAAATTACATACACATAAAACAACCAAGTCATTTAAGCAAAGAAAATGATGCATTTACCTAAAATATGGTGTACTGGGGTGGGGGGTGTAATAAAAGCAGGTGCAAATATATGTGCTTTTGGTTAAATGAAGACAAACTAGTCTGAAAAACACTTGTATATTGACAACTTATGTGTGGAGTACAATCCATAATCTGTTAAGTACTGTACTTACACATAATAAATCCATGAATGCAAGTATAAATCACACGTTATAAACTTTATGTATGACTCATGTCACATTTAAAATACAAATAATGTGTATATATATTTTTTTTAAAATGTTATTTTTAGTTATTAAAATAAAATGGATTTATCCATATTCATAGTCACATAATAATTCACTACAACTATCACAAGCAGCACATGACTATAGCTGTTTTCATACTACATGTACATGTACTTAAATTGGCCTAGATTTTGGTCAGCTGGAGACAGTATCATCTTGCCGTGACTATCCAGAAGATGAGGCTATTGATAGGGAAATAAAAAAACTTGAACAGATTAAAAAGTTTAACAAACATCTTTGCAAGATACCATATCTTTAATTAACTTTACATCCATATATATATATATATATATATATATATATATATATATATATATATATATATATATATATATATATATATATATAATGATTTTTTTCCTGCAAAAATGAAACTTTTATGGCACAATAAACATGTTCCAGTAACTTTGGAAAATTCAACAATCTATCACATTACATTGCTTTTTTTTAAAAGTTTGGTGCTGACTTCCTCTGACGAAATGTTATTTGTTTTTATTAAAGACTGTACCTGGCTTTCTTTGATGATAGGTGCATGTGTTTTTGAAGTTACCACTAAAGGACTGCTTTGAAGGACCAAACACGTCTGTTTCTTATTGTGACAGTAACATCAAATAATTGTAGATCAACTTTCTTGGCTAAGCACCATCTATCAAATAACTGCTCTTTTTTATTGAGACTAATTTTTTTTTTCATTTGCTTAGTATTGTATAGAGCTACTGGTGCTTTAAAGGTGCTCAGTTTTCCTTGAAATTTCAGCAAAACTATTTTTCTTGGTACATTTTAAAAACAAAAGGATTTAGCCATCATTTGGTAAATTGTAGCAGTTACTCTTCCTGCCTTCAAAAATTGGTAAATTGTAGCTAATCCTAGTAACATAGATAGACCAACAAGTAGATTTCCAATTTTGTTTCTTTAAATTTTTGTTTTTTGACATGTCTGGTGGCGAAGTGATCATGCCTTCCACATATGCATCTGAATTTTTTTAAAAAGTCTAACAGACAGGTGTTCTATTCTGACAGGGATTACAACAGAAAATATGAGCGTTCTAAAGAATTTAATTTTACAAGTTAGAAGAAGAGGAATTTTACTTACAATCCACATATAGAGGTCAGTCAAAATAAATATATTAATTACTAGTGAGAGGCCAATAATCCAATATTATTTCATCTGAAAGATTCATCTGAAATAGTGCCTCATCCAGTTGATCTCCGCTACCAGAAATGTTTTTAAAAAAATTCTGAGATATCACAGCATACAGTACTCAGGCCAGATGTCAGAGTACACAGAGTTCATGATGCCTCTGAATTTAACGTTTCAAAACCCAAGGTTGTATATACAAATTTAAACAGTCAATACTGTCATGAAAAAAAAATTGCCAGAAGGTATATTTTGTCACCAATAATGAATATAAATTGCAATTTGTGACAATAGCCCAGCGTGATTCTGAATAAAATTTTTTCACATTATTTTTCTTACTTTTAAGAAGAAAAAATGTATTTTTCTCATACTCGAAAAATACATGTGTATGAAAATGCAGAAGCCACTCCATGATTGCCTTAAATTAGAATTCATGCACAATCTCTTCCCCCAAAATGATGATAAACTTTTTACATGTTACTTTCTGCTCTTTTAAGAAAGAATTATTTTTGGGTGCAGGAGTACAGAACATGTATACAAAATTTCTGGAGCCACACAACAACAGTGTTATATCTGAATTTGTGTTATAATAGAGCTTGCTATATCACACTGTATTTATTTTCTTAGATTAGGGTGAGGCATCACAAGGACCTTTGACCTTTGGTTGAACATCTGTACCAAATGCTTTGCAAAGTCTTTAAACACTTCATCAGCTTGTAATCACTTAAAATGTTTCTGCACTTAACTTGTCTAATAATCTTCTAAATGAAAGAAAACAAAATAAAAATAAAAGTAAAGATGAAATAGAAAAAGAAATTTCTTTAATATTATGACTTGTCAAGGCCATGTTTTATGAGCGATGGTTTCTGTCCATCTGTTAGCTGCTGTACTATGTCACCTTCTGCCTTTGTTATGCTCATATCTGTTAAAAGTTTATTAGGTGTAAGTAGATGTCTACATGTGGCAATGTTACGTATTATCTCCTGAGCTGTCCAGTGTTTACAAAGCAAAGCATGTTCCAGGGTGAAGTGTCCATAGCGTATTCTCCGGACCTGAGTACAGATAGCAGTTGATCTCAACTCCAATCCAATCTCATGAATCAACTTCATTAAGTACTTTTGGGTCTCATTGATTGAGTGAATTTCTGAAAGTTAATAATAATAATAATTATAATAAGAATAGAACAAAAATAATAGTGATAATGATAATGCCAATAGAATAGCAATACATTAAATAAATTTATATTCCTCGATTAATCAGAGTTAAGTATGTCTCACAACTGTCATATTTTGCCAGCATTTGCTGGCAGCCTTTACAACAGGATTGGTTGGGGCCCCGAGTTGCCAAGTGGTATAAAGCGCTGACCATTACGGATCACTGCCATCTCACCTCTGTCTGTACGAGTTTGAGTCCAGACTCGGCTAACGTTAGTGAGAAAGCCTGCCAATAGCTTTTTGTGAGTCGGTGGTTCTTCCCAGGGTTTTTCCTCCACCATTAATACTGGCCGCCATGTATAATCTTGTGCTGAAAAATGGCATCAAACCCTATAACAACAACAATAGGACTGGTAGTCTTATGTCACCTAATATCCTCATTGAAGACAGCATTTCATGATGACACCTAATGCTTACCTCATATGCTAGCCTCGTTTAAGACATCACTTCATGATCTTAATGATAGGTTCACTGAAGATAGCACTTCATGATGCCACCTAATGCTAACCTCACTGAAGACAGCATTTCATGATGCCACCTAATGCTAACCTCACTGAAGACAGCATTTCATGATGCCACCTAATGCTACCCTCATATAACACTTCATGATGCCACCAAATGCTAGCCTCAGTGAAGATAGCACTTCATGATGCCACCTAATGCTAACCTCACTGAAGACAGCATTTCATGATGCCACCTAATGCTAACCTCACTGAAGACAAAATTTCATGATGCCATCTAATGCTATCCTCATATGATAACACTTCATGATGCCACCAAATGCTACCCTCATATGCAAGCTTCACTGAAGATAGCACTTCATGATGCCACCTAATGGTAGCTTCACTGAAGACATCACTTTATGATGCCAACTAATGCTACCCTCATATGCGAGCTTCACTGAAAATAGCACTTCATGATGCCACCTAATGCTACCCTCATATGATAGCACTTCGTGATGCCACCTAATGCTACCCTCATATGATAGCACTTCATGATGTCACCAAATACTAGCCTCATTGAATATAGCACTTCATGATGCCACATAATGGTAGCTTCATTTAAGACAGCACTTCATGATGCCACCTAATGCTACCCTCATATGTGAGCTTCATTGAAAATAGCATTTCATGATGCCCAAAATTGGTAGCCTCACTGAAGACAGCACTTCACGATACCACCTAACACTAGCCTCATTGAAGACAGCCCTTCATGATGCCACCCAATGGTAGCTTCATTGAAGACAGTATTTCATGATGCCACCTAATGCTACCCTCATTGAACACAGCACTCTTAGTGATGCCATCTAATGATAGCCTCATTAAACATAACACTTTTTGATGCCACCTAATGCTACCCTCATTGAACACAGCACTCTTAGTGATGCCACCTAATGATAGCCTCATTAAACATAACACTTTTTGATGCCACCTAATTCTAACATCACTGAACACAGGACTTAGTGATATCCCCTAATGGTGCCATCATATGCAAGTCTCAAGAACACAGCACTTAGTGATGCCACATAATTATAGCCTCATTGAACACAGCAATGGTATGAGACCATATCAGGTCAGTAAGAAAAATACCAGATCAGTGCAATGTGAAATCACAAAACATTAATTTTTCTACAAAGTATTCCACATTTCTCAGTCTCCACATGAAAATCACATGATGATATATGAAAATATGATAGGTAAGGTCATCTGTGGGGTAAATCCACAGCATGGTTTCTTAGTGACCTATTATGAAATTATACCAGGTCAGTAAAAAACTTACCTGGACTTGGCACAAGCATGTCATTCAGTACATTTCCCATTGATTTAGTATCATTCTAAAATGGTCACTAACAAACCATGTTAATTAATAATGCCAAAGAAGACCTTTCTCTGTCTCAACTGATTGTAGACTTAAGAAAACAAAAATTAAGTAATGTTGACATTTGACCATGATAAAATGACATTAACTTTAATATGACCCTGTGATACTTTATATTTTCTGATAGTACTGCTTAAGTGTACAAAGTTTCATGTCTGAATCTCAAACTGCTTCTGAATATTAAAGCCAAAAGGAAAAGAATAATGACGTTCAGTGACCACAATTTTCAACAAAGATGCAGTGATTGATGATTTACCATACACAAGTAATGCTTGATGAAGTTTTAAAACAAGTAATGCCTAATGTTGTTTTAAAACAATAAATGCCTGATGCAGTCTTAAAACAATAAATGCCTGATGCAGTCTTAGAACAGGTAATGCCTGATACAGTCTTAAAACAAATAATGCTTGATGCAGTCTTAAAACAAGGAATGCTTGATGCAGTCTTAAAACAAGTAATGCCTGATGCAGTCTTAAAACAAGAAATGCCTGATGCAGTCTTAAAACAATAAATGCCTGATGCAGTCTTAGAACAAGTAATGCCTGATACAGTCTTAAAACAAGGAATGCTTGATGCAGTCTTAAAACAAGTAATGCCTGATGCAGTCTTAAAACAAGAAATGCCTGATGCAGTCTTAAAACAAAACAAGTAATGTCTAATGCAGTCTTAAAACAAGTAATGTCTAATGCAGTCTTAAAACAAGTAATACCTGATGCAGTCTTAAAACAAGTAATGCCTGATGCAGTCTTAAAACAAGTAATGCCTGATGCAGTCTTAAAACAATAAATGCCTGATGCAGTCTTAAAACAATAATAAATGCCTGATACAGTCTTAAAACAAATAATGCTTGCTGCAGTCTTAAAACAAGTAATGCCTGATGTAGTCTTAAAACAAGTAATGCCTGATGCAGTCTTAAAACAAGTAATGCCTGATGCAGTCTTAAAACAAGTAATGCCTGATGTAGTCTTAAAACAATAAATGCCTGATGCAGTCTTAAAACAATAATAAATGCCTGATACAGTCTTAAAACAAGTAATGCCTGATGCAGTCTTAAAACAAGAAATGCATGATGCAGTCTTAAAACAAAACAAGTAATGCCTAATGCAGTCTTAAAACAAGTAATGCCTGATACAGTCTTAAAACAAAAAATGCTTGATGCAGTCTTAAAACAAGTAATGCCTGATGTAGTCTTAAAACAAATAATGCCTGATGAAGTATTAATATTACAACACTGTACAGTGCCAGCCAATCCACAGGCTTATAAACAATGTTGGACAGGAACCACATTTGAATGATACTGTCTTAACACATAGATAGAAATTGCCTGCCTGCACATTTATCACAGAGTCTGCACCATTTTCACAATGCTTATATGACTCGGAATGTGATATTATGATACACCAATTTAGACGAAACAGAATAATGTATTAAGTTTCATCCCTCTTTCTAAAACAGCTTCATAGATATGGCCCCAATTGCAATATGTGACAAACCCTCTAATATTGATCCATACAGTAACTGTGACATCAAAGAAACTCAAAAATTATAAAATGATCTTGCAGGAGAAATGCTGACAGATGGAGAAATGAAAAAAAAAAATGGATGGATGAAAGCAAATACTATATCACCTGCTTTACACTATGTTCATTACTCACAATCATAAATCCTTAAGTTTTTCACTTGTTCTCTATCTACATTGAACATTCTGTATCTTGATTTGGCCTCTTATTTTTTAATCACAATTTCAAGTTGGAGCTTTAAACATCAAGAGCAATGTCATTTACCAAGTTATGTAATTCCTGTTAGCAGATTTTTTCAACTCTGTATCATCAAAAGATGCCAGTCATTAAGTACAAAAAGAGCATACCTAATGCAAAGTCTGGAAGATTGAAGTCAATCACATGACATCCATATATCACTGGAGGTGTATCACTGTGTTCTGGTCTGACGATTCCTGCTGCTGCCAACTCATATGCTTCTTGGCTGTCTTGGGCTACACCTGCATAACTGCAATAAACAAAAATGCATACCAAATTCTCCAAAATTTCTTATTTTCCTTTTTAACAATTATGCTATATATTCTAACAAACATAATATATACTCTTGGGAAGTAACATGTTATATTAACAAGTGTCCTGGGAAGTAGCATGTTATATTAAGGTGTGGCCTGGGAAGTAGCATGTTATATTAAGGAGTGTTTTGGGAAGTAGCATGTTATAATAATGAGTGGCCTGGGAAGTACCATGTTAATTAAGGTGTGGTCTGGGAAATAGCATGTTATATTAAGGTGTGGCCTGGGAAGTAGCATGTTATATTAAGGAGTGTTTTGGGAAGTAGCATGTTATAATAATGAGTGGCCTGGGAAGTACCATGTTAATTAAGGTGTGGTCTGGGAAATAGCATGTTATATTAAGGTGTGGCCTGGGAAGTAGCATGTTATATTAAGGTGTTGCCTGGGAAGTAGCATGTTATAATAATGAGTGGCCTGGGAAGTAGCATGTTAATTAAGGTGTGGTCTGGGAAGTAGCATGTTATATTAAGGTGTGGCCTGGGAAGTAGCATGTTATATTAAGGTGTGGCATGGGAAGTAGCATGTTATATTAAGGAGTGTTCTGGGAAGTAGCATGTTATAATAATGAGTGGCCTGGGAAGTAGCATGTTAATTAAGGTGTGGCCTGGGAAGTAGCATGTTATATTAAGGTGTGGCCTGGGAAGTAGCATGTTATATTAAGGTGTGGCCTGGGAAGTAGCATGTTATATTAAGGAGTGTCCTAGGAAGGTAGCCTTTAATGACCTTAGAGGACAACCTTTTATGCTTCCGGGTGACCAGTTATTCTGCTGATATAGATCTCATCAGGCTGAACTGGGCACTATGAGATTCCCACCAGGTAGAAGCACTCATGGATGTAAGTCTTTCAGGGTTGAAGCTGAAAAATGTAGTCTCTTACCTCTATTCCACTGCCTGAGGATGTCAGTCAGAGAACAGCCCTAATCTTGTCAGCTGATATACATATGAAATTAATTGTTTTTTTGTGGGCCAAGCACATAACCCAACTGGTACAGAGCAATAAAGCCTGAGCAAAATTATCGCCCCCTCCTTTATCTGATTCATAAAAACAATTGATGGTGCCAGTTTCCCAAGTCTACTACTGACTGTCCATAGCTGGACAGTCACCTCCTAATGGCCAACTACTGACTGTCCATAGCCAGATGGTGTCAAATGCCAACGTCTACTACTGACTGTCCATAGCTGGATGGTGTCAAATGCCAATGTCTACTACTGACTGTCCATAGCTGGATGGTGCCAGGTGCCGAAACCCACTACTAATCTGTTCCAAGAAAGATCACTGCAATCAGTAGCAGGTCTGCCATTGATAAAAATTCTGGATGGGCCACCACACCAAGCCAGTAATGGTCCAATAGTCTGTGCTGTGATGATAGGTTCTTGTTATAGCAGCAGGTGTAATGACAAAGTTGTTGCCATGTGAGATGACCATGAGGATAAAGAAAGATCAATGGATTTTTTTCTGTAGTAGAGATTTGCAAAGGTTCAGTCACCAGAAAATTGGCATTGATGGCAGCATAAGATGTAATACTGGTGGCTTCTGTATCCTTATGTGTCCAGTTCTTGGCTCTCTCTCTCTCACTCACCCAAGTCAATAGTTTCACTGTGCTGGTTGCCATTTCTCTGGAATTGTGCAGCACATGGCCCATGTATGTTTCAAATTTCAACCTGTATTGTTAAGATGGGGTGAAAATGAAACATTTTCAACACACCTGCACATCACATTTTATACCTGAAATTTGAGAAGCATGACAACTGCAAAACAAATTAAATCTTTCCAGCATCATGATGAATTTTGTGCCAAGTGGACATGATGAATTAATGTAAATGCCAGAGCAAAATGTAGAAATTATCTTCCATGGAATAAATGATCATTTGCTTTGACATTTTGCCCATTGTTGTTTATACCTGTACTTGAAGCAAGACAAATGCATGTATTGTTAAAATCAATCAAACACCATGCTGAGCTTACTTTGAAGGTGATGCATAGATTTAACAAAA
The DNA here is from genome assembly GCA_016746295.1 of Potamilus streckersoni. NCBI lineage: Eukaryota > Metazoa > Mollusca > Bivalvia > Unionida > Unionidae > Potamilus > Potamilus streckersoni. Next base: position 395,531 of record JAEAOA010000152.1, read on the forward strand.
ATGATAGAAATAAGCAGGAATGATGTTAACACTTGACAGCTCACCAAATGATAGAGTTTTGAGTTAAACTGTAAGTAATATAAACCAATTAAGATGGTGCCATTTAGCAAGTCTTATGATGAAATTTGACATCTAAAGTAAAAATATTCATCTATGGTGAAAAAAAGCATTAATTTGACAGAAAAGATGGAATGTATTCCCTGGTGGTGAAATAACTTGAAGGAATTGCTTCTCAACCAAAAAAAAGCAAACAGTAGATACATATTTATGAGGCATTTTGAAAATTTATAACTACTGAGTACTGAAACAATCTCTTGTGTGTGTGTGTGTAATTTGGATTTTTAACATCACTTAATACATTTTCAGTCATATCACTATGATGTCTGTGTCACAGAATAAGGCAAGAAATAACTTGGTTTTGCCTTTAAACAATTTGATCATTTTCATCGTACATGCATACAACATTACCTAGGGTGGAAAATTGTTTGTCTAGTTAAGCAACTGAACTAGCATGTAGCTTTTTGTCGATAGATTTTGGCAAGAGACACAAAAAGCACGGTATGCATGGGTATTTTACTAAGACTCATTCTCCTGTAGATTTGAAGGCAAGTTTCTTCTCTAATTCACACATTTTGGATCTTGTCAAGATATACTCCTCTGATTATGTTTGGTTAAATTGATAAGTACTATTACCCACCCCAGTCCATTATCTACATGGCATTATTCAAGGCCCTGACCAGATACATCCACAGACAGGATTTGATAAAAATCTGTTCATACTGGCAAGTCAGTAATGCTAAAAACCATAGACAAGTTATCTGACCTTAAAATCTCAAGTTTCCTAAGTGGTTAGAGCATCCACCTTGGATGCGGGAGGTCACAGGTTTGAACCTCAGCTGAATTATATCAAAAACATAAAAATGATACAGGCAGCTTCCTTGTTTGGCACTCAGCATTAAGAGGTTAGAGTTAGGACTGTTCAGTCTGGTTTCAAGATAAAATGTCTGGGTGAGACATGATGCTTCATATCTGTGATATGATGCCCAGTGCTAGACATCACTATAAATGGCCACACTGCAGACATCATAATGATATGACTCTAATTGTTAAAGCTGTATTAAAAATCCAAGAAACACACACTCTAACCTTAAATCCAAAAAACACACACTCTAACCTTAAATCCAAGAAACACACAATCTAACCTTGAAACCAATGTCAGTTTGCAGGCTAACAACTTATTCTTTGAAATGCAACTAAAAACATATCTGATCCAAATTCACTTGTACATGTATAAATCATTTTTTTCACATGCTCAATGAAATACAAAAATGAAATGACCTAGACTCCAAGGTAAATTATGTCAAGGTTTTAAAAGTTCTTCACAAAACTGTATATATTGTAGTGGTCATATTAGCAACATTTTCATTCAGAACCAATTAAATACTGCAAAATGTGTTATAGTTAAAACCCCATATCAGTACCATTTATTCATTGAGAACGAGGTACAATATTCATTTAATAGAGTTTAGTCAAAAACATTGTTGATAAGCTCTTCTGTTCTGAAGCAATAGCTATATATAGAGATTTTAGGCATGGATGTCATGGCAACCAGTCTGGAGGTAAGATTAGCATCACTTTAATATTAGACTAACTAAACTTTGCAAGAAGGAAGAAAGAATATTGCATGATTATTTGTTTAGGAGGAACAGCTGTTTCAAGATCTTTAAAATTCCAGGTAGCTACATAGGCATGATTTTCATTTACAAACAATTATGTAATGTGAGAAATGTTCTGGAGAAAACCATTTCGATAAGACCATCCTTTTATTAGGAATATTGATAATCAAATTTTCAAAAAGGCAACCAATAACCAGTACCATTTTGATTTAGGACTAACCAGACATAGTCAAAAGTCTTTAAATCAAAACCCCATACTGACAAGACCATCCATTCAATAATAACATTAGCATGATTTTCAAGCTGGCTACTGGCAGCCCTTCTGGATGCCAAATGCAAAGCTGCCAACCCACAACAACCCCCTCCCAAGAACAAAAATACTGATTGCTAATAACAAAAACAATGATGTCCTGGAACAAATACTGATTTTTAAAATTTTGGCTATTTAGTCTATTTACAGCATCTACAATGACCAGTAATGTAGGATGTACCTTATTTAATTAATTAATGTCAGAGATGCACAAAGTTGCACTCTTGCACCTTCTGAATGAGCTACCTGTTTCATTTGGGTGCCCATTTAGAAGGTGCAAGGAACCTTTTCCACACCTTTTTTTTTCCCCAATCATTATCAATTTCAGATGTACCATTTTTTCATCATTGATCTCAATTTTGTATATTTTCTTTATACTGAACTGTTTTCATTCTAGCACACAAGTAATCCTTTGCGATTTTACTGTCTGGAAACCACGCAAAATAAATCAACAGCAACATAAGTGAAAGATGAAGGTTCATTTCTAAAAGAAGTTTAATAAACCAAATTTTGATAGAAGTACATCAAGGTTCTCTGGTATTTAATGTACATTGTATGTTTCAGCAGGGTTGTTAATGATGAAGCAGCAAGCTGATGCTTATTAGCTTTTTCATGCTCTTGTATGTCATGGGTGCCTCTATGCCCAACAGCGAAATCACATTATACAATTTGTAAAATGTAAAATTGTCTCCTTTACTAGATGGTTTCACAAACCTAAACAAAATGACACATTAGTCCAATTCTGTGTTCTTGTCTTTCCTGGAGAAAATTCGGAATATTCTGCTTTTATTTTCAACACAATTAGAAGCTGAATATTATGAAGATGAGATACAGTGATAGCAGTAACTGTTTGCACAATCCAAAATGGCGGCTGAAGACGGGCATGGTAGCCTCATTTACAAGTGAACCGATCATATTTTAGAATTTTATTCCTATATACATATGATACATTTCTATCACAATTGGAACCAAGTGCCCATTCTAACAGAAAATTGTAAGAAATTTTTAATTATTATTATTTTTTTAAAATTAAAAAACATTTTTAAGAAGAAAAACACACCTGTATTCAGGTCCAAAATACATGACAAATATGGGAAAAATGGGACACTTGGAAACTATGCCTTAGGATGAACTTGTCAGCGGAGTTTCAATTTAATCACCTAAGATGTATAGGAAAAAAAGTGATAATTTTATACTAACAGAAAGATGATAGATGAGGGACAACAGATATCATATAGGTTCCTCTGTCTTATTACCAGAAGAGCTCAATATTAACATTTTGAAATGTATGACCCAAAATATCCTTTAAATATTCATACTATAAAACACCAAATGATTTGTTAAAAATTTATAATTTGAAACTCCTCCAAAACTCCCTAAATATTCAAAATTCTAAATAATTCTTTAAATAGTCATGCTTTAAAATTCCAAATGATTCTGAAAATACTGATACTTTCTAGTTTCAATCACAGCAAGAATTCTTCCTGTTGAAAATGGAATATAACTTACTCAAACATGAATCTCTGATGTCCTGCCTGAACAGTGGCACAAACTTTGTCCAATATAGACTTTTTTATATGATCTGAAAAATAACAACAACAGTAACTGTAGGAAGATAAGAAAATGAACATATCCTCCATCAAACACTTTAATACTTTGTTAATCTAACATGTGGGAATACATTTTTCTTTCAGCTATAAAATATTAGAACATTAAAAAATCATGTGATTCACAATCACAAGATAATGTGAATTAATGCTGGAGAGTAACAATGTTCACCTATACCACTACAAAACAATGTCATAACTTTCTCTTAATTACTATAAAACAATGTCATATCTTTCTCCTTAATTACTACAAAACAATGCCATACCTTTCTCCTTAATTACAACAAAACAATATCATATCTTTCTCCTTAATTGCTACAAAACAATGCCTTACCTTTCTCCTTAATTACTACAAAAAGATGGGTGGCATCACCAAGTCCATTAGAATATGAAGCCAATGTCAGAAAATCAATAAAAGATAAGAGTGACATCATCAAGTTCATTAGAATATGATGCCAACCTCAGAAAATCAATAAAAGACAAGAGTAGCATCATCAAGTACAACCCCTCCAGTGGCCTAGTGGTTAGAGTGTCCGCCTCGGATGTGGGAGGTCACAAGTTTGAACCCTGGCCAAGTCATACCAAAGACTTTAAAAAATGGTACTAACAGCTGCCTCGCTTGGTGCTCTGCATTAAGAAGTTAGTGTTAGGACTGGTTGTCCTGGTGTCAGGATAATGTGACTGGGTGGGACATAATGCCACATGTCTGTGGCATGATGCCCCAGTGCTGCTGTTGTTGTTGTTGTTGGGCTTAACGCCATTTTTCAGCACATGATAGGCTATTCATGGCGGCCAGTATTAATGGTGGAGGAAGAAACCGGGAAATCACCGGAAAGAACCACCGACCCACGAGAAGCTACTGGCAAGCTTTCTCACTTATCCACATTCGCCGAATCCTAGACTCGAACTCACGCAGACAGAGGTGAGATGGCAGTGATCTGTAACGGACAGCGCTTTAGACCACTCGGCCACTCCGGGCCCCAATGCCCCAGTGCTAGACATCATTATAATCTGTCACACTGCAGACATCATAGTGATATGACTGAAAAATTGTTAAAGCTTTGATAAAAATATAAATCACACACATACACACTCATCAAGTCCATTAGAATATGAAGCCAATGTCTGAAGATCAAAAAACTGGAATGGCACCATCAATGTCTGAAGATCAGTGCTAGACATCACTATAATCTGTCACTGCAGACATCGTAGCGATATCAGTGCTAGACATCGTAGTGATATCAGTGCTAGACATCGTAGTGATGATCAGTGCATAACATCACTATGATCTGTCACACTGCAGACATCATAGCGATATCAGTGCTAGACATCGTAGCGATATCAGTGCTAGACATCGTAGTGATGATCAGTGCATAACATCACTATAATCTGTCACACTGCAGACATCATAGCAATATGACTGAAAAATTGTTAATGCTACGTTAAAAATATAAATCACACACACTCACACACTCATCAAGTCCATTAGAATATGAAGCCAGTCTCAGAAAATCAATAAAAGACAGGAGTGGCATCATCAAGTCCATTAGAATATGAAGCCAATGTCTGAAGATCAATAAAAGATAAGAGATAAGATATATAAAAGATATGAGATAAGATAAGTCCATTAGAATATGATGCCAACCTAAGAAAATCAATAAAAGATAGGAGTGGCATCAAGTTCATTAGAATATGAAGCCAATGTCTGAAGATCAATAAAAGATAGGAGTGGAATTATTAAAGTGCTCACTGAATTTCAGATTTATATTTATTACCATGGATTACTGTGAACTCATTCAGAAATGTTCTGGATTGCATCACTTTCCTGTTATATAAGTATATTAAAGACTGAATTCATTTGGAATATTTTATTGTTCTATTGTTTTGGACTTTTGAAAGAAAATTGAAAGTTTAATTCACAAAAAACTTCAAGCTTCTCTTGAATATTCACTTTGTATTGTAGAGACATAAATTTCTTGCTGATTTTACTTAAGTTGTTGGTTTCACTGCTTTCTGTTAAATATTTTAAGACCTAAAGTCGTAACACAGTAAACTAAACTGAGCTGTTCACATACATAAACATTGTAGCCTTTGCAGTACTTGTCATGAATATTACCCACCCCCTCCCATCTTCTATGTTGATGATATACATCAGAGACAAACACTGCAGCCTTAGCAGTTCTTGACACAAATATTACCCCCCATCTTCTATGTTGTGGTTGCACATCAGTGTTGACTCAGAATCCCCAAAACAGGAAACATGAGACACTGCCCCCCCTTCAGCCTTGGGGGATACAATTTTTTAAATAGACAAAGGAAATTAGTTGTACATAATGTATTTGTATTGCTAAAATTAATTTGATAATCATATTTGCTTCATCAGTTCTGTCACCTGTACTTTGTCATCTGTACTGTACTACCATATTCCCCTTGGCAATAACATTACTTCAATAAATTTGTATTATGTGCTGTAATAATTCATTAAAACATTAACATGTTTTAATATCTAGTTTAACCTGAAATGAGCTGTGCCATGGGATCTTGTTCACATGTAACTTCAGTATTCACTTATTTCTAACAGCATTTACTATTTTTATACATAACCATCTTTTCCTAATTTTTTAAAAAAATTAATAAATCATTAAATAAGAAATTGTGTACTTGCATAGATTTAGTCACTTTTGTCATTAATTCAATCTCATTTCAACCTAGTGGCCATCAAAGACTTTCATTGCAAATTGGCCAATTACACTAAACTATGAATGTTTTCATTGCCAGACACAATATTTTAAAATAATGATTTACTGCTATCTTAAGTTTTTATCACCTTTTGTGATTTGGTCATAGATGTGGATAACAAAAAGCTGTAGGCATATTTTTTTTAAAACGAAAAAGCATGCTAAAAGTCAAAATTTGGAGGACATGTAACAAAATGTTGTGGGAAAACTGCAATCCTGTGCTCCATGTGCAACACTGGTACATGCATTTATGTTTATATAATAAATGTAAAGGCTTTCTAGCTAACAACTAGGCATCATGATACAAGAAAACCTTCAAAATAAATGAACTTACGGTAAGTTGACCTATTCCGAATTTTTCCTTTAGGAGAAAAATTGTCTGTTGCCCAACCAAATTTGCCTCTTACATGATAAACCTGCAATGAAAAATGACACCCATTGTTGAATATTACAGAAATTATAACAACATTGGTTATTGCACCATTTATGCTACAGATGAAATGCATTCACCCCCTTGTGCAAAAAGTTTCCTTGAAACACATTGTAAAGATAAGGTGCTGTGGGCTTGAAAATCTGCTGTAGCAATACATTTGTATTGACATGGGTAGAAGTCATGTGATGGGGAGGAAATGCCAGCTGATTTTATATATTACAACATGCATTCAGGTCCATAACAGGTAAGTCTGCTTTTAGATACCTTAAAATACTGACACTTCAAAAACATTTTTTTTCTTATAGGATTACAAATGGTTTTCTGGGCAGGAAAGTTGTTAGTCCTAAATGTATTAAGTAAAAGGTACAATAAACAAAATTTCTAGTTCTCTGATGCAATGAAAATCTCATTTGTGAATTGTAGATGTCAGTCTCTAAAATGGATTAATTGTTTAGGTTCATCAAGGGATTCAGACTTTAACCTAACATAAACAAATTTTTCAAACAACTGGTAAAGTTATAAATGTACAAGTAGGACAGATAGGCTTCAGCACACTCAATCTACACCTCTAAAGTCATAAGTTTGATCCCTGATCATGCACTGTATATGTCTAAATATAGTAAATTCTTTTTTCTTTTATTGCCAAAAATTACATTTTCATCAGTATCTACATTCTTGAAAAAGTCTTATTCTTTCCACACAAGGATCAGTGTTTGTTGTTTCCAAACATCTGGCTAATAATAACAACAAAATCGACAAAAATTGGTACATCACAAACAAAAGTCATGAAAAGAACTTGTAGACATTTTCAAAAAAGTCTGCTTTGTATCTTTTTTTTCTTTTCAGTTGCTTTTCACCTAAATCATCCCAGAAAGTTCATTAGAAATTAAAAAAAAAAAAATTTGGTTAACTAAAATATTTTCTTATATGTCTGAATTAACATGTCCACAATATAAGTGCATCATGAACATTGTCAGCATGGCTTTTGACCCTGAACTTGATATCACGATAGACAATTATTGAGCTTATTTCAGATATTGGCAAAATGTATCACATTCTAAGTTTGATTAACTTCATAATTAATATTAATTGTTTGGAAAAAAAGTCATGGACTGGCATTATTCATGGTATTTTCAAGATATTTGCACAAAATCCAATCCTACTTGTTTTTGTTATCATGCTTACAAGTCATTATAGATAAAACCCTCAGTCAAGACTGGAAATTAATATCAGTGTCAAAAGTTGCTATCAACATATTTACTGCTGAAACTTTATCCATATATGTATATTTTATAAGTCTGTAAATTATGGCAATGCAAGCAGTTGAACTTTGACCTCATCACACAGTAGATTTGGACTTGTCAGATCTGCAGTGTTTATTCAGGTTCAATGACTTTATTGGCAAGAGTATTTCAGTGAAAACCCAAATTCAATGGTATAAAGCATTCAAAAGGATTAGTGATAATAATTTTTTTGGAGATGGCCACTATGGTTGCCATGCTGGAGGTCAGATAAACATCGTTTTCAATCTGCACAAGTTATATAATGTTTTTTTGTATTATAATGAAAATCCCAAGTCAATAAACCTGTGTTAAGTCAGCCATTTATTTGACATTATTATAATAAGAACAAGTTAAAAAATGAAAAAAGGTTTCAAGCGGAAACCAATTTCAATGCAACCATCCTTTAAACAACAGCCATAACAAGCTTTTGAATGGCAGCCATATTGGGACCCTTTTTATTTATGACAATCCAACATCTTGAAAGAAGTATTTTAATGAAAACACATCAAGATAAGTACTTATTTGTGAGCTGAAGATATAAGATTTTAAATATAACCCCCTGGCTGTTGTTTGATCCAGTCAAATCAGCACCATTATAATTTGGGAAAATTACATGATAAAAGGACATGTAGTGATAAAATAATGTATGGTAATGAAATATGCCAAATACATGATGAACATTGGACAATTGGTAATAACATGTTTTTCTCATCTTTAACCCGCAGAAAGCTAAAAGTTGTAAAAAATTCACATCAAGTGGATGAACATCTGGTGACGTGCTAGTTTCTTGGGCAATAACACATTTTTCTGATCTCTGACCAGCAAAGAGCTAAAAGTTGTAAATAATTCACATTAAGTGGATGCACATCTTTGGAAGTGCTAGTTTCTCAGTTTACTGCATACTAAGCCTACATCTGAACCATCAAAATCATGTTGGTAAATTTGGCTAAAAATAGAATACAAGAAAAAATTATGGCCTCAATCACTTCAGACGTCAAAAAGCAATGGCCTAGATCTCTTCAGACTTGATAAAAGTAAATGCAACTATCACTTCCAACTTCATATAACATTTCCTGCTGCTTCAGAAAACCATTGCAAACTGGAATTATACAGGATGAATTATTCTTTCCAAGTTTCTTTTCCAAGCATATTTCTTGAGTCCTTTATTAAACTTGTGCAAATAAATCCATTTAGGTATCAAAACGCATTTGACATGGTTCATTTCTGTCTTATGTAATTTATGATGTGATTGAGGTCAAGTTTTGTCCATTTTCCCTTTACACTGCATCACTCCATCAAAGTATTTCTAAATTGGAAATTTGTAGGTAAGCCATGTGGTGATCATATAAGCAACCCAAGTGAATAATGAACAGGTAAACTACCCAATGTGGAAGTACAATGTTTTGAAGACAAAATTTCATGTACAACCAGAAAACCATATGTGACTTACCCGCAAGTATCTAGCCATCTTAATTGCACTAAGGTATTCCCTTCCACTGCCAACACTACATACTGCAAAATAAATGAGTGCTTCAAGTACATTTGATTACATACAAAATACAGGTTATAAAACCACTTAGTGTGAAACTAGCATGTTTCACCTTCTAATGACCGCTCACATGTTAGTAACAAGGTCAGAACTAGACCAATATATCAGCCCTGATATCATATTTTTTATTTTGATGGTCATTAAATGACCATTGGAACAAGAAAATCATTATTGGGACTGATTAGCCTTGACCACGTCCCATATAATGAACTCACAATCAAAGCATAGCTATAAAATGTGTGACCTTAAGCCCAAGGTCAAAGGTTGCGTAAGCAAACTGAACTCTCATTGCTTCATTATGATTTATCTGAAGTATGAGAAAATCCATCAACAGGTTAAGAAAATATATGGACATAGCAAACTTCAACCAAAACCTTAATAAAAATTTTTCTCTGTGACCTTGACCCTAAGGTGAAAAGGACGTGAGCTTGTCACAATGAACTGCTTTTGCTTAATAATGATATATGTCAAGTATTTAACAAAATCTCATCAAGAAGTTTAGGAAATATATGGAAATGAAAAACTTGAACCCAGACTTTAACTGTTAATGCCAACAGTGACAGAAGAAAAGTGACTGCTAAGTGTCATTTTTCCACCAATGTGAACTCCACAAAAACATAGTCAAAAAGTAAAATTGGTAAGATAGCGAATCACCATTAGTGGCCTAACTTCTTGAAAGACATTACTAACAAGCTTTAGAATCCAATGACATTAGCAGTCTTCTTCCTCCTCTACAAATGTACAGCTGAGGGTGATAATATTTTTTGTCTTACCTAGAACACCAGAGGAATGCTTGTTCAATTTGGTCACGAAGTGTACTCTGAAGTCTGAGGGAATGTAACGCTCACCAAGAACTAAAAAGAAACAGTAACATTAAGTTTTCATTGTTTAAGATACAAAAATATTCTCCAAATTGAAAGTAACAATCTACTATGTGACAATTCTTTTTTTCAAATAAATCGGTTTCCTGCAATTTAAAATCAGTGTTCAAGATGTAGTAACAAATACAGTACTTTATCATTATAAAGCTGTTCATGGACGCCATATGATTATAACAAAGTGTATTATAATTTTACTATATAATGGTTATTACACTGTAATGATGAGCATTATAGTGAGGGAGTGCTTACTTCATATATGACACAAAGTTCTCTATTGAATGACTCCAAATCACTGGATGCATAAGAAAGTTATTGACCCTAACAGGTTTGACTCCAACAAACTTAATCACTCAAACTTGTGTTTAAAACCTTGACATAATTTTTATCTTTGTATTTAATCTTGTGGATTCAAGCAACAATTCCCTCTAATTGCTTTGCAGGGCTCTTTGAATAAATGGTATAATAAATCATGAACAGATCAAAGATCAAAATTTTGAGCAATGTATACAGAAGCCTATTCAAACTGCATCAAATTGACATATTTTTTTCTTTAAATTAATTAATTTCTCAACTGAGACATTCTTGTCTGAAAAAGTAGATCAAGCTGATAAAATAATTTAGGAAAATAAATTCCCTTTCAGCCATATGTAACTTTAACGTTTTGATAAAATTTACACTCAGAAGGATTAGATCAATAATCAATGAAATCAAGAGTGGGAAGCCATCACAAATATCCATACCCTTTTTATCATCCTACCCATTGTCTCCAAGGCTTATGTCAACCCACTATCTCTTGGGCTGTTGTGAGTTTTTCAATCACCCTACCAAACATATCTAGGCTGGGATTTTTAAAAATTTATTTTCATACTGACAAACCTGTCCTAATGGTAACCTGAATTCAATGGTCACTTGGTCACAATGGTCATCCTAACATTTTCTGAGTTCAGCGACCATGTATTTCTTAACCAAGCAGTGGGTTCACCATATCTTCAGTCATAACTGGAGCATATCAACAGTGACCACTCCAAGTACACAAATAAACCTTCTTTTGTTTGATGAGAAAGGCATGGCATATATAAATATGTTTATGTAAATTGATGTTTAAACATTTTGTATTTCAACTGTATTTACTGTAATCCAGTGAACTCATAGATGTCAACATAGTGGATTTGATAGCAAGGTGATTCTTAAAATTATAGGACAGGATAGAATTTGTTAACTGTTCCTTGAAGATCTGAATCAAAGTTATCTCTAACAAAAACCAATCTCAGAGCAGAGGTACACTGTACTAGCTAAATCCCTTACAGTCTAGGTACATTATACTAGCTAAATCCCTTATGATTTAGGTACATTGTAGTAACTAAATCCCTTACAGTTTAGGTACATTGTAGTAGCTAATAGGGCTGTCATTGGGTACCCAGGTAACCCGACCGTATAGAAAAACCCGGGTATTGAAACGTAAACGCGGGTACCCGTTAAAAAACAACAATCGCCACACTCCCCAACCACTTTAAACAGGTGTGACAGCTATGGCTATAATTATAAACCAGATCTCTGCTTAATATAAATAAACAATACGTCAGACAGTCTGTTTGGATTAATAAAATTCATTGGCGTTGTGCAACCGGACAAACCGTTATCCCCGAGGCATTATATACCAAGGTTAAAACATTTGTTCTACAGGTAATAAAACTCTTTGTAGACGATAACTATTGAATGTGAGTGCTAAATGATCGGTACATTGTGTGCTCTTTTAATGAAATCCAGATGGATACCTTTGATTTCCGAACAAACACCAACTAGCTCTGTGAATTTCGAAAGTTAGCCATCATACATATACCGATATTTCTATTTTCGATACTACGTTTTTACCATAACTATTTTAAGAATTATAATTCAAAAAACGTAACATTTATGTGACTGCGTGGTCACATGGTATAACTGGGGCACACATGCTTGGGTAATTCAAATCTGCGATCAAAAGCAGATGAATAAATGTGGTCTGTTCTAACAAGGATTTATACTTTAAAAAATGCGAGTGTTCTAAAGCTTTTAACGCGGCTGATCACAGTGATCATTAAAAGTTGGATTATACCTACCATCTGTGTACAAAGGTCATTCTAAATAAATTTATTAATTAACAGCGTGCGGTCAGACAATTCGCAGCTCAGTCGGTGTGGACGAATCAGACCGAGTAGTACACGGTTAGCCTCTATCGCCATAAAAAATATTAAAGAAATGGAGATAACAATTAGTTGGTCTACGGTTGTACATGTCATTCATGTGCTAATGGGGACCCGTTAAAATTTGCAACGGGTACCCGGGTTGTTTTTTTCATGATTTTTGACAGCCCTAGTAGCTAAATCCCTTACAGTTTAGGTACATTGTAGTAGCTAAATCCCTTACAGTTTAGGTACATTGTAGTAGCTAAATCCCTTACAGTTTATGTACATTGTAGTAGCTAAATCCCTTACAGTTTAAGTACACTGTAGTAGCTAAATCCCTTACAGTTTAGGTACATTGTAGTAGCTAAATCCCTTACAGTTTAGGTACATTGTAGTAGCTAAATCCCTTACAGTTTAGGTACATTGTAGTAGCTAAATCCCTTACAGTTTAGGTATATTGTAGTAGCTAAATCCCTTACAGTTTAGGTACACTGTACTAGCTATATCCCTTATGGTTTAGGTACATTGTACTAGCTAAATCCCTTATAGTTTAGGTACATTGTACCAGCCAAATCCCTTACAGTTTAGGTACATTATAATAGCTAAATCCCTTATGGTTTAGGTACAATGTACAAGCTAAATCCCTTATGGTTTAGGTACATTGTACTAGCTAAATCCCATAAGGTTTAGGTACATTGTACTAGCTAAATCCCTTATGGTTTAGGTACATTGTACTAGCTAAATCCCTTATGGTTTAGGTACATTGTACTAGCTAAATCCCCTACAGTTTAGGTACATTGTACTTGCTAAATCCCTTATGGTTTAGGTACATTGTACTAGCTAAATCCCTTATGGTTTAGGTACATTGTACTAGCTAAATCCCCTACGGTTCAAGTACATTGTACAATCTAAATCCCTTATGGTTTAAGTGCTACTACCATCAGCTGCTGGAAGCTTCTTTTCATTCCCTAATCAATCATTCTGGAAGTATATATACTTACATCTGACAATTACCATGTGATCAATAATGGTTACTCTGTCCATCATTAGTTATATACAGAATGACAAATTATTTTAAACTAAATCTAATGAAAACTTTAAAACAACAAAAATGAACAACCATTCTGAGATATACGGTCCTTTCATGTGTATACACCATAAAATAAAAGTTCACACTTAGTTCCTTTTAGTGACTGAAAGCTAGTAAACTTGAATGGATGCAATGTGATCTATTTAATGATTAGCTCCCTTAAACAACAATTTCTTATATGGTGCTGGGTCTGAATTTTTCTTATCTTTGATGCCATCTACACATTTAACCTTTTCTCAAGTCACTTCCATTTACCTTCCAAAACTTATTCATCCTCCCAGTGGCTATTCAAGAGAGATTACGCAAAATTTAGATTGAAAGATGCTTTATACTGAGAAATTTCAATATGGTTGAAGTTTTTATATTTTTGTGATCTGGTTGAACATTTTGCCTTGCACAAATCTGGGTAATGATTGGAAAATTGCAAAATCACAAAAATTAAAATAGACACTATTGTCAAAAATGTAAAGATGCATAAGTTCTATGGTGCATAAAGTTCTCCATATATATCAGTAACATAGCTGGAAATAAAGCTGGAGGTACAACTTGAGTTTATAATGCTTATCTAACAAGTCATGCCATTTGTAATTACCTGTACATTAGACCATTTCTGATTTAACACAAAATCTCAGGCAACATATAATAGCAATTTGCTAAAGATTACAGAAAAGGCTAGTTTTTCAAACAGCCAATGATCATAATACAGCATATCTTTGACAAATTCTGGTCATGTTTATTGCTATGTTGTTTCTACCAACACTATACAAAACTGCAATGACACTATAGTAAATTACAGAAACTGTGTGCAATTACATTCCACTTACCTAATTTGTGATCTGACAGTGTTGTCAGGGACTTGGGTTCTGTGGCTACTGATGGCATTTTAATATTTGGATTGGGATTTATCTCCCTCATCTTTCTTTCATATGGGTAGCATGGTTGGACATTGAGATCTGTAAGTAATTATGAACATTAAAAAAATCTAAACTGTCACAGCCTGCATACTATATGAAACACCAGTTTAGATAGGCCACTATTCTACTAATGTTGTCTCCTCTTTAATATGTTGAAGTTATTGCTCTACTCTGTGTTTCACTGTTTTCAATTAATATCTCTAATGACTGGGTTAAATTGTGTTAAATGTTAGATCATTTTGTTGAGCTTCTTTAATATCTTGGTGAGATAAGCATATATTTCAAGACTGATCAAAACTATTTCATAAATAAGGCTTTCTGAGCGGTAACAAATGATTGTTGATAAGCAAAGGAAGACACAGAACACACTACAGACATGGGGCCATATCATTAGAACACTACCAGGTGAAATAAAACACACTCAACAGAATTTGCCAAACTTTGACAGAAAGCATCCGGGCATGATGGGAAATTTAGAGTATAAATTATGCTGATGCCAATAATGTTAAACAGAAAAACATCTAGATATTTATTTTAAAAAACTGCTCACAGAATATCACTCAATTAACAGAAATTATTCTGGTGTGAAGGGTTTTCAAGTCAGTACAAAAAGACTGATATGCCATCAAATCTAACTGCATCTGCTACAATAAAACAAATATATTTAAACAACTTCTAAAAAAAATGCCTAACTAAATCTGACAGGATGCATCTGGGCCTGAAGGTCTCTTAAACTTATTACAACAGATGATCTGATATTAGCTATGGCCTCCATTACTTAAACAGAAAAAAAGACTGAAATTTGCAAAAAACAGTTTAAACAAATTTGGCAAAATCTAACATAAAGCAGCATTAAAAAAATTCTTTACAATTTTAAAA
This sequence comes from Potamilus streckersoni, assembly GCA_016746295.1. NCBI lineage: Eukaryota > Metazoa > Mollusca > Bivalvia > Unionida > Unionidae > Potamilus > Potamilus streckersoni. The sequence goes on from JAEAOA010000152.1 coordinate 411,056, forward strand.
AATGATGTTGATCTTGAACCAAATCTGGGGCCCCAAATGGCAGAGTGGTCAAACATGCTCACAGTTATTGATCACTGCCATCTTTTAATTTTTCGGGCTTGGTCAATGTGGGTACATGAGTACATAAGCTTTTCTTTCCAGGGGTTTTCTTGGTTCTTCTTCAGCCAGTTATACTGGCCACCTTGTATGGGCTATCTTATACTGAAAAATGGCATTAAACTCCATAGCAACAAAAATAACAATCATCAAATTGGGGCTGCCAATGAATTCTTTTATGTTCTGAATAAAATATTCACTGTTGTGTCAATTATACATGAAATTATGATTTCTATTGAAGTTTACACACAATTGAGTGATGTCAAAAGCAAATTATTATTCAGCCGATTTATAGGCCAATTACAAGCAAAGGGAAAAAAAATACTTCCTACTTCACACCGCAAATGCAATAGGAGAGGTCTTGTACCCTGATAGCTGCCACCTAATTTTGATAGTAACCTACTTTTAGGGTAACTGTCTTTTGTAAAACACCAAAATTAAAAAGCGGGATATAAAAAGTTATTTCAGTCATCAATTTATAATTTCTACAGACCTGCCATCCCTAGCAAGACCTTCTCAGTAATGCAGTCAATTTATTTCCAAAAATTGGATCAGTTTTCACTAAGGTGTAACAAAATATGTACCGCTTTTGTCAAGCAAGGAAAACATTTATTTAAAAGTCCAAAAAGTGTGATGATTCAAGACTGATGCAGCAACAGTAAATATTGTATTCAACTCAAAAGTTTGTAAAGTTTACTTTAACCTTATTACCTAAAGTACAGTTTAACAAACTGAAATTGCAAAATATATGGAGCTCAATGATTTCTTTATCTCTCAACTTGACATAATCTTTATCAGGAAATTTTTTTTACATGGGCAGTGGTAACTGCAATCATCTTTTCAACCATGTGACATACTCAAATCAAAATATGATGTCCACTAAATGTAACTGTTGCCCTTTATTCCTTCTCTGTCTGTACTATTTAAAGTTTCAAAGCGGTTTATTGTCATTCCCTTCCTGTTGCTTGCCGAATACCATTTGTAACAAAAACAAGCAAAACTCTTGATCATGCAGATGTTTTCATCACAATATATGTGTAGTTTAAAGTATCTGAGGTACAATGGCAAAGTTAGTTTGGTTCCCTAAATAATTTCACTTAATCTAATATAAAACCGGTATCTGAATCAAACATGGACAAATCAGTATTAGGATTTTACCACACAAGTTTTTCTGTAATTCATCCTTTGATTCTTTAAGTTCTTATTTTACGTTCCTTTCTTTTCCTTACACTAATAGGCTCAAAGATTTAGTAATATTACTGTACAGATTTAAATTATTTCTTTAAACATGGTATGTTCTGACCAATTACAATTACTTTTGTAATTTTCCAAGCATTTTGCTCCAAACTGGCAGGTGACAGTCTTTTTTCCTTCAGAAAAAAATCCAACAACCCTGTGGAAATCGATGATGCATGATGAATTTCGATGCCAAATGAGCCCAAAAATTCCAATATTGAGCAACCCAAGAATGCCATAAAGATTATGATTTTTGTGTCTTTACATTTTTTACATTTTTTCCTCAGAAAAGCTGCCCTTTATTACTTGTAATTTCAATTTTGGAAACAAAACTTGAAGAAAATTGTAATGCTCCACAAAAACTTGAATTGACAATTTAAATCAGTATACAACTGAAAATAAAAAATTACAATGGTACTTTTAAAAACATTCAAGTATTGATGAACTAAATGGTTAAAATCAACAGGCAATATCATCAGGTTACAAAGCAACAGGAAGTTACAAAGTAATGTAACTTGGGCTATATCAGGCTGGTGAAAAGCTTTTTAACTAAAACTGGAATTATTAATTTTCTTTGGGATGCTTTAAGTCCAATGTCATACAGCATTAATAAACATTGTGTGACTTAAATTTTGCAAAACATAGTGTACTTTGAATGAGCTAAACATTAGTGTACTTTGGACTAGGCAAGTTCATTTCTTGAGTACATGGGAGCAATCATTTTGATCTGGTGTTTGCTTTTGACAGTGTACTGTTTCCCTAATACCATATATCAACATAATTTCTGTCACAGTAAATAAAAGTAACAATAAATGTGTATGATATTATCTCCACTGTGCTTGCTGCAGTCACACACAATTTCACCTTATACTTGCAGGGATTTACTGTGAGGAACTATGTATTACCTCTGGCTAGGTTTCTTTGGATGTGTTCCACAACAGAATTGCAATGAACACCTTTTGGCTTGTATACACAGAAGACGCCATTAAGCATCCGGTACAATGTTGGGCCCCAAGTCATGGTCAATCATACACCTCGCTGAAAATGAACAAATCATTAATATCACACATGAATCAACAACACATATTTCTCAAAATTTAATTTTGCATGCCAGTGTTTCCAGTTTGCAACACAAATTAATACGCAACAACAAAGAAACTGAACTCTACTTTTAACTTGTACTAAAGTCTGACTATACCTCCATGTTTGTTTGTATCACTGTGCCGATTTCAATAATGAAAAGGATAAATTAGATCAGAAATGCACAAAACTTACTCAGTTCATTCATTGATAAATAATTTTTAACCTGACTGTAACCAAAATGCCATCATTGTCTGCACATTTCATGCTTAACATACATTTTAAATATAAATGACCACCACACACGAGATACATTTCCAGTTCCTGTACAAGTCCATTTGCACTGAAGAGGTGATAAACAACTATACATGTATATATGCTAAAGCCAAATACAATGTCTGCTTCCATATTGATATTTACAATGTCAAATCAAGTAAAGGAAAAGAATGACAATTAAAAATTTGCCTTTCATGTGGATTTAACAAGCAGTGTAATTCGATATAGATGTGTCCAAAGAATATAACTATTAAATGTCAACATCATGATAATTTATGGAATTATCCTGCAGTTACCGAACATGATGAAGTATGTCACAATGTTGTCTGAGGAAATCAAATTGCCCATAGTGTATGCAACATGGTATTGTGTTAGTATGTTAAGTCTGTTAAGCATGGAAGATGAAGAGAATGCCAGTGTTAGGGCGAATCTGGTCACATTCAGGTTAGAAATTATAAATCAAGGAATGAATCAATTAAGTTCTGTGCACTTTTTATCACATTAAAGATTATCGTTTATTAAATTGGTTGGGGGTTACAAACAAACGGGTAGGTATATCAAAACTATAATTAAATAATGTTAGCATTAAAGTTGAAGAAAAAATTAGTATTAATTAGTTGGAAAAATGAAGAAAATATGCTTATTTTTATTATAGTCCTACAATGTAATACGTATCACATGTTATTTAGGTTTTTGGAAGCACAAAAACAAAAATATGTGATAAGTAAGTTATAGGACATGGTTTACAATGATTTTCCTAAAATGAAATATCCCTTTCGTCAAAAATAACATATGAGACTATATCAAGAAAACTATCATAATATCTCAATTATAATTAAAGCAAACAAAATATTTACGTTTATGTTATTAATTTCAAATGCATACAATAAAAAGAATATATTTATGATGCTATTTCGTAAAGAAATAATCCAATGCGTAAAAGAAAATCAAATAACTGATATTTAGGCAAGAGAAATAAAGCTGTACCAATTATGTATAAAGCAATTAAACTTCATTGATTAATTAAAAATAAATTTATATTTGTATAAAAATGATCTATTTATCGTTCAGAGTGTACATCATAGCATCAATACATCACAGGCGACGAGGAATAATCTGCCTTCGGTAATTATATTTTTTAGGTACCCGGAAGGATTCGACTAAACACAGCAAAGACGCAATGACATGGCAAAGACGGCACGTGGGCATATTAAACAAACAATAGTGGAAAATACCACAGGAGTCTGCAGTTTTATCAATGAAGCACGACGATTGTATAATACCGTTAAGGTGATTTCATGTTGTCAGAAATTTCGTCGTGCTTCATTGATAAAACTGCAGACTCCTGTGAAAATACTGAATGATGGTTCCAATTTTATAAAACTATAAATGTTTATCTGGTCTAAATATAGCTCGTTTCTCTAACTTTTTTGCAATTAATTCTAGATTTAGTCTAAATATTCAGATATATCTTTTTTGTCAATGGAATCTGCTTATCATTATCTATGACATATTTTATCAGTAAATCCAACAGGCATATATTTTTAATATACGTCTGTTGAGTATTGAGAAAAGAGAAGTGCGCATGAAAGTTTTCAAAGTTTCCTTACTTTAAAATTTCCTTGATATGGTATATGCTTCATCTACATAAATATAAGAAATATGTTTATAGTTTTATAGTTACGATACACAGCAAATGCGCGCAAAGACACGCAACGACATGACAATAATAACACACAAATGTTTTAAACTGACACAACTTGTAAACACGAATGTTGATTCCATTATTATGAAAACAGAAATGTTTCATCTAAAGAAATATAAAATATGTGCATATTGTTTATTTGTTGAAAGTTGTAAATTTGGTACTTATTGAACTATAAAGTTGTAGAAGCACCAAACGTGTTATATTCTTTCTGTTCTCATTTGAGACTGAAAACAAGATATCCACCTACCAAACAATACGTCGAAATATGCCATCATGAATTCATTCACTCCAATCATGGAAACAGAATGGTTTGGTATGCATATTTTCATAATGAAACAAAACTGGATTGGTATGCATATTTTTATAATTAAACAAAATCGTTTAGTATGCATGTTTTCATAATGAAACAAAATCGTTTTGTATGCATATTTTTTTAATAATTAAACAAACTGGATTGGTATGCATATTTTTAAAATTAAACAAAATCGTTTGGTATGCATATTTTCATAATGAAACAAAATCGTTTGGTTTGCAATATTTATAAAGAAACAAAATCGTTTTGTATGCATACTTTTTTTAAAAATTAAACAAACTGGATTGGTATGCATATTTTTATAATTAAACAAAATGGCCGGTTATGCATATTTTTTTTTATTTTCATTCAATGAATATCCATTTATGTCCAATTTAATTTCGTTTTTTTCTTTTTTTTTTTTCCTTTTTTTTTTTTTTTGCTGCGACGTTCAGGTTTTCAAAACCGTTTTCGGCAGCTTACAATTGAGTTCTTCGTATTAAGCCAGTATAACCTGGAATATTTATTCCAACATAACTAAAACGTAATCACTACCTCAAATAAAGTTGTAGTATATATAACGATATTTTTTAAAATAGTTTTTAAGCATATTTAGTCATTTTTTTAAAAACGTATTTTATACTCTAATGCACTGGAGATTTGACTCTACTTTATGAAAACAAAATTGGGAATGGAATACAAATAAATGGGGAAAATCCAAATATAGATTAATAAACATTGCATAATCAACATTTTGATACTTTCCTTAAGCAGTTGTCATGTTAACTGACTTAAATGTAGCGCATGTCTACTTGGTTACTTTTAACGTAACACGCGTTGACTTATTACCTTAGCAATTCACTAGCATAACATATTAATTTCAAGTCGCGTATTGCTCGATGGCTTCTGCGACTGCTTACGGTCCCAGGCATGGACCGCAGTCCTTTTAAGAGGGCGCTTGGCCCCAGAGCTGGGCCTTTTCCTGATCACTGGCTGGATCAGAGACGTTAAAATGACCTTAATTATTCTCAAAGTGCACGCCACCACAACCGGATTCCAAACGGCAATCAATGCAACAGCCCAGCCCAAACCGTCCACCCTCCGCCGCCCCAAAGCCACCAAAGAAGCACACAAAGCCGAAGACACAGGTCGACCATTCCAACAAGGCGCAAGCCTCCACTAGCAGTATCTCCTCGCCAATGTTCCAAGTGTCCCAAAAAGGCTCTCCAAGTCCCCAGAAAAAGGCTTTGCCACCCCTATATCACTTTTAGCTCTTTGTATCCAGTTATATCATAAATTTTATAGCAACATTGATTTTCCCCCAATATTATTAGTTCAAAAACATACCTGTCCTTGTTTTACCGCTATGTTAAACGAGCTGAATAGATATCAAACGAGAACAATCTACATATAAAGAAAGCAAATATTTTCTAATTCAATATTTTCCAATATTGTAAGTATTTGACCTGTATTTGTCCGTCTTTACCTGTTTATTTCTTCACCGAACACTTACCGTATTTAAATATTTTTTTAATTGAAATTTACACGAGGGTATTTTATTTCCAATAGGAAAGAGCATAAACAGAGATTAAAGTTGATGAATATTCTATTTGTCAAAATAGTGAATTTTAGAAAGAAAGAACGATCAAATCAGACAAAATGCAAATTTAAAATTTGGATATATTCATTTATATAAATTGTATCAATGGTTAATAGTTCTAGTATTGTAAGTATATGCGTGTTTTATTCCTTTTCTCAACATTTATCGTAATTAAATATTTTAGAAAGTTACATGAGGACATAATTTCATGGTCATTTAAAAAAGGGGGGAATAAAAGTAACTTCTGAATGTAAATGATTTAATTATTGAAAAACAAAAGAACAATCAACACATAGACAATAACAAATTGTTAAGTCTTATATGTTTATTAAATCTGTTCTCAATAGTTTCCGGTATTGTAAATATTGTAATAAATACAGAGTATATGAAATTTGTATTGATATCTCCATTTTAAGGATTTATTAGAGTTTTAGGATTACTTATTGTAAGTCGGTGTTGGAAAGATATTCCTCAGACTCAATAATTAGCCCCTTACTATGTGTAAACGTCACAAAATGCAGCATTAATTAGATTTCATGATTGCATGGATTAGTTTTCTGGTGGGATCAGGTCAGAACCGCACCAGTGGGCAGTTAACCAAATAGCTCCTATCAAAATCTAATTGTGTTGATTTATTGTGTATCTCTTTGTGGAGTATTTGTGATAGGGACCTTATAATTTGTACAATGGAATAATTGAGAGGGATTATTCCATCATCGTTGCTATGATGGTAAATATAGTGTAGAGTTATAGGTGAAATGAGGCTTAAAATCATTATTTGAGTGACCTTGGAATGGTAGAGCAGGAAAATAGTTCCCTATATTTCTTGTTTTGAGTTGTATTTATATTTTCAAGGCAAGAAGTAATGGCGATACATTACGGAAAGCTAATAAGGATAAACAATTCTTTTGTGAGTTTGGCGTGCAATTATGAAGTTGTGATGCGCATGTGTAGTTGTGATAGATGTGGGCACGTTCGAAGTCTGGATGACTTCATATCAAAGGCAAACAACTTCCATCCTTCAATAAAATTCACGGCAGAAATTTCCAACTCAAACCATGTTTTCCTGGACACAACGACCAGACTCGTGGAAAACAAATTACACACAGACATCTACTCGAAACCAACCGACAAACACCAGTATCTCCTCCCAACCAGCTGTCATCCAAAACACTGCATTAAGAACATTCCATATAGCCAGGCACTGAGGATACGCAGAATTTGCTCCGACGATGAAAGATTCCTAGAAAGGTCTAAAGAGCTGGCTAAACATTTAATTTACCGAGGCTACGACAAAGACCTGATTGCGGAGGCAATCCAAAGGGCCAAACAAACAAACCGTGATGACCTACTCAGATATGGACAGAAAGAAAAGGTTGATGGGATACCATTTATTCTGACGTATCACCCAGACAATCCCAAAGTAGGTAAAATCATCGCAAACCACTGGCCAACCGTGCAATCGTCAGACATACTAAACCTAATACTTCCGAACAAACCTGTAGTAGCTTACCGGAGACCAAAAAACCTAAAGGACATCCTAATCAGGGCAAAGCTAACGCCAATCGCTAGTCAAAACCAACCTAGACAATCTGGACCCTGTGGCGATAAAAGATGCAAAACCTGTCAACATATGATAGAGACCAAGACATTCACTATCACTAGCACAGTGACTAAAGAAAAACTAAACATACATGGTCCAAACAAAACGTGCAAAACAGAGAATGTGATTTATCTCATCACATGTAAGATCTGTGGCCTTCAGTACGTCGGAGAAACTGAAAAGCTACACAAAAGGATAAACCTTCATAGATCTGATTGGATGACAAAAAAGCTGTACAGAAGCCCGGTCGCAGAACACTTCTCCTCCCCTGGCCACATTTTCAGTGATATAATACTTATTGCTATTGCTAACAACCACAGCTGGAGTTCCGAAACCAGGAAGGAAAAGGAATCATACTGGATACGCCGCCTTAGAACATTGAAAGCAAGCGGTCTAAACCAAGAAGACTAGAAAATGAAAACTATGCACTAGTAAAATTTAACATTTTCTAAATCTTATTATCCTTCAATTTTTACTATAAGAATAGCTGGTATAGAAACAAATATCCGGGATATAATCTGCGTTACATATGTACAAAAAGTAAAAATTTATGTCGCTTTGGCTTGTAGACTTTTAGGGAATTATACAATGTTTTCAGTTTCCGCATCTAGTCTATACAAGCTGGTTGTATTTATAGCTTTAGCACATGTGAAGACAGCCATGTAGAGGTTTACAAACACAACGTTTTTGTGTTTATTTGTTTATTGTATATATGTTTTGTATTTGCCTTTGAAAAAGACTCATTAAGAGTCGAAAGTGCGTAGGCTAGTTAGTTACTAGTTTCGTACTGTTCTTCGTCAGTTTATTGCATATATATATATATATATATATATATATATATATATATATATATATATATATATATATATATATATATATATATATATATATATATATATATATATAAAGAATACAAATCATATGGCGAATAACAACCCTCTCAAGCGTACTGGATCCACCAAGGGATCACGTTTGTCAGGGATTAATTAAAATAGATGCAATAAACTGACGACGAACAGTACGAAACTAGCAACTAACTAGCCTAAGCGCTTTCGACTCTTAATGAGTCTTTTTCAAAGGCAAATACAAAACATAGTTACGACAAACAAATAAACACAAAAGCACATGTGAAGATAGAAATGTAGAGGTTTACAAACGCAACGTTTTTGTGTTTATTTGTTTGTCGTAACTATGTTTTGTATTTGCCTTTGAAAAAGACTCATTAAGAGTCGAAAGCGCTTAGGCTAGTTAGTTGCTAGTTTCGTACTGTTCGTCGTCAGTTTATTGCATCTATATATATATATATATATATATATATATATATATATATATATATATATATATATATATATATATAATTTACTTTTTTTCAAATAAATTTTAAATCATCAGCAAATATTTTACACTGTTGTCGTCTTAAATTGCTAGTTGTCGTCTTAAATTGCTATGTGCCGTCTTTGCGTGTTCTTGCCCTGTCTTTGCCCGTTTTTGCAGTGTTAAGTAGGACCGTATCTCGACTGGTGTACACATCTGTAGAAACTCCCCAAGTATATTTTGAAACACAAACGAATCAGTCAAATGAATTGGAATTTAAAAATTATAATGTTTAATATCAAATGGAACTTTTGGCACAAATTTCAAATGTATTAAAAGTCTGAGTACCTACAATTTAAAATTTATAAGCAAAATTTAAAATTTTTATTATGGTATAAAAGAGAAATATATGTTAAAGTATCTTTGTCTAATATTTCTTCTTCGTTTCTTAAATGCCTTCTTCTTACTTTAGATTTCTAAATTGGATGCGCCTACGTAGACGCGCACAAAATTGATTTGCTATCCAGGTGAACTGTTGTAATTTGCTGCTAAAGAAAAAGCCAAAACCAAAACAGGTTCAATTTAAAGTAGGTGTGAATGTTTTGGACTTGGTCAATTAATTACTTACTTATTATTATTAACAACGTTCGATTGATATAAAATAATTGTTGATTGCCTCCTTAGATTATGTAGCATATAAAAACTTGATGTATTCTAGCTTTGTCTTCTTTTTTGTCTAGTAGTGTGCTGGGTTCCTCTGTAACGTTCTCGTGTGAACCATATGATTATAAGTCCAAGTGCAGCTAAAAACTGGTTTAAAAAATTCGCTGGTCTGGAGTAAGATTCAGTAGATTCAAATCTAAATTTGCCTTTTAGTGGCCTCTCTTTTGGTAATTTATTTTTTGGAGTACCAGTTCTAAGATATATTCATAAATCGTGCACACATTATACTTATTTAGTAGATTTCTAAACTAATTGTGTTTCTGACTTTAGTGAGGATTTTTTTTTGCACCATTAAATGATATGGGATTAGTTCCTAGCCTCAACCACAACAAAATAAGTTGAGGCTACGACATCGTAGCTACCACAAGAGTCAGCAGTTTTATCAATAAAGTGTAACGAAATTTCTGACTACGGTATTATAAATTAACACAAGGAATACAAGTGTGACCACAACCCTCCGCTCGATTCGACTTTCATCACACATCTTTTATCCCTTCAAAATTGCACGAAGACTGAAAAACTATACATATCCATTTAAAAAACATGAATGTACCAACACATCACTCACAGACAGCCATCACATGAATCCAATCCGGCGAATTAACCTTTATTTTCACCATTGGTGACACCAGTTATTATGTACTTTTGAGAGAGTGATGTAAGGTGAAGTTGTTTGCATTTAAAACATGCACAGTGGAGAAAATGTAGGAATACCTATATGCTACTTTCATGTAATGTGGCTGAAATTTCTTTGGATATTGTACTTTTGGAAATTTTAAATGATCTTAGGACACTGCTAACTAAAATGACTGCTCCCTTGTGCTCCAAAAATCAACCTGAATTTGTCTAAAGTACACTATTTTTGGCAGCTATTAAAATATGGAAAATTAATTTTTGCCAAACTAGACAATACCAGCTTCTAAAAGTGAAATGAATGGATTACCAAATTTACCAAATACATCAAATGTAATAAAAGTTATTGGCTCTTTTTTTTTTTTTACAATTTACCTCTGAAGTTTGAGAATTGAAAATGAGCAAGTAGAGCAAGCACTTTTTTGAAAGGTGCACATCTGTAGTAAGGTCAAGCTGTATACTGTCTAACCCATAAATCATACATCGAAATAAAGGGAATTAAAGGTTCTTTGTACAATACCTAAGATATAAAAACTCTTTTAAATAGCTAGTATAACTAGTGAGGAAACCCGGGGAAATTCTTTTTCTTTCAAATTCTAACACTATGTTAAGTAGCCCATTTCTACCATGGGCTAAATAATGTCATCAAAACTAATTTTATAAGATAAAATGTTTAATTTTTTTTTAAAATTTTAGATTGGATCATAATTTCCAGAACAGAAATATGTTTTTAAAGTTCTGATAGTACAAATAATGGTTGATGATGTCATCACATTCAAATATTAGAGCCTAGTATTAAAAGAGAACATATTCTGCGCTGTGTTCGGAATGATTATTAGACCCTAATGCATATTTACTGCAGGGTAGAAATGAGTAGAAATGGGCTACTTCCTGTAATGGTTTATTTTTGTATGAACATTATCTCACCAGAGAAAATAACTTGTAGTGAGTGCTTACTGCATTTGCAGTCTCATTACTATATGTAGTAGATTTGAATCTCAGTCTTACATTCCATAAATTATGTTTGCATTTTTTTTTCTTTTGGAATTCAGTTCTGTATGTGACATAGTTACCATTTGTTCCCATGTGTTACAGATTTGGGTACACCATATTACTTTTAAATATATAACTAAGGTATCAGCAAGTCCTTGTGTTAGAAGGAATGAATACACAAAGGTCAAAGAGTCTTTTGTAGTCATCTCGATCAACAGAAGAATCTCTTGGGTGTTTATTGTCATTGTTTCCTTCAACATGGTGTATAATAATGTCTGTTCTCACACTGTTGCAGTCCTGTGAAATTGAGGGAGGAGATGCACACCCTTGTGGAGCAGAATGGAGCAGTTGAAAGGGTCCTGAATGATTAGTCTCCTGCATTAAGTTCTTAAATCAATCTGGTTACCAAGAAGTGCAGAAAGTTTAACAATATAATTGATTTCTTTCCTTTAAACCATATTCTTCTACAGATAAGGTTTCAAGATGGAGACAACTTCCTCAATCATAAATGCACTTTGTTCATCTAATTGTGGGTCTTCATTGACAGCAGGGAGCCTATTTGTACATTATGATATTTCCTCCAAAGTGTGATTGCCTTTGGTTTTGTGTAGAGGAGGAAGTTTTTAAATCCCAGGTTCTACTGTTTGGAATCTCATATGCAGCCAGAGTTTTCAACGAAATTATAAGAGTAGTAGTGGCATACCTCTAATTAATGGGAACACTTATTCTCTAGTATTTTGGCTGATCCACAACATTCAGGTTCAGTCAGTCCACAGTAACTTGAAAAGTCAGAACTCATTCAACCTACGGACTTACATGGGAATAAAATTCCTCATTGTTAGTTCAGATTCTTTTGGATCACATAAATTAAATCAATTCTAGAAGCAATACAATTAGAAACATTATGTCCCCTTCTTTACCTGTCCCTGTTGGGAACCATAATGCTGCAGCAGATCAGGTTCTTTTAGGATAACTTCATCTGTACCCTCTACAGTTTCTCCTTCTTTCAAGCTGGAAACCACACTCACATACACACACACATTCTCTGTCAGCTCGAAATCACCTATGACTAGACTTTCATCACTCTTGGCATTGTTGGATGAACAGAGTCAGATGACAGACAGTGTTACCCATGCATGCACCTGAACCCCACTCCTATGTTTTTACTGACATCTCAGATTCCAGTTGGGGTGCTTGTTTAATATTCAAGAATATCATTCTTCAGGGTCATTGTACTGTGGATGATTCAACCCTCAATATCTGCAACTTAGAAATGAAAGCTGCATTTCAAGTAATGCAATGTTGCTTAGAGAAGTAAGGGGTCAATGTGTCATGGATGTCCATCTTATCTCCAACATTAGGGAGACATGCATACCCCTTCTCTTGTGTGGAGAACTGGAGCCACTTCTGCTGTCTTGGTGAAAGTTGCCTTTTAAGTTCATTACATTCTAGGGAAAAAGAATGTTTTAGTAGACAGTCTCTCTGGGTCAGGCAAGAGTCTTCATGGAATGGACTTACCACTACTCCATAACGGTTGCTTTTTTCATGATGATAAAAGATTCTGGTGGACTTGTTTGCCACCAGATTCAACAATATTCTTCCTTTTTATGACTCTCCTGGACCGGAGAATGCATTCAGCTTTGAGTAGACTCATCTTTTCATATATTCCTTCCACCTTGTGATAGGTACCCCAATTTCTGCCAAAGGTCAGATCATATTATATGTATTCTGATAGCCCCACTGTGGTCTTGACAATCAAGGTTCAGCAGTCTTCTAGATTTGTTGAAATAGAGTGGGCATTTCTAATCTCAACTGGAGTATTACTCTAGAGCAAAGTTCCATAGTGTTGGAAACTTTTTAAAAATAATTCCTTATTTGATTTGGGAATTTTACACTGTTTGGTAGACATGGATCACAGATGGGCAGTATCTCTAGGTAGTCTATACTGGAATAGTGATTGTAAATATTCAGGAGCATTATTATTGGATATCCTGTACATTAATTTGGCTTTTCTCAAACAGATTTAGTATTTAATAGGTAATATTTTCAATTTTTGATAACAAAAGGTTTTCAGTATAACTATTAAGGAGTACAGAGCTGCAGTTCAAATGCAATTAATAATAATAATAATAATAATAATAATAATAATAATAATAATAATAATAATAATAATAATAATAATGATAATAATAATAATAGTAGTAGTAATAATAATGATAATAATAATGATTTTATTTAGGGTAACACAATCAGCTAAGAACTAATCTACTTTGAGGCCCTCATACAAAAGAATTTATTTATTTTAGCTGCATCTTCAAAGCCACAAGACCATAAAGCCATTGTGATGAGTCAGACTGATATATAACTTTTACATAAAGTGTAATTTTCATTTCTTTTGTTGTATTTTTTGTTTCTTTACTTGTTGGCCTAAAGGCTGAAATGTATATTGTCTTTTCCATTTGTTCCCACTGCTTGGCTCTATTTTGTATGGGAAAAGAAGTCACATAGCCTCAAATTTTGAGTCCAGACTGGCCTTATTTTTTAGGAAAGAGAAGTCATTTAACTCAAAAATCTGAGTCCAGCTTTGCCCTAATTTGTTAGGAAAGAGAAGTCACAAAAATTTTTTATCCAGCTTTAATCCTGGTCTTTTTAAATTTTATTGATCTGAGATTTTGAATTCTTTGCAGAAGCACTTTCTCAGTTGTGATTCAGCAACCAGGTCAAATATTGATACATTCCAGATTGAATTAATTTTCCTGAACTCTAAACAAACCTGCATGCAATTTCTTCATTTATGTGAGTCTTTGAACACCAATATCTATGTATTTGCTAAGAATATAGAAAGTGAATATAAGATAAAAAAAAAACTATAAAGTCAAAATTTGAGTTTTATTTCAGGAAGATCCTACCATGAATAAAACAACGAAAAGGTCCTCACTACAGTCTGTAGTTTTGAAGAAACTTGAGGAATATGGTAATACATTTATTTTTTTTATCACATAACATTTTAGTTCAATAGAATTGTGATGCAATATCATGAATAATATGAGTAGCAATTGATGAATAGAATGTACTGTAGTCATAGTCATTTTGTCAGACGAATAGAATTTTGTACATTTACTCATATTCAGTCTGTATGTTAGGTAAATGGAATTTTGAAAATGTACATGTACTCATATTTACAAAGTATTTATGTCAGATAGAATTTTGAACATGTACATGTACTCATATTCACACTGTCTTAATGACAGATGAATAGAATTTTATATATATGTACTTGAACTCATATAATTACACAAGCAGCTAATATCATATAGTCTAATTACTATTCAACAACTTTAACAGAGTAAAAATCTAATGATTTTTTTGAAATATATTTTTTTTTCTATTTTAGAAAGGCCAAGTCTGTTTATAACATAGCCCTTTATCTGTCATTTCCATTTCTTATTTACAGCTTCTTCATAAAGATTGCCTATTAAATCAATTTGAATCATTTTGCATGGAGTATTCCATCATCATGGAGCACCTGTCAGTTTGTTTCAGTGCTGGTCCTTCATCCAATATAGCTGTCATTAGAAAAATTGCAAAATGTGAACAATGTTTTTTTTATATATTAAAAAACCACTCATTGAAATTGAATTAGATTGGACAGAAAGTATTGTGGTAAGAATGTTTTCAAACTTTTAAAGTTTGGAGGATGCTTTATCACCATCAGTTTTGGTTGCCATGACTAAAAATATAAAAGACCTTAAAATGCCATCTTCTCAAGAAATGCTTTGCAAAATTTGGTCACATTTGGTAAGAGTATGTCAACATGAGGATCTTTCAACTTTTGACAGTGATAAAAAGTGTGATGACCTAAGGGTCTTGCAGCATTTTACAGTGATAAAAAGTGTGCTGGCATGATGGTCTTTTACCTTCTTGCATTGGTAAAAAGTGTGTAGACACATAAATTTGAAATATTAGTTATGTACATATAAAATGAAAACTGTAAATAACATATAATCAGTTTTTAGCAACAGTGCCAACATTGCCAAGATAAACAAACCATTCATCATTATGTAGAATAAAACTTGTCAAAACCAAATTTTTGACAATATGTTTTTAATGGCAGTTACCGAAAGTAGAGAAAATTTCATGGTGCCTTTCTTGCCATGATTTCATTACTTCCTTATAAAATTTTAAATTTTTAGGTGACAGCTTACTTGAATCTGAAGACAACGAGAAAAGGCAAAGAAAGAAAAAGGTGGGAAACAAAACTGAAACTGAGAGTGAAAATGACTTGCATGGTAGTAAAATATTTCCTCAAGCTCAGCCAAATACAGAAAAAGCAACAAATAAAAGGAAGAAAAGGAAGAAAAAAAACAAGAGTGATGTGTCAGAGGACAGTATCAAATTTAGCCAAGGCATCGTTAGTCCATTATCTGGTGTGCAGAAACATTTGAGTGATTTAAGTGTGGACCTTGGACTAGATGAATTTAAAAGACAGTGCATTGAGACACGTGAGAATCAGAAGTCATCTGGAGAGGGAAAATCTGACATGGGTCCCGAGATCATTGTATTCAGCAATCCAAGAAAGAAAAAGAAACTAAATCAAAAAGAGGTATTGTAAAAACCTTGTGTATAATGTACATCCAAGTGCATAGATCCACATCAAAATTGCATAAATGACTGGCAGATCAGGGTATATGCAGTTTATTTTACTTATGATACTAGTGAATAAACCCTGATCTGGCAGCACTCTACTTACAAATTCTGGTGTCTTTCTTTCCTTTCATGTCTGTATCCATTTATAAACTATTTTAAATGTAAAAAAAAAGTGATGAATGATGGACAGTTTTCTCTCAGATATTGTGGATGTGTCAAAAACCTATTGTAGAGATGCCACATTCTCAACATTTAGCATGAAACATGAAACGATTGCTTTCATGACTATGAAAGTGCTACTGTTGGTGTAACTTATGGAGTATGGTGCAGAATGTGCCCAAGCTGTAATTGGTGGCAGAAGTGAATGAGGAAAGCTTATAGTCCTTTGTAGATCTCGTTCTGTGGTGTTTACTGTGAGTGTATGTTATACAGAGGTAAAGAACAGATATTCTGTCATACTTTTCTATATAAGACTTCCATTTCTCATCAGAAAAATTAAGTAAACACATTTGGGACTGTATTCAGAGGTCTCAGAAACGCTTAATCATGCGTACTTGGCCAATTTTTTATCTGGGATGCAGAAAATCACTTAGGCAGGAGTCGTCCATACCCAAGTAATGGGTGGGCGGCAAAATTCAAAGATTTGCCAGTCTTGCTTCAGGCGCCTGCTTAGTGAGAAAATGTATTGATCAATTAGCTGTGCTGATATTTACAATGACAGAATTCAGTGGCTGAAAGACCTCTTGATGTACATGTTGTCATTATAAGAGTACATCAAATGAACATGATGCAATAACTGGGCAGAGAGTTCAAAGACTGACTGGTGGCAGGGTGGAAAAATGTGTTGATATTTACTATGACAGAATTCAGTGGCTGAAAGACCCCCTGATGTATATGTTGCCATTGTAAGATCACCTCAAAAGAACATGATGCAATATCTGGTCGGCAATTTCAAAGACTTTGACTGGTGGCTGGGGGGAAAAATATACTGAATATTTACATTGCATTGAGAGGCAGAAAGACCCTGAGATGTACTTGTCATTAATAAGAGTATATTAAGTTTTCATAGGTTTCATAATTCATTTCTGATTGTAGCAGAATAAGCAGTACACATGACTTTGAAATCAAGACATGTTTGGATAGCATTTTGGAGTTAAATGGCAGACTGACAAAGATTGTAATGAGATTCTGAAGAGAGCTAAAGTTGCTAGAACTGAAAGATCAGATGGGACAGTAGCCAAGTGTAAGAAAAGTGTGTGATGCCTAGTTTAGTGCTTGGAATAAGACCTTCCTTGATTGACAAAATTCAGTCTCATTCTAATGGACAGATGAGAGCTATGTCAATGTTTTAAAGAACGTAAAATTAAACTCAATGGCAACCAATAGTTCTTCTAATTTGCATAGTTTTCTGGGAAGGGACTGTAATTTGTGCTCGTGAGACTCATTTTTGTCAAAATGGGAGTCCTTAACTCTGGTATTCAATTTTAATGGACAATATTTGTCCAGTTTTGATTTTTGTAAAATATTACTATATTTGCAGGGATAGTGCAGGGCAGTGTGTTATCAGTTCTGGTACCTATATGAAAAGATGGATGCAGTGTTTCTTATACAGTTTTAAAAACTCGCATTGCAACTTTGCATTAAGCCTATGACATCCCTGCTTCAGGTAGCAGGTGTTGTATTAGATTCCTCCACTTTATTTATCCATGTTTAAAAGTCATGTCAAAACATAATTTCTGATATTGCACCTACTGGCAAAAAAATTGCAATATTATATGGGCTCATTTTAACATTATTGTGATTTAATAGCAGAAGAACGGTTTAAATTTTTTTCATCAGATTTTCTTTCTTTCAATATCTTAATATTTGGGATTCTTACATCAGAAATGGGCATATCTTGTAAGCAATTGCTCACTAACAAAGCCCTTACCTATGAGGAATTTTACAAAAGGTGGGAAAGAGTGCATACATAATGGCTTGTCAGTAGTGCTGTGGCCAAGGCAACACATTATGGTCCAATGCCTGTTGAATATTATCCATTTGTCATTTGTCTTCTGTTAACATTTACTATTTTCAATTTTATTTCAGAAACTTTTCCAATTCAACCAAATTAAGTAGGGAGCATCCTGGCACCAAATTTATACAAATGCTTCCCATATCCTGTCAAATATAGCTATTATTACTGAAAATAGAAATCATGTGACTGACTTGTTATAAAATTTCTGAAGCAAGCAAATTTGACACAAAGCATCCTGGCATGAGTGTTTTTTAGTTCTCATGCCCCATTGTCTAGAGTGGGGTCACCATGGTTTGGTCGTGTCTGGTTACCCATCTTTTAGTTCTCATGTTGATATTTGGTTTGTTTATTTATATGCACATGTACATGATATGATTTTGATTTTCAGGCCATTATAACAATTGTTCCATTTTCTTGGACTTCTGACATAAACCTTATTGACACAAATAACTTAAAACTAATTGATACGGACAAATAAATTAAAGAGGCTTTTTAATATTTAGATAATTCAGTTAGATTTTCTGACTGTTGCATCTGTTTTAATTGTTTTCACTATTTTGTGAACTTTTATTTTGACAACATTTTATCACATTTGAGTAAAAATTCCTCTTGATTAATGAATTTATATGTAGACGACCAGGATAGAGAATTAGATTGTATCATTAAGGTGAAGGTTTTATGCATTTTTATCTTGACATTTTATTGATTAAAAAACTAAGCACTAGAAACAACTTAAGGTAGACAGTAGACAGATCAAATTTAGCATGCACATTGGTATTCATATGTAGATGGGTTACTGTGGATTAGATGGATTACTATTTGGGGGGGGGCCCGAGTGGCCGAGTGGTCTAAATCGCTGTCCGTTACGGATCACTGCCATCTCACCTCTGTCTGCGTGGGTTCGAATCTAAGATTCGGCAAATGTGGATATGTGAGAAAGCTTGCCAGTAGCTTCTCGTGGGTCGGTGGTTCTTGCCGGTGATTTCCCGGTTTCTTCCTCCACCATTAATACTGGATGCCATGAATAGCCTATCGAGTGCTGAAAAATGGCGTTAAGCCCAACAACAACAACAACAACTATTTTTTTTGGTGGGGGGACCTTACTTTGTGTGGGCAATCAGTAAAGCTCAGCTTTTTGTTAATTCAACTTTGCTACTATAAAATATAATTTCTCTTTTGTTTGGTTTATTTTAGTCAATTTTTAATTATGTTTTTTCCATGTTTATGCATATATACAGTATACAGCAGCTGTTTTATTCCCTGCCTTGAATTGGTTTTGTGTTATTTGATAAGTAAGAACCAAATGAAATCAGTAAGGATGAATTAGGAGATCAGTATTGATATGATTATGATTTAACCGCAGTTGAAATGAATAATCTATGTAAAGCATTTAAACAATCAAACATGTATACTTCTAATTGCAGGAAGCAAACTTTTCTATTTAAATTTAAATTCTTCTGAAAGTACATCTCATTTAATCCACACATTTTAATCCAAGTGAAGAACAGTACTGTTCAATATCTTTTGATTGAAGCACATGTACCAGACACACACACACATTTTTTTTAAAGAATAGTGCTAAAGCTTACACTTGACTAATTTTCAGAAACAACTGCTCTGTAGTCAAGTTTTCCAATTTACACCAACATTTACCACATAAATAATCCAGAAATTGCAGAATAACAAGTGACAGCTGTAGCCTGCTCAAAGGCATGGATAATTAGGAACAATTTCTCTCATGTTTTATCTTCAGCCTCCATTAATTCACATCAAAGTTTATCACAACATGCTGATTACAGAGAGCAAGGGTCTGTTGGTAATGTGTTTGGATAACATGGATGATGACATTGTCAAGATAACATACGATGATGACATTGTCCAGATAACATATGCTGATGACATTGTCCAGATAACATATGATGATGATATTGTCCAGATTACATACGATGATGACACTGTCCAGATAATATATTGATGATGACACTTTCCAGATAATGTGATCATCAGAACATACTGATGGATTTAAGTTAAAGATTATGTAGATATATTTTAGGTACCATATTGCTGTATTGGCTCCATTTGGAATTGAGCATTGGGATGAAATTATAGTACAAGGGACTAATCTTGATGTGTATTGGATTTGTACTTATATTGGTAGTAATATTTTTGTAACTATATCAGTTACTGTCAATTGTTGTCAGTATAGTTTTTTTAATTTGTATTCTTTATTTTAGGCAGTTGTAAAGGTTAGTCCATGAAATAAAATGCCTATAAAAATGCAGACTTTGAGACAGATCCATAGATTTAAGTACCCACAAAAATATCCTTTTTGTTCAAATCAAGAAACTTTGTACCTACAAAAATAAATGAGGTCAGAGAAATTGGATTTTATTGCAGTTATTATGGCTATCATTATTTAAAAAGAAAATCCTTTAAATCACTTCTCAAAAACTCCAGAACAGAATTTAAGCAAATTTGATGAAAGCATCCAGGCTTATATGATTTTATCCAAATGATGCTGATCTGCCATGAAGTATGGCCAACATTACTGATAACAAGAATGTGGATTTCCTTGCCTCTTGTATCAGGTCCCTGATTCAGCTATCAGCTGCCCAGATAAACGTGTTGAGTCTTCAGATCCCAGGAGCACTGCATTTTTCCATGTGCTTGTTTTGAGTATCCAAGAAAAATGATAGCCCACAAAAAATCTTTGTCCACTCACCGACACCTTTTCAAGCTATGAAAACAATATATTTGGCAAATGAACATTTAGGGGCTTGCATTGTTGTTTGCATATGTTATGTATGTCTGTTAGTGTAACATTTTTTGAAATTAAAAGCAGACAGAAATTTATAATGTAGCAATCAATGATATTTAACATTGGTTTGATAAAGAAGTTTTCAGTGAGTGAAAATAGTAGTCAATAATAGGTAAAGGCTCAAAATATTAAATCAGATCCAGATTAAATTCCCTTCTGACCAGTTAAAAATATCAGTGTTTTGCGAGCCAAAATTAGATGACTATTTAATAATTCTTGTAGTAGGTTTGAATCCTGTCATAAAAGAGATTTGGTTTTGTATAAATAAATATCAGATGATAGATATTACACATTAAGTCCCAAATAATCCCAAAATATTTCTAAATTGTGTCCAAAGGAATAAAATTGTGAATAAACTAGTGATATTCCAAAAAAAATCAAGGCTGAAAGTGTTGACATGCCTCATTTGGCATGTAAAATGATGTGCCATCAGTCCAGAATGGAAATTTCATTGTGCAGCACATTTAAGATGAACCCAAATATTCAAACATTTGAATATTTCAAGAGTACTTGAGCACCTGGTAAAACATCTGCATGTATTATATTAATGTAACTGTCCATGAGAAAATTACCTTGGTAAATTTATCAGTTTTGTAGTGTTACTAGTGCATTAAGTACTATCTACTATTATGGGATGCATCTAGACATTTATGAGATGCCTGGTTTGCAATGTCA
Organism: Potamilus streckersoni; assembly: GCA_016746295.1. Lineage (NCBI taxonomy): Eukaryota > Metazoa > Mollusca > Bivalvia > Unionida > Unionidae > Potamilus > Potamilus streckersoni. The sequence goes on from JAEAOA010000152.1 coordinate 432,767, forward strand.
GTATTTAATATCACTTGGGAGAATTATAGCTCCTGATTTGGTTTTTTAAGTGTTGGTTCCACAAGACTAATTGTTATTGGATTTCAACCAAATTTGCCACACAGCTTGTGTTGATTAGATGTTGGTGGAGTTCCATTCTTTATGAATATTTAGCAGAGTTGTAGACCCCGATTTTCTGTCTTTTTGTAATTTTGTGCAATAAATCAAATTTGGTATGAATCTTAATTTTCATGAAACCATGGCTTAGTTTTATTATCATTGTTTTGTGTTTCATGGTTATAGCCCTTGATTATCAGACACCTCATTTAATTTCCACACCGTTAATTTAATATTGCATTCTAATAAACAAGAATCTCAATGTTGGTGAAGAAAGAGTGGGTGGGAGACATTCGTTTCTGGAATTTGCTTAGTTGTTGTCATGCAAGCTTGTCTATTAATTCTATACCTCATACAAGTGCCTTTTGGCCCTCTACTGACATCCCATACAGGCGCCTTTTGGCACTTTACCCGATGCCCATTTGAGCTGGTTTTCGTAGCGCCACCTTCGTGGAAAACCCCCTATTAGATACCATATTCATTGGTGAGAATGATCATTATGTCAGATCACGTGGTCACTGTTGGTGCTCTGGTCAAAATCTGCTATTTAAAGTTCATATGTCATACATGTGTTATAAAACGGCTCGTTCTATGTAACATAAAAAGAAAAAATGCACACAACAAGCTTTACAATTTTTAACAATCATACAATTTATTTTACTAGATTACAAAATAATGTAAATTATTTAAAACAAGACTTACGGTTTACAGGAATGATCCAAATTTTGTTCAATAATGATAAAAAAAAATATAAGTTTAGAAAAGAGTTCTAAACAGTCTAAAGTATGATGTTTCTGTCCAAAATGGCGGTTGACCACGTAAGACGAAGGCTAACTGTAATTTCCAGAATTTTTCACAAAAACAATGTATGTGTTGTCCCGTTCCAAAATTAGGGAGAAAAATGTCCAAATAGGCAATGTTGCTCGCTAGGAAAGTTATAAAGAAGTGAAGAATAGTTCCGCTAACATGGCATGTTAATTTACGTAGACATAATAACGAATTCTTCTTCTGGCACAACAAATTAGAAGTTGTATATGACTTGACTCGACTACGACAGTCTGTCCGTGACTGTTGACTCTCGAACAGGACAGTTTGTATGTGACTGTATGAATCACAAAATCTCAAAGCATATATGGGAAGGTTAATGCATAGCCTGAACTACACTTGCACGAGGAAGCATGCAATTTCCCAATACTTCTAAACAATGAATTTTTGTCATCATACACAGCACGTGCCAACATGAATCACATCTATGACTCAGGTAAACTTATCAAAAACATGTTAGACAATATAATGAAATAAAATGAAATAAAAAGATTTATACAAAATTGATTCTTTAACGCACTTGAACTCCAGGGTCGTAACACGTTTCTTATTCTCTATTCGACAAAATGGCGGTCTCTGATATCATACAGTACTTGCTTGAATAGAATCACAACTATGAAAGCTTCAATAACTTAGATAAAACTCTGATGTAGGGAGCCATTAGTTTTTATAAATTATCAAATTCAACTGATTTAGTAATGTTAACGCAGACAAAGAACTTGTAAATTTTTAGTATGAAAAATTGTCGCTACGGTTGATCTTTGATAGTGAATGATTCTTTTGTTAAAAATAATAATACAGCTATTATGACTGTATTTTGCTCTTAAATCTTTCCATACATAATATACGTGTACCTAAAACATAAAATGGTTAAAATTGCTGCTTATACATATACTTAGCAGGCCTATGCCTAGTGGACTGCACTGGGTAACTTTGCTACATGTGTATTGAAGGGCTAAAAAGCACTATGAGGTAAAGGGTAAAAAACTCCACTCATTTCATTTTCATATAAAGCAAGAAGAATCCCTACCTTCAAAGAATGAGGCAGATGATAATCCCGACTTTGACATGCTGCAGGCAAGATATGAGGTGAGAAAGTTTGGAATAAAAGGTCTCCAAGGCAGCCAAAAGGATGAGGCCATGACTTCTCTGTTGATAAATCTTGGAGCCAAGGTAACTGCACTAAGGTGGATTTTATTGTATGGTATACACATTTAAATTTTATGACATTGTTAATGTTTGTTGCCTTACCTGCAATAGAATGGTAAGACTAATTGAATCCATCTGTGTTTGTATGGCATAGAACAATCTCACTGGAGGATCAGAATATTTGGGTGGAATGAGGCTTTGCTGGTAAAGTGTATGCAACAGATTTTTATAATATTTTTAAGTAATATATGTCTTGATATTTTATGTTTTACAGAATTTTTACATTTGTCCATTTTATATTTTGTCTTCTTTTACTTATTAATAATTTTTTTAAGGTTTCCGTTTCCTAAATTTGTGATATTTTGTTTTATATTATTCAGACTTAACCTTTTGCTTTGTACAGCATTGCCACCTTTGGGCTGAGGTACAATAAAAAAACACTGCTTCATACATATGTATTTGTTTCTGACTCTTCAAGTCTTAGTTTACAAGAGCTTATGGGATGGCGGGTTGTTCATTATCAATCATTCAGCACTAGTTTGATATCACTACCTCTACTAAACTACATGAAGGATCGCCGAGAAACTTTACACAGACAGTCATCCCAGGGTCTAGTTGGTGTTTAATGAAAATGATGTTGTCAAGATGTCCAATATGGCTGCCATTTGTTATTGACACTCTTCCTAAATGGATGGTCATATTGCCATGATTTTTTGCTGTAAAAGTTCTAGTTGGTTCTAAATAAATATTGTGCCAATCCGATGTCCAGTATGGCTACCATGGTAATCATCTTGAAAATCATTTAATTGCTACTTCTCCTGATTAGGGCAATATGGAGACAGACAATTAGGAGTTGACTGTTTGGAGAAGGGAAAATTTGGAGCCACTTTTCAGCCATAGGGGCCATTTAATGTCATGATGCAGCAACTTAAATATATGCATAATATTATAGTGGCCCTATACTTAATCTATATAAACATGACAATAAAACAGTTTTTACATGTTTTTATATCATTTCAAAGCACAAGAATAGTTATTAATAAATATAAAAATATCATTATATACACTTGAAGTTCAGTGTATAGCATATGAAAAGCAAGAAAGAATAATACTGTTTCTTTATAGCTGATAATACAAAATACTGCTTAATCATCATTGACATTATCACTGATACTTCATCAATATCTGCCTCATTTTTGCCCTAGACCATTTTTTAAATGCATTCCTGAAATCAAATTCTCAACACTGAACCCATCAATAGAAAAATTTTGATTAAATTTTTCAGAGTAGATATACCCATATAATTTCGTAAGTTGATCAGATCTGGCAGCTAACTCCCACTCACAGTCTGCAGTAGAAATAGGGGCAACAAGTAACCTGGTAGCTGCCTCAGATGCCGCTGGATATAAATCTTTGTTTTTCAAAACTAGATTAGACATATTCTTTGTGCTTGATTCAGACTTATTTTATAAAGTAAATGTTTAATTTTTCATTGATATAAGTAAGGCCCTTTACAGTTGACGACCGACATCCTTGTAGTGACATTTTGTGTTACTTAGTTAGGATTCTAAAACGTGTTATCTTGGTAAAATAATCTCTAATCACTAAGCAATGCCAAAGTGCATCTCACTCGCACTTCCAATTGGCAATAAACATAAATTAACAAAATGTGCAAATGACACCAAATCGTTTTGCTGACCTGTTGAACAGTAGAGTATATCTCCCAGTCATTCCTTTTTTTATACTAAACATTCAATTGCTTCTCAAAACCAACTGATAGCTTGTAGTTAGCTACAATCATGTTCGAATAACATCTTATTCATCATCTATCAACATGATCCAATCACTGCCACAGATAGTGAAAACAGGTATTAATTTACTCAAGTCAATTATATAAGTGAAAATTTTACTATACATAAATTTCTTCCCAGCAACATTAGCCAGTTAGTAAAAACTAATGCCACTTTCAAAATTATTTCGCATTTGGCAAAAAATGCGAAGCCTAGCAGAGGCCCTGCATTACACCAGATTCAGAATTTCCATTATCATTGAAATAAGTGCTATTCATAAATCGTGAAAATTCAAATATTTATGCAGTTAGGTTAATGTAGCTACAGCTGCAAAAGTAATCAATTAAAATATAGGTGTCATAATTGGATACAGTGCAGTAAAGATGGTGATCCAAATTCTATTCAAGTGCCTTTGAACATCAAAAGGATATGTTTTATTGAGTAAACATTAGGCCCTTGCCTAATTATGTGGGTTATATTGGTATTACATGGCAGTTACTGTTATTCAGTGATAGAATCAGAATTAAAAAGTTTTTAAAAAAGTAACATCACTTGAAACGGTTAAACACACACACACAGTCATATGCTGTTGTTTAACTAAACCTAGTGATTGATGTTTCTAAACAAAATCAGTTCATTTAGTCATTTGTATTTTCCAAATGTTCTAAGAATTGTCTATCTCTAAATTGTCCTTTTTTCTAAATATCTGTCTTCAAATTATCCCATCTCTGCATTGTCCTCTCATAATTGTGCACCTCTGAATTGTCTGCATGCTGGAAAATCATATTGACATTAGGGATTCACAAGATGTGTAGATAGTCATGGTGCTGCTTATTCATCTAACATGGCCATCTTGAAAATCTTGTTATCTCAGCTTCACCTGATTATATATTCATATCAGCTTGAGTTTTTCACTAAAATCTTCTTATGATGTCTTGTTGGTACTAATGGAAAATGGTGACAAACTGACACCCAACATGGTCACCATGGCAACTATCCTCTTGTTTAAATTGCTATGGCTCCTAAACAGAAGACTAATGATATCTAGCTGATACTAAATGGACATCCTGCCAGAATGAAGATATTGCAAATCTTCTTGTAATTAATGGATAGTCATGTTGGCATAGTTTTAGGATGGCATTTTGTTGCCATAGATGAAAAGGGTGGCAATCTTACTTCTGTTATAGCTCCTTTCAAAATCTTACAACTAAAGAATACCAGAGATGGTTTAAAAAAATAGTTTAAATTCCCAGAAATTGTTTTTGGACAGCAGAGTTCCAGTTTCCTCAAAAGATTTCTGTGTTTATAACCCCAGTAATATTGTCAGGCCAATCAAGAAATAATTAATAATCCCAGTTATATTGTCAGGCCAATCATTTATAAGTTTATAACCCCAGTTATATTGTCAGGCCAATCAAAGTATAGATTATCCATACAGAAAATATAAACAGCATCAGAATTCTCCTTCCAAATTCAAACTAAAATAGTAAATTAGGAAAAAAAAAATTGCATTTTGTTGCATGTTCTTAATGGGAGGTGGCCATATTACCCTCTTAACTTTGTAAGTATCTAAGTATAACTTAAGAGTTCTTGATTATAATGTTACTTGTGTCAACTGTTATAGCCCATCAAAAAAAAAATGAGATTTTTTTCTCACTCCAGTGAAATATTGACATTACTTATCCAAAAGTTGAGTAATCCACTAACTGGTATAAAATCTCTTTAACTTGTCCTTAGCAGACACTTACTTCTGGATCCCTTATTTTGTATGCATCTTTTTAAACCTCTATATAAGCTAAACTTTTCATGAATTGATCCCTTGTGTGCCATTTTAAAATTAGGTTCATTGTAATGCTTGGACTGCTTCCATTTATACTGTTGTCAACATAAATAAATTACATACTTTTTTATCATCCACTTTGCTATTCTTTTTTCTTTCATTCTGTCAAATACCAGTGTCACAGAATAACATTCATTGTCATGGTGGGAATTGGGAGGAGGTAGGCTGGAGGCATTTAGAGGGTTGGTTATATCAATAGGTTCAATTTTTCCTTTGTTTTCCAGCCACCAAAGAACACCTACTATAACTACAAGGAGTTCCAACAAATGAGGAAAAAGAATATTCAGGAGGAGACAGAGAAGAGAGACCTGGTATTTTATCTTTGTATTTTAAGTAAAAACCCTTTCTGGGTACTACAATTCATTTTAGTTGTTTTTAGACTCCTTAGCTCATTATAATCTACCTTATTTCAGGTCATTGAGAGGGAGAGAAAATTGGGGGACTCAGCTCATTCTTGGCTGTGTCGTTATAGATTACTGTGTAGTTTTATTTTTAATGTACAACTACTGTACTGCTAAGGAGGAGAGTTTTCTTTACATTAGAGGAGGTACTATATGCATGCACTCTGCATTTCAAAATTTTTCTCCATTCACTAAGTGCAGAGCAAAGCAATTTGGGTTGGTTGGTTAGGAGGATGTTCAGAATGGCTGACTGGTGACTTTTTTTGTATCTCGGCTTGTGGCATTCTTTCTTTTATACTCCAGGAGACAAAGCATAATTTATTCCTGATTTTCTTGTCAGATTCAAAGTAGTACATTGCCAAATTTTTTAGCAGCCACTGAACCAAACTGTCCTTTAGGCTTAACTGTCATGTTCAGTTAGCATACATGTAATCATTTGGAGTTTAATATCACATGATCAGAATCAAGGTCAAATGCCTCTCAGGCAAAAAGATATATGATACTCTGACATCTGACTACATTTGGATAATCTGGTTCTTTAAAAGTATCACAAGCATGTTAATTTATTGAAGATGGTATTACTTAAAAGTATACAAAGGATGATTATTCTATCTTTGGCAACCAGGCTTGTAAAAATGTTATGGACCCATTATACCAAGCATGTGTATGTATGGTGTTGCACCCAGTTTATCAAGTATGGTTGCCTATGGTCTGGACTCTGTATAAAAAGCATAGGTGCATATGGTGTTGGATCCAGTATACCAAGCATGTGTAAATATGGTGTGGACCCAGTATGCCAAGCATGTGTACATATGGTGTTGGAGCCAGTATACAAAGCATGTGTACATATGGTGTGGACCCAGAATACCAATCATGTGTACATATGGTGTTGGACCCAGTATATGAAGCTTGTGTACAATATGGTGTTGGACCCAGTATACCAAGCATGTATGCATATGGTGTGGAACCTGTATACAAAACATGTGTACATATGGTGTTGGATTCAGTATACAAAGCATGTGTACATATGGTGTGGACCCAATATACCAAGCATGTGTGCAAATGGTGTGGACCCAGTATACCAAGCATGTGTACATATGGTGTTGGATCCAGTATACCAAGCATGTGTACATATGGTCTGGACCCAGAATACCAAGCATGTGTACATATGGTGTTGGACCCAGTATACAAAGCATGTGTACATATGGTGTTGGATCCAGTATACCAAGCATTTGTGTATATGGTGTGGAACCAGCATACAAAGCATGTGTACATATGGTGTGGACCCAGTATACCAAGCATGTGTACATATGGTATTGGACCCAGTATACCAAGCATATGTGCATATGGTGTGGACCCAGTATGTGAAGCTTGTATACCTATGGTGTGGACCCAGTAACCGTAGCATGTGTATAAATGGTGTGGACCCAGTATACCAGGCATGTGTACATATGGTGTTGGACCCAGTATACCAAGCATGTGTACATATGGTGTTGGACCCAGTATACCAAGCATGTATACATATGGTGTTGGACCCAGTATACCAAGCATGTATGCATATGGTGTGGAACCTGTATACAAAGAATGTGTACATATGGTGTGGACCCAGTATACCAAGCATGTGTATGTATGGTGTTGGATCCAGTATACCAAGCATGTGTACATATGGTGTGTTCCCAGTATACCAAGCATGTGTACATATGGTGTAGACCCAGTAAACCAAGCATGTATGCATGTGGTGTTGACCTAGTATGCGACGCTTGTGTTCATATAGTGTGGACCCGTATACAAAACATGTATACATATGGTGTGGACCCAGTATACGATGCTTGTGCGCATATGGTGTGGACCCAGAATTCCAAGCATGTGTACATATGGTGTGAACCCAGAATTCCAAGCATGTTTGCATATGGTGTGGAGCCAGTATACCAAGCATGTGTACATATGGTGTGGACCCAGTATACCAAGCATGTGTACATATGGTGTGGACCCAGTATGTGAAGCTTGTGTACATATGGTGTTGGACCCAGTATACCAAGCATGTGTACATATGGTGTGCACCCAGAATTCCAAGCAAGTTTGCATATGGTGTGGACCCAGTATACCAAGCATGTGTACATATGGTGTGGACCCAGTATACCAAGCATGTGTACATATGGTGTGGACCCAGAATTCCAAGCAAGTTTGCATATGGTGTGGACCCAGTATACCAAGCATGTGTACATATGGTGTGGACCCAGTATACCAAGCATGAGTACATATGGTGTTGGATCCAGTATACCAAGCATGTGTACATATGGTGTTGGACCCAGCATACAAAGCATGTGTACATATGGTGTGGACCCAGTATACCAAGCATGTGTACATATGGTGTGGACCCAGTATGCCAAGCATGAGTACATATGGTGTGGACCCAGTATACCAAGCATGTGTACATATGGTGTGGACCCAGCATACAAAGCATGTGTACATATGGTGTGGACCCAGTATACCAAGCATGTGTACATATGGTGTGGACCCAGTATACCAAGCATGTGTACATATGGTGTGGACCCAGTATACCAAGCATGTGTACATATGGTATTAAATTGTGTTAAGCGCTATGTTAATGATTTTGGCCCAGCATACAAAGCATGTGTACATATGGTGTGGACCCAGTATACCAAGCATGTGTACATATGGTGTGGACCCAGTATACCAAGCAAGTGTACATATGGTGTGGACCCTGTATACCAAGGATGTGTACATATGGTGTGGACCCAGTATACCAAGCATGTGTACATATGGTGTGGACCCATTATACCTATGATGTGTACATATAGTGTGGACCCAGTATACCTATGATGTTGACCCAGTATACGTATGATGTGGACCCAGTATACCTATGATGTGGACTTAGTATACCTATGATGTTGACCCAGTATACCTATGGTGTAGACCCAGTATACCTATGATGTGGACCCAGGATATCTATGGTGTAGACCCAGTATACCTATGATGTGGACCCAGTATACCTATGATGTAGACCCAGTATACCTATGATGTGTACCTATGGTGTAGACCCAGTATACCTATGATGTGGACCCAGTATACCTATGGTGTTGACCCAGTATACCTTATCTCATAAAACTGATGATCATACAGATGCCTCAGTGATATTAGATCATTTTACTGACTGACTCCATCACTGTTAATCCCTTCTGTCTTTTGTTTTTCAATTAGATATATCTAACTGGAAAACAAAAGCATGTGAGCCAAGTGTTTAGCAAACAAATACATTGAACATTATTAAAAAAGAATTATTTGCACCTTTTTCAGATTTGAAATGCTTATACAGGAAATATATCCTTAGTTAGATATATGGTTGGTATGTCCTGGACAAAAGCTCATTCAGTGTGTCTCTTTTTGGAAGTCTTACAATAATATAAATTAAATTAAAAAATTATTTGAGCTCTATTTCATGATTAATGGTTACCCACATTGGACAGCTCATGATTAAGAACCATGGAATAATCCTAAACTGGGGAAGGGTAAAACCAGACTCGCTTACAATTTGGGTTCAACAGCAAATAACATAGTTCCAGATCTGCTAGAACATTTTGCAGTTGCACATCATTTACAGATGCTGTTTGCTTCAGTACATGTTTCTCCATAGTTTTAATGTTATTGTAACTTGTCAGTTTGAGTAATGAAGAATGAGGGAATAGGCGGAGAGGGTAGACATAGCTCACATTTCCTTGATACGGGTCAGAATTTTTGACTGGGTGTAAACCAGAATTAGAAGGAAAAAAGAAATGTACATCTCTGTAAGAGCTTGATGAGTTTATTAACCAGCAGTTGCCTTCTATATTTGATCAGCATTATGATATAAAGGGCTCAACATATTTCTGTAATGCTCTCTTTCTCTCAAACCTATCTGTCATATTTGATCACCATCAACTTTGATTATGGACCATTTTTGATATAAAATACGCCATATAATGATTTCAAATGCTCCCATGTCTGCAATTCTTAACAGGTTTTAACCAAAATTAGATTTGAAGGAACATATCTGATGAGTTTCTTTACAAGGTGTCCCATTTTAATTATAATTTAGTTGCTGTTCTTTATTTCAGTCTACATTACTTTAATTATATAAGAAGATGCATCACAAGACCTTTGATGAATTCAGTAACAAGTGATTCTGTCACCATTTAATATGATAATGAAGAATGTAAATATCACTAAATTTCAGTTTTTAACACTATACCATGAACATATTAAATTGTAAGATATACACAAATAGATGTAACCAAGTAAAATCACAAGTGAGTTTAATACTAATCAGCATTTTTGATTTGAGAAAATTTTGCCATCTATATTTTTTATTTGAGAGAATTTTGCCATCTATCTATAGTTACTCTGCAAGATTTCTTAAAATTGTTCAGTTTCCCTTATACAGATCTTTTCCATGTTATGTTTGTCAATACAAATAAGCATTATCTGATTCTGAATGTACACAGTACAGGGACAGTTACAGCATTAATTTGCAAAAGAAGAGAGAGCCAACTTGAAAATTGGCAGTATTGTTCAAGAGCAGTCTGGAAGCTCTCCACTAATTGCATAAAACAACACTGTCACTAAGATGATTCCAGTCCATGTTTGTTTTTACAAAGAAAGAGTTTCTAAATTGTTCTGTTCTACATTGCTCATCTACAAAACATCTACTATTATTTGACACTAGTTTTTCTACAATGTTTAAACTTTCAAAATTTGGATAAGATTTGGCTTTAATATGGCTTTTTTTTCTTATTGGTTTTAAAAATATATTTGATAGAGAGCTAGCACTAACCCCTCTACTACTTTGTAATATATGTCAAATGAATCCTGCTATGCCTGTCTTAGAGTGTTGGTAGACCCAGGTCACTTAACATTTTGGTAATGCATCCTGCTTATCTGGTTTTGTTGTCACTGGATATAAATCTTGCTGCCTGGTGTTGAACATTCTCAATTCTATCAGCACCCTTAATGTAGTACCAATACAAGACAGCACAACCATATTCTAACATGGATCTGACTAGTGCTAGATAAGCAGTTTGTCTACATGTCTGCGGACAGTGTCTGGAGCTTCTTTTTAGAAATGTTAGTGTTTACTGTCTTAGTCAATTTGATAATATGTGATTCCCACTTTAAGTCCTCAGATATTGTTAGTCTAAGAGAGGAGTTTTCACTGACATGTTGTAGCTTGTGGTTATTTAAGGTGCATAAATTAGATGATTTTGTCATTTTACTGGTCATACTCATGAGCTAATATTTAGTGGCATTAAAAGTCATACCCCAGTCAGTCACCCATTTTTTGAGGGCTGTTAGATGATTATGGAGGATATAGTGGTCACTCTGGTTTTGAGTTGTTCTGTGAAGGAGACAGTCATCTGCAAACAGTCTGACCTGAGATTTCTTACAGTATGGAAAGGTCATTAATATGTCAAAAGAAAAGGAGTGGTCCCAACATAGTTCCCTGAAGGACAATGGAGTCAACAGTGACTGCTTCAGATGATTTTCCATTCACCACCACTTACATGTGTTGCTTTGTCAAGAACATTTCTAGCCAACAGTATAATGGCCCAGTGGTTCTATAGTTTTCCAATCTGAACAGTAATTTATAATGTTGCACATTATCAAATGCTTTTGAAAAGTCTAGCATACATGTCAACCATTATGCTTTTGGCATAATCATTACACTTCTTTTCACTAAATTGTGCATTACTCGTAAATGAACTTCGATTACACTTTTTCGATATATTCCCCTCCCCCTAAAAAAATAATAAAATTTGTTTTCTCATTTTTATTAACATCTTACTAATTTCACAAAATGTATTCTAAAAAAGACGGTTTCTGAGTAACTATGACATAAAAGTACACGTCTGTTCATTAGCAGTGACCTTCCTTAGTGTTATGTTCTATTTATAGCAGCTGCCATATTTCCAAGATCTCTGTTTCTATTTATAGCAGCTGTCTGGCTTAAGAACATAACAGACTGGTTTCTAATTTTTAATCTTTGCTCACATATTCTTAGTTAAAATAATGTGAGGTACAGACCCTTTCTGTAGGAATTTGGCAGTAAAATCCATCCTATGTATTCTAGTTGATGCATATGTTACAGCAAAAATGTTTCTCAAATGATTTCATAGATAGATTAGAAAGGAAAAGAAAACAAAAAAAAACGACTTGGAGATGAATACATGAATAACACAATACAGTGCCATTCTTGGGTAGCTTCACGCCCATTGCAGGTCGTGTGGAAAGGATTTTAATAATGGTCATAGTGTAAAACAAAGACGCCTTGAAATAGCTCGTTTTGCTAACTCCAATACCAAGGTAACTCCTTTTTTACAGCAGAACTAAATTGTGGAAGACGAATTTTATAAATGCAGGGGCATTATTTACCGACCTCTTAATAGAATACTGACTATAACTAGTGGTATAATATAGCTTTGAACATTTGTTCAAATGGATGCTTCCTGCTGCCAAACTTGCAGAAAATATGCATGTGTTTTGTACATATGCACATTGAATGTTATTATGTTATATGTGGATTATGCTTTTCCTGCTCAGATTACTCCTTTTGTCCACTTGGATTATGCTTTTTTCTCGCCAGAGGTTAGCATGTATGTTATAGTATCACCAAGTTTTGGTTTGTATTCCTTTGACATTGTTTTGAAGAAGGTCATGCATTGTTGTAAGGAGTTACATTTTGCAGGAGTATACGAATCTAAAGCAGTGTTTGAATGTTACCATTTTTCAAGTGATTAAGAAGATGCTTACAAATTATATATTCAAGAAGTTTAAATGCAACTGATGTAAAGGGAGCTGGTCAGTAATTTTCTGCAAGGTGTACGTCTCCTTTTTTTAACATAGGGGCTACATTTTCATTTAGTCATTTGGTTAACTTCCAGAGTCTACTGACAGTTCGTAAACAGCTTGCATTCTAAGGACTAGTATGTGGATGTAGTTTTTTAGGATTAAGTTGGCAATGTTGTCTGGTCCACTTGCTTTGGAGGTACATGTACATGTATTTATTTTTGGCAAAAGTTTTTCAGTACCTTCTGCTGTTATGATAAGGATTGGTAAGTCATATTTGCAAGATTTTTTTAAATTTCTGGCAGTGTTAGAAATGTATTTGGTAAGAATTGATATACATGTAAACTGATCAGCAAGTGTTTGAACTTTTCCTTTTCTGTCATTTACTAAGAAAACATTATAGGCAATATGAGAACTGAATGCCTATGCACACTAATAAGCAATATGATGAACTGAATGCCTATGCACACTAATAAACAGTATATTGAAAGGAATGCCTCTGCACACTAATAAGCAATATGATGAACTGAATGCCAATGCACACTAATAAGCAATATGATGAACTGAATGCCTATGCACACTAATAAGCAATATGACGAACTGAATGCCTATGCACACTAATAAGCAATATGATGAACTGAATGCCTATGCACACTAATAAGCTATATGATGAACTGAATGCCTCTGCACACTAATAAGCAATATGATGAACTGAATGCCTATGCACACTAATAAGCAATATGATGAACTGAATGCCTATGCACACTAATAAGCTATATGATGAACTGAATGCCTATGCACACTAATAAGCAATATGATAAACTGAATGCCTATGCACACTAATAAACAGTATATTGAAAGGAATTATTCCTCTGCACACTAATAAGCAATATGATGAACTGAATGACTATGCACACTAATAAATAGTATATTGGAAGGAATGCCTCTTTCACACTAATAAGCAATATGATGAACTGAATGTCTTGGCACACTAATAAGCAATATGACGAACTGAATGCCTATGCACACTAATAAACAGATTTTGAAAGGAATGCCTCTGCACACTAATAAGCAATATGATGAACTGAATGCCTATGCACACTAATAAACAGATATTGAAGGGAATGCCTATGCACACTAATAAGCAATATGATGAACTGAATGTCTCGGCACACTAATAAGCAATATGATGAACTGAATGCCTATGCACACTAATAAACAGATATTGAAGGGAATGCCTCTGCACACTAATAAGCAATATGATGAACTGAATGCCTATGCACACTAATAAGCAATATGATAAACTGAATGCCTATGCACAATAATAAACAATGTATTGAAAGGAATACCTCTGCACACTAATAAGCAATATGATGAACTGAATGCCTCTGCACACTTACAATTTGATGAACAGATTGCCTATGAACATTAATAAGAAATATGAACTGAATGCCTATGCTAACTAATAAAAAATATGATGAACTGAATGCCTATGCACACTAATTAGCAATATGAACTGAATGCCTATGCACACTAATAAGCAATATGATAAACTGAATGCCTATGCACACTAATAAGCAATATGATGAACTGAATGCCTATGCACACTAATAAGAAATATGATGAACTGAATGCCTATGCACACTAATAAGAAATATGATGAACTGAATGCCTATGCACACTAATAAGAAATATGATGAACTGAATGCCTCTGCACACTTACAATATGATGAACAGATTGCCTATGAACATTAATAAGAAATATGAACCGAATGTTTATGCTAACTAATAAAAAATATGATGAACTGAATGCCTATGCACACTAATTAGCAATATGAACTGAATGCCTATGCACACTAATAAGCAATATGATAAACTGAATGCCTATGCACACTAATAAGCAATATGATGAACTGAATGCCTATGCACACTAATAAGAAATATGATGAACTGAATGCCTATGCACACTAATAAGAAATATGATGAACTGAATGCCTCTGCACACTTACAATATGATGAACAGATTGCCTATGAACATTAATAAGAAATATGAACTGAATGCCTAAGCTAACTAATAAGAAATATGATGAACTGAATGCCTATGCACACTAATTAGCAATATGAACTGAATGCCTATGCACACTAATAAGCAATATGATGAACTGAATGCCTATGCACACTAATAAACAGATATTGAAAGGAATGCCTCTGCACACTAATAAGCAATATGATGAACTGAATGCCTATGCACACTAATAAGAAATATGATGAACTGAATGCCTATGCACACTAATAAGAAATATGATGAACTGAATGCCTATGCACACTAATTAGCAATATGAACTGAATGCCCATGCACACAAATAAGCAATATGATAAATTGAAAGCCTCTGTACAGTAATAAGCAATAATAGACTGAATGCCTCTGCACCAGTTCTGAACTATGGAATTGTTGCTTAACACAAAATACCATACAAATCCTGCATCCAATAACTATTGTCTATGTAATAAAGTTAAACATTCGTCATTATTGACTTTGACAAATTGTTTCTACTTAGATCTGGATACAGATTTTAGTTTTCTATTTTAAATGATACATTTTTGTTGTTATTCCAATTCATCCCTGTGGTAACTGGAGTACTTTTGTCCATAGAGCTGAAAGTTTGTGGCTGTCTTATTTTTCTGAATATCTTAATTTAAATGTTTCTTTTTGAGTTATCTCTAAACAGTTTCTTACATAATACTGTTATTTTTCTCTACTTTTTAAATAAAATCCAGTGGGTTGCTAGATACAAGTTCAGCTTCACCAACACTTCCTGACTTAAAGTAGGCACTGTTACTAGGATACAACATACACAAAAAGTCAGCCCGTTTTGTCACAAAGTAGTTTTCTGTAAATGATTTTAACTGCAGTTTTCAGCACAAGTAACCTTTACAGTCATTCTACATAGAAGCCAAGAAGCTGAATTCAATAAACATCTTTATTTTCAACTGAAGTTTTAATGCTGCCTTCTACTTAATGCAAGTAACGTTCTTCACTGTTTAGCAAATCTTCACAAAAAAAAAAAAAATTGCCTAAAATGTTAATTTTCTTAAGGACGGCAATATAATGCAAAATCAGATTGGCCTTGTAGTGATGCTCTTTAAAGAATCTCCATGAAATATTAGGTGCAGTTTTGTATATTTAATAAGACTGCTGCTGCAGTAGGATTGGCAGAACATATCTAAAATATAACTCTAAACAGCTTTCATGATGAAAAAGCATTTCTTTAAAATTTGCATCTTACAAAAAAAACCCCCACCACTACATCTAGGAATTAGTGTATTTTATGCTCTTGTTTCCTTTAATACAAAATTGCTGCATGCAATAACTATCTTGTATCTCTCTTCAGGAAAGGAGACTTGGTTATAGAGTTGTAAACCCAAATAAAGGCAAAAAGAGGTAAGTGAAGTTCAGTGCCACATCACCTAAAGTTTTCTCATCATTTTAGAAAACATTCTCTGTGCAGTGCAATGCTGTTCACACAGAAAGTTATGAATAATCATGTAGATTTTGTTCTATTAAGGTAGAAGTATGCTTATTTATGGCAGGCATTACAAGATGAATCATTTGGACAATGCTTTTAGCATCAAATTTGTTTACTGAAAACATTACTTTCAAATACTTGTATCTTGTTTCAATTTTAATTGGTTCTGTCAGCAAGGTGCTCTTACTTCTTACCTATGTCACTTTGATACAGTAAATGTCACAAAGCAAACAGATTGAGGTATTTTGTAAAGTTGTTTATTAAACTCGTTTTGAGAATAAAACCGACTCCACATACTTTATTCAATTTGTGCCAAAATATAAAGTTAATGATGAGCTTGATGTTATGCATTTTGACCAAATTTGTTAATTTTCAGATTTTTTAAAGTTGTTCATTTGAATATTTTAGCAAAGTATTTTTTTTTAAATATCAGTATGCAAGAAAGAGAATATAGTGTAAACATCTTGTTCAAGAAAAAAAAAAGTAAAATCTTATTTTAAAACTGGTATGTTAAAATTGTGTCAGTAGTGACATATAATTTGGCAATAACCTTTTTCCTGTTTACTGCTCATCTCTTTGGAGACCAAACTGCTTAAGTCAATAAACCTTTTTTTGAATTTTGTTTTGTACAGTAATATTTTCTTTTAGTGCAAACGTTTTTGTTGACACTGGATGGATATTGGGTATATTTTATATTTGCTTGCAAGGGATAAAATGGTTCATTGCCATATCAACCAAAGCCTGCCTAAAAAATGTAAAAATCTGGAAAAATATTAATTTTTTAGTCTTCATATATCCTGTGCTTTCTACATGACATGCTTTGAATATTTTCAATTTACGATCAAGAACGTCAAGGTTTTGTAATTATTTGGCTTAGATTGTACATTTCTACACAGTAAAGGTTATGTTGACAGTGAGAAGTCTAGAATTCATGAAGTTTGGGCTGTTAACTTATACCAAATAACTTGGTTACCATGGCAAGTTAAAAATGCAGCAATAATATTAATGTATTGAAACTGATTTTACATAATTTCCTATGTTCAAGTCCACAAGAAGTTGAAAAAAAGCTGATTATTAATAATTCATAAAAAGCAAAAAGCAAAAAAAGTGGTATAATTAGTCTTGTGCATATTTATTGACATGTTCAAGTATTTACTCGAGTACCTGATTTAATGTTATTTTTCGTACATGAAAAAGTATTAATTTCAATGTACAAAAAATTATATGTAAAATAAATATTTATCATTTGGTGGTACTGACCATGTACGAAAAAAAAGGGATCATACTTTAACAAGAACACATGCCACTCATCAGCCTAGCAATACAAAGTAAACATTTCTTCTTATTCTGTTCTCAACTCAAGAATCTAATTACTATAAAAATTAAAATAATAAAAGATTTTTGTTGTTATTCGCGAACGAGAGGATTGTATCTTCTCTGCATTTAGAGCATATGTGGCTGTTATGTTGTGTAATATTGGAAAATTTATAATATGGTTTGAACATATTATGGGTATTATTTTTTGGTAAACTTTAAGCAATGATAGGAGTCACATTGTCAAGAAATTAAGAGCAACATGTATTTTTTTACAGCAACAATAATCTCATCAAATTGCAATCAAATAAAGAACCTGAAAAAAACATTTTAGTTAATGTATGTGAGTGCGTGTGAGAGCTGAAACAAAATTTTGTCAGTGTACAAGACTTTTTATTCAGGGTGGTTTTTATTAGCTTTTGCAAAGAGAAAAAAAAAAAAAGACTTGCCTAATGATTGTGATAATCCTTATGTATTAAGACCCTACTATATTCCATTATCAATAAACACTGCTAAATAAACAATTCATTCTTGTTGATTAAATTACAATGTACAAGGTCACAACAACCTCCTGGCTATGCAGTGTTGTTTTCTGGGTTATATAACATGCTTAGGGCATAGGTTATTCTATTGAAACCAGATTGAAGGCAAGATTCAACAGAAGAGGTCAAATTTGTAGGGAAATAAGGCTGTCTTTAGGGAAATAAAAAAGCTGTCAATGTGCTTTTGAAGCCATTGTCCATAAAGCAGATGTGATAACGACAAGATCATATGCATTTCTTCTTGTTTAGTCTTGCCAGTAAAGATAATTGTGGGGTATATTGTAGAATAGATTTGCAATAAAATGTTAATTATATCAAAGTCAAAACAAAACAAAGACTTGAAGATAGTATATATACAAATCGATTTAATGGAGTCTGTGACATTCATATTTACGCTAGAAAATGACATTGTTTTTATATTTTGTTTGTATGACTATGATAAACAATAAGACTAGTTGACTGTTGTCTTCACTTTAGCATGTACTGAGATATATATTTTGTTAGATAAAAAAACATCAAAGTACTTCTGAACTGATTTTAAAATGCAAGTGGTGTTTTGTTATGGTGATGGACTTAATAAGAATTAACAATAATATTTAAAGTTATGGTCTGTTAAGTCATTTGTCCATTTGTTAATAAACACCAGTAGATATTGTTGTAATGACAGTAAGAGAGCTTATGCGCAATAAGAACCTGCAAGATTTTTTGCAAGTCGGTCACGGCTAGGAGTTGGTATAGTAAGCAGTCTGAAACTAAAGCAAACGTATACTAAGTTTTGAACAGAATCTTGTGATGTTTTCAGCTTCATTTGCAGGATTAAACTTTTCAGAATTTATAGAGTTATTTTCAGTATGATTTCCAGGTGGGTCATGTGACCTCTTTGACCTATGCTGCAGGCACCCATGCTCATGCATCAATCATTGTATTTTCTCACAATTATTTTTTTAGAAACAAAATGGCACTACACTATTTTCGATCTTTTTTGCAAAATATATCTTCTAAGTAGAAATTTTGTATGGATTTTTTTTGAAAACTAGTGATACACATAAAAAATTATAATGATTTAAATAATTATTTTGACAACTGAATCATATTAAAAATTAAAGAGTACAAAAAAAAAAATAAAGCATGGTACTGCATTATTTTGATCCAGACAAGTAGAATATACCAGAATGACTGCTGATGAGAAACCATCTTCTATAATAGTTCATATTTTTATACACCCACTGTAAAGTGGTGAGTATATGTCTGTTACCAATTTGGTTTCAAATAACTCTAGTGTCTATGATCTGTAGTCATTAGATATTCTGTAGGCTCACATTTGGGCTAAAGAAAGACCCTATCCATTTCTGGCTTGAAGGCTGAAACGTCAATGTCACTAACTAAAAGAAGAAAGGTTTCTGCATATATCCAAAAGTTTTCAACATTTACTCTTCTTTTTTTGTTTTCTAAATTGGAAAACAAAGTTATGTATTCATGTTTTGAAGATTTTATCATCTCTTATCAGATGGGTTTTTTTCTCCACTAGTCTTATTCACAATATGCAATATTATTTCAGACAAAAAGCATCAGATGATATTGGAATAGTGGATGGCCAAGTTGGAAGATACAAAAATGGCGTTCAGTATGTGAGGAAAGAAGACCTAATAGGATTCAAGAAACAGAAACAGAAATAAATTATTTTATTGGGTTTTCTTGTTCCTCTTGTATGCACCTTTAGGTTCTCATAAAAATTGCAATCCAGATTTACTCGACATACAACAGTTTATGGTAGATGTGCTGTTGAAACCAAAGTTGAGGAGAAGAGCAGTCAGGGACTATAACTCCTCTGAATGATGTTATGGAATGCTGGAAATATTTCAAGTGTTCATCAATATAAGGAGCGCATGCCAATATAATCAAAAACATAAAAAGTCCTCCACAAGGTTGTAATACCAAAACTAAAGTTCGGAAAATAGGTAGTATCTACAAATCTTGAAAATGATGCATCAGATCTCGTTTGCAACTCTATGGTTTTGAACTAAACAACAAAGAAGCAAAAACCCCAAAGTTATTAAGAAATAATTCATTTCTTCAAGTTGAAGTACTGTATATCTTTGAACATCACAAAATAAACATTTTCCTGTCCCAGAAATTTAGTGAAAGTTTCTTCACTTAGGTAACATGTTCTAAACTTAACAAAACATATTTGTGTTGAATTTGTGACCCACCACCCAGTTTATAACAAAAACAAAACAAAATTATTTGGTAATAAATTTAAATAAATTAACTTTGTATTGTTATTTATTCCATTTATTATGGACATTTATGAAAGACAAGAATAAATCCTCAAATTCCATATATGTCACAGATGCAGCCATACTGTAAAATGTATTGCTTGTCAGATAACACAACACGTTCATTCACGTGAATATGTAGCAGACAATGCTGGATCCAACAAAATCACAAATGAGAGAGAAATATCAACCGATGGTGCAAAATATCCAAGCTTTTTTTTAACACCCAGGTTAACTATATGACTGTAACTCACATATAAAACCATTACCAGTACATACTCCCTTATAAGCCGAACTATAAAAAAAAAAAAGGCCTGGAAGCGGGATTGGCTTATCCGTAGGCCAAAGTCTAAAGTTTTTAAGACATTTTGTCGAATACAATAATGACTGTAAATCTTAGGACACACAAAAAAAAATTCTGCCCCTAGACATATGCACATATAAAAAAAATGCATTCTCCGTGTCCCAACAGGTACTGACTGTTTATAAACTATAGTTTTTTGTTATTATTTTGCATGTGCATATTTTCCAATTTCTCCAAGATAAAATTAAATATAGGTAAATAAAGACATTACAATTCACAGTATGGTTCAAGTTTACCCGATAGACCAGTTTGTATAATTTATCATTTTAATCCTAGTTTATTCCTTATCAGATGCAGATTTTGCTTTATTTTTTTTAACCAAATCACATTCTAAGACAACACTTCAGTAAGTCGTTAATGGCCATTTCATTTATATTTATCCAAGCGTTGGAGTTGCTCTTTTTCAATGATATAAGCGAAGCTACATATAATGTCTATTTTACTTGTGTTTTGGCTGAAAAAAAATCACAATTTTCCATACAATAGAAAGCTAGATGTTTCTGCATCTCCACTTTTTAAAAATGAGATTCATCTTTTTGTTTTAGAACAGCAGTACAAGCTAGTTAAGTCATTAAAACCCTGAAACTGGCTCAAGTTGAGGAAATTTTGACCAGAAACTATACCTACTTTGATGTGCAATTGCCTTTCACTCCAAATATATCAGCACGATTCCCATAGGTTTGTAAAACAGGATGTAAGGTCACTTACATAAAAGCAAACTACAACTCACTTGTTATGGCCATAGTTATACTGGTAATTTTTGCTTCGGTAAATTTGAGTAAAAAAAAAAATGTGATGTTTCGGACTTTTGGCTTACATGAGGGTCATGCACTTACAAGTGTTTATACCCATTTGGGGGTGAAAGAGGTAGATTGGCTGGTACACAAACAAGTTTATATGCAAGTACATATAGTACTTAAAAATGTATTCCTTGAGTGCAAATGACAATCTTTTTGGTAGCATGGGTTACAAAAAGTAAGCATGAGAGCTATACAGGTAATTTTTGCTAAGGTAAGTTTGCCTAAATAAATGCATTTGGAACTTAATGGTGCAACACTGTCAAGTGTACAAAATACAAAGCATGAACTCAAAATTTCTTTACCGATTGCCCTAAATAAACTGGGTAACTGATGCACATGCAATGGCATGGTGGTAAATACTGGTTAAAACTAAAATATGACTCAACAGGGCAAAATAGGATGAATCAGGATAGTGATGAACTATGACCTGGAAAGATAAAAATTTGCAAATTGTCCATCACGACAGACTACTTGGCATTTTGGTAGATAATAACCTATTATGAACTGAACATAAATTCAAGTTTATGGCTTCTCAGTAGGACAAGATATTTAAGACATTTTCTCCCTCAAGGCAGAGAAAACATATTTTATAACAGTTACATATAACCCTATTTAGATTACTGTAATATGGGGCAATTCAAATGATAAAAACATGGCAAAGCTGGCACATCTTCAAGAAAGAGCTTGAGCTAATATCAAGAAAAGGCAAGGAAAATTTAGCTGGCAAATTGAAAATATTGCCTTTTAAAGACTGAATTTGTTTGAGAAAAGCCCAACTACTGTACACAATATCCAATAATAGTGCTCCTGATTATTTATAATCACTATTTCAGCATTAGCTACCTGATGAACAGTATAAAATTCCCAAATCGAATAAGAACTTGGACGAGGGAACCTGGGGTGGTCAGGCTGACCATGCTTTCTGGTCTGATTCAGGTCAAAGGACCCCATGTTGCTGATCACAAGTCCATATAGGTTGAAATAAAAAAAAAATGCATACAAAGGTTTTCATCTTGTTTAAGCAAGACCTTGCAAGTATTTGGAGCTTACTCCCTTTGGAGGTGGAGCAGCTCTTCAGACTAGTACCATGGATATTAAATGAATATGTAGAGATGTCTTGGCAAGTGCTGTCAGTGTGTTGAAAACCAGCATGAGGAGCTATGGTAGCCACTTGCCTAGCCTTGGCTTTAAAATCTCGTATTGGGTTATTCAAATTATTCTCTGAAAATTTCAAAGTGCTAAAGAATACAAATGGAAAGAATTTGGAACTGTTGTGAATTCAGATAAGGACATCATGGAGTATACCACATCACTGCAGGGTTTTCACAATCATAAAAGGTTACCAAGTCACAGAAAACACCTCAATTTAAGACGATAGAGCACCTAGGTCATTAAATTTGAGAGATTTGGCTAGAAATGGATGATCAAAAATTTTACTTTTGAGAAATGTATGTCGTGTAATGTTCGAAGCATGGTTAGATTTTCTGTCATCATTTTGCAATTTCACTTTTATCACAATCCACAATCAGTAATCAAACATGCATAGCACTACTTTCACATGGTGTCACAAACACTTCAAGTTGAAATGGCACAATGGGTCCTGGAGAAGACATTCTATTGTGGTTTCAACCATGTATCAAGTAAGTACACCACTCCCTCGATAACTTGCGAACCCGCTTTTAACGCGGTGTCTGGCATGGCTCCCGATTTTTTTCCCCAAAGGAAATATATTTTAAAATGTGTTAAACGGGGGAAAAAAAATTTGCGATAAGAATTAGTATATTGAACCTTGTTACACTGTATATTATGCAAGTTTTCATACCCCAAAAATAATTATAAAGCATTAATTTATGTAAAAACAAAGTGGGAATACGGTATTTTCGATCTTTTTTGCAAACGTAAATCATCTTAGTGGAAATTTTATGTCCGTTAACTTGACCAATTTTTCAAATACAAAGACATCTATACGAATAATAATAATACATTTAAATAATTATTTTGATAACTGGATTGTATACGAAAAATTGAAAGGTACGAAAAAATACAGGAAATATGGTAGCTCATTATATCATCGGAAATGTTGATTATTGCCGTAAAGATGAAATCTATATCGTGAAATTTTCAAGTTCTAATTAGATGTCTCAAATTATGTTAGGGGATTTTTGAGAGAAAAAGTTGTTAATACTCTGTAAATAATACATCTGGCGAAGCAGGATCAATGAAATATTATGCTAAGAGGTGGCAACAGATAATAAAATAAACCACTTAAATGTCTTGCTAGGTGAAATTCACGTTCTAATCCTTAATTTCGCTTCAGTGTAAACACTAGAATTGCAACATATTCTCTTCTATGAAAACATGAAAATAGTCAATCGTCTGTCACATCGAAACCCGTGAGTACTTCGGCGAGAACCTAAATAAACGCCGGCTTTATTTTGATCAGCAACTCTGGGAAGTGTTTGTTGCATTAAACAAAAATCAAGACCCGTGTTTTATCACTTTAAATGTCTTTTGTATCAAATCAAGCCAGGGAAATACAATAAAATAAATCAGCATGCTGAATAGCAGCATAAGTTTTTGAGGTCATTAGCGTTTTCAAAATTAATTTTATTTGACCAGTAGAAAATGGTTTCACATTTTTTTGTGATATATTTAAAATATTTTTATCACTTTTTGAGATCCCAGCGCCAACATAGAATTAAACAAAATTCATTGTTGGAGAAATACGCTCAGCGAATCAGGAAGTCACATGTAATTATCCAAACCAGCTCAGAGCAGTGGCGTAGCAAGGTTGGTGCAGACTGCACTGGGTGACACCAAATGAAAAATTGCAAATTTTATATCGATGTTTTAAAGAATGTATTATTTATAACTTAATGTTTTTAAAGTTCTTTAATACTTGTGCACACTGACCTTCAGTTGTTTTTTGTTCTTGTCATTTTGATACTGTTGACTTATTACATGCTGAATAAATAATAACGAATCTGTGGTTGAAATCTGGAGGGGTGACAACAACCCTAGCAACGCCACTGGCTCTGAGAGAAAATCACCCGTGAACAAATACACATAGGCGGCAGAGAAATCAAAGAGTAAAAAAAAAAAATGAGATGTTTTGAAAATGTGAAGTGATATTTGTCAAACATGTCACAAACTGTAAGTATTATCATGTTCTAATTTACGTTATTTTAAATTTGTAGACCCTAATTAAGTTGATGTCGGTAATGGTTAACTTTGGTAAAAAAAAAAAAAATATCATTTTACTTCTACCGCAATCAAATCAACCTGTTAGATCGAGTTTTTTTTAAAAATGGGTGTCGATCTTGTGTATAAAATATCTACTTTGGATCAAACAAGAATTTATCCAACACAATCATTTGCGACGTAGTACACAACATGTGAAATCATACAAGTGTTAAGCCAATGTTAAACGTGTGGATTTTTGTTTTGATGATCTCCTCAATATCCTGCAAGTTATCCTAAAATTAATGTTACTCTGTGATGACAAAAAAAAAACAAAACAAAGTACTGCTATGAAGAAATATTTAATCATAGTACGATTATTGAGTATTCAACACTAACATGTCAAACCAACCCACCCACCCCTTTTGCCTGTGTGCGTCGATCAGTTTTTGTTTTGCTTGTTATAGGTCTCTCGATAACTTGCGCCCTTGCTTATAACGCGGTCAATGTTTTTAGACCCCGTTGTGCGCGAGTTATTGAGGGAGTAGTGTACTACAAATGCGCATTTAAATGCTTTTTACAAAATGGACCAAATGCCAGTGCAATTCATCATCGAGATTAAAGTTAGGCAAATACAAGCAGACGACAAGAGTATATTTATATTTAAAGCCACAAATTACATATTATTTGAGCTGGAAAAGTGTTAAAAAAGAATTTTAGCTGATACACCTAGACTAAAATTGAGCTTTGATTTAAGTGGGTCGTGTGTATACTTGGAACCAGAACCGATATAAATTTGAAAGCTTGAATATAAGCAACTTTAATAGGTCGAATCACCAGCATAAGTGGTATAATCTGGGCTGTTCAATTAGGCATTATTTTAGCACCAATCTATGAACTTATAAATGTGGACAAATTCGGAATTCTTAAGGAGTGTTTATACTCGCGTCTCAATGTTTTATTTATGATTTGGTTTTCAAGAATTAGTGCAAATGAAACTGAATAGTAATACAAGTATGTATTCTTTGATTCATCTGGATTTGCTCTTTTCCTTAAGTAAATCAATGCAAGGTGAATTTTGATGTACACCTGGGAACAATTTACCACCAAATTAACATAGAAAAAACATGGGGGCACATTTTCAATCTTTTTAATTGGTGTTAATAAATATAGGGATATAACATTTATTTAGTTTCAGGTTATATAAAAGTATTTGCATTTCTGACACATTTGTAGATTCCTGCTTGTGGATGAGAAAACTCGTCTATGGCAACTGGCACATTTGTACATATAGCATTAAATCTCATTTCAAAAACAACTGGAATTTAATTAAAACTTCATTCATCAGGACTGGTGATGGAGCATTTCAGATTTAATTCACAATAGTTTTTTTTTTTTTTAAAATTTTCACTTAAGAGAGTCTTGTGTTCAAATTGTTAGGATCAGCAAGTCTCAGAAGGTGCATCACATTCTCAAATGGGCTCAATACCAAATGGGAAGAGCCACACATTTCTTCCAAGACCCAAATTGTCCAACTACTGATGTGTAGAGAACTGCCCCATCCCCATATTTAGCATAGTTCTTGTGCAAGGTACCACACCTATTCAGGTCTAGGAGAAAAATTCATACATAGGCCTGTTTATCTGCAACCTATATAAGTTATGTAGGTGTTAAGGGTTTACAATGGGGCCTTCTTTTGCCACCACCCCATTTTGTGAAATTTCCTGCAAAGTATTCAAACAAAAATACAAATACAAAAAGCAAAACTACTGCAGTGTTGCACAACATAGTGAGGAAGAAATGACAAGTGGCATGATACCTAAAAACACAATATAGTATTAATCTTTTGTTGCATAGGAAAATAGCAATATCACCGAGCCGAAACTTTACACAATTCATACAAGAAAAAAAAAACAACAAAAGACTTGCACCAACCTAAATGGGGTATCTGACAAGGTCTCTTGCACAATGCCAATAAAGTAAAATAACAATGACCCATGCTGTGGAAAGAAAACACTAACAAGAAGAATGAACAAAAATGCCGTCAATTCACACAACACAAGGATTAGGGTGGTCTAGTGAACAATAGGGAACTGCTTAAAATCAACAAAAAACCCGGAAAATAACTCAAAAAAGCACGTTAAATTCACCAACTAAATGTAATTGTGGAAACAACCTGACTATATAAAATTGACAAGCACTAAAGACGCCAATTCTCACAGCTGCATTGCACAAGGCATCCAGAATAATGCTGTGGATGGTTGGTTCTTGATTTCCTTTTTATATTGTTTTGAATGAAGATTCATCTATGTTAGAAAGATGTGGCACTTCCAGAGCTAGATGGAAAAATTATTTCTTTTTGAGGTTCAAGAGATGAAGTGGTTACAAGATTATCTCCATGGTGTGTGCACAACATTTTTATGTCAAGAGTTTCCAAATAAACATAAAACAAAAGTCAATTAATAAGCAACTAATACCTCCAAGTTTAAAGAAATGTGTACACTTTCTCAACCGCTAAGCTAGCCTAATAGGGATAAAAAAAAAAAAAAACTGGTTAAAGTAGAGCTGTTTGTTTTTTTCTTTAAACAGGTTTCAATTAGTTATTCAGGCTTCCAAGGTCAAAATGACATTTTAGAATTTTAGTACTGATATTGCAACAAAATCTGGTGCCCAGCATTGAGATTAGTGTTAGGACTGGTTATCCAGATATTGGGATAATGTGACTGGGTAAAACAAGACTCGCAAGTGATACTGTTTTGTATTGATGAGTACTATCGCGATTTTATTAAACTTCTGGGGTTCAAAAACTGTACATGGGGCAATGTGCTCACAATATTATAGGTTGGAAATATTCATGGGTGGACACCACAAAATATATACCAGATTTGAGATGGTCATAAAAAAGGGACAAATTACGTAATTAATTAAAATTTTAATACAAATAAAATGCATCAGTAAAATGAAAGAAGAGTCATTTTAAACTGATTTTTGCCATTTAGATTTTATAAGTCTCATTTTCCTAGTACTCGTCACCACCTTCCTCTTCTGCCTCACCCTCCACGGAGTCAACACCTACTTCCTCATAATCTTTCTCTAGTGCAGCCAAATCTTCACGTGCCTCAGAAAATTCTCCTTCTTCCATACCCTCACCGACATACCAGTGGACAAAGGCACGTTTAGCATACATCAAGTCGAACTTGTGATCCAGACGAGCCCAGGCTTCTGCAATGGCAGTAGTATTGCTCAACATGCAGACAGCTCTCTGCACCTTGGCCAAATCTCCACCAGGTACAACAGTGGGTGGCTGATAGTTAATTCCCACCTTGAAACCAGTTGGACACCAATCCACAAACTGGATGGTACGCTTAGTTTTGATGGTGGCTATGGCAGCATTAACATCCTTAGGCACAACATCACCCCTGTAAAGCATGCAACAAGCCATGTACTTGCCATGACGTGGGTCACATTTTACCATCTGGTTGGCTGGCTCAAAACATGCATTGGTTATCTCTGCCACAGACAGCTGCTCATGGTACGCCTTTTCAGCCGAGATAACAGGAGCATATGTAACTAATGGGAAGTGGATTCGTGGGTAAGGCACAAGATTAGTCTGGAACTCTGTGAGATCCACATTTAGAGCACCATCAAAACGAAGTGAAGCCGTTATCGAACTAACAATCTGTCCAATTAGACGATTCAGATTTGTGTATGTTGGTCGTTCAATATCCAGATTTCTGCGACAAATGTCATAGATGGCTTCGTTGTCAACCATGAAGGCACAATCAGAGTGCTCCAGAGTGGTATGTGTTGTAAGAATAGAATTGTAGGGTTCGACTACAGCAGTTGAGACCTGTAAAAAAAAAGAAAAAAAAAAGTGTGTGTGTGTATATATATATATATATATATATATATAAGTGCTCCATCAAAATTCTTGAAGACAGACATTCACTGGAATTAATATGGAATTCAAAACTGGAATATTTTCTGCAATTTAACAAAGAACTGTTGACACAACATTACTTTGCAGACCACAACAGATGTCATCGCGTTTCATATTGGATTTCATCGATGTTTCCTTCAGGACTTTTTTTTTATTACTAGGACTTCCATTTTTTAAAATTCTTTGATTATTTCTGGATTTGATTCATAAAACCACAAGTTTTTTTCTCATTTTTCTCTTGGTATTTTAGGGAAATAAATTATTTGTTAAATTTGACAAAGTTTTTTTGTCTTCGCTCTTTTCTGTTACCGTTACAGAGCACAGACTCGTAACAACTGTAAAAGACTTGGAGATAGATGATTGCAACACAATCATATGGAGTAACTAGGAATTTTTAACTAAACTGGATAAAGCACTGATGTCATAATCTAAACCACGCATTAAGTAAAACCCGAAGCCAACACATCAGGGGTGGACTCCAGCCAACTTGGGAAGGGAATAAACCCACAAGATCTTCTGTACTCGAGTAGTAACAGAAAGCTAAAACTGGCATAGGAAAATACTCACCTGTGGAGCTGGATAGATAGCAAACTCCAATTTGGACTTCTTGCCATAGTCTACTGACAGCCTTTCCATCAGCAGTGAGGCAAATCCTGATCCAGTCCCACCACCAAAGCTATGGAATATGAGGAATCCTTGAAGTCCAGTGCACTGATCTGACTGAAAGTGCAAATATGACATATTAACAGATTTTTGGATTTTACAAATGCATTTAGTTCAATATAAATGTTTAAAAAGCACATGAGCAAAAAATACAAAGTTGTAAGCAGCCACAAGGATTTGAACTGAACAGGTAAAGTTATGTTTGAACATAGTTGCTCGACATCCAATAATGCTTGCATCATATATTTTTTTTCCCTTAAATCTGATATGCAAAAGGTGAACTCTCATTAGTATGCATGGAACTTGTTCATAAATGAACTCACACAAATCTCTATGATGAAAGCTTGCATATTGAAACTGATTACAAATATGCAGCTTAAAGGCACAAAATTCAATTTATAAGAAAGATAGTGAAACATGCAATCTCCAGGATTAACCCATTCTATCCAGACTACGTCTCTGTTCATAGACTCCCATTGTATCTGGAATACACTTTCAGTCGTAGTTTCACTAGGTGCTCATGTAGCATCTAGAAATGTGATTTACATCACAAATATTTATGTACTTCTTCACTGACAACAGGAAATGGTTAAAGCATGCATGCGGAGAAAAAAAAAAAAAAAGTTAAAAACTAAACAGCTGATTTGAAAATCGATCAATAAAATGGACAAAAACTTGGATGTGAACATGGATATTGATTGCAAAGGTAGTGACATTGATGTTTTCTACGATTATGAAGATACTATTGACTTAATTGATGGTTTAGATGTAAATGAAGTTGATGAAATAAATGGTGCATGACTGCATCCACTTTTTGACAGCAATTCGGAGAATTACACTAACTTTCAAGGATTTAAATACAACTATATCCAGGGTAATTTTTGTCCTCGGTTGCATCCAGGATTTAAATTGATTGAAGGGCAAATGTTCACACCCAGAAGAATACTGACCTAGTTATGATATGTTCTTCAAAATTTTGACAAAACTTTAAACGATTCATTTTAAAGATTTCCAGGATTAATTTGTGGACAAGTTTTTTCCCCTGAGAAACTGCAGGCTGAAGTACATGTTCTAGATTGTGAACTCAACAAATTGTTGCTAGTATTTAGTTGTGCAGTTTTGGTAAAATTATTACAACGTTTGAACTAACAGTGTTATGAACTTCAAATTTGGACCAAACTATTATAAATAGAATTATCTTTTTCTTTATTCTCATACTATTTGGAGCATTTCATTCATCTTCACGGAGGAAAAAAAAAAAAAAAAAAAAAAAATGCACTGAAGATCATGATTTAAAAATTTTTTTTTTTAAAAGCTCCATTTCAAAATACAGTTGTGAGCTTGTATATCAGTAAATTTTAACAAAACAAATCACTGTGTTGCCATTTTTATTACCTTTTCAGAGATACATAGTTTTATATACTTTAAAAAAATAAATAACAATGTTACAACAATTTTTGTAAACATGGTGATGGTCATCACAAATTCTTCTGCTGCTGTGTGGTGCTCCGTTTTACCACTGTATTTTGAATTGCTTCTCAGGATAGAATGTGTTAATATTTCTCTTAGCAGGTTCTACTGGTACATGGTTATTGATTAATGTGTCTGATGGCCTTTATCCTTTGGGAATATGTCTCAAATCAAGACTTTTTCGACTTCTGCTTAAGTATCTTTTGTGAAAACGTGCACAATGCTGATGACGTCACAGTGAAACATCTTGTCCCGCTTTCACTTTAGTATGAGATGGGTAATGCCATAGTTTGCAGAATATTGGTAACTGACAATTAGGTGAAGGTCTTCATATCTTTGCCATTTGTTTACTTTATGACTATGTTTTGAAGAGGAGGCTGTAAATGTTATTAAATGTGTACATTTAATTTGCATTTGTACAAATTTACATAAATTAATAAATTATTTTATGCTATTTTGGACTTGGCCTTATCCAAAATTAAGTTCATGTTGTTTCTGACTAGAGACAACCATGTATTTTGTTTTGGTAAAAAAAAAAATATGTAGATAACATTTCTCTAGGAGTGTGGATAAAATATTAGGATCATCTTCGTTTAAGTCAAGAACATTATGTTTACTATGTTCTTTATAACAATTTTCGTAACAGATTCTATCCAATTACAACTTGAACTTTTGCCCTATATTCGGTCTTTTTTTTTTTTATCATCTTGTTACTTTAGAAAGTTTTCATTTTTGCCTTGACATCTTTAGGATCAATCAGACTTCTTAATATGTTCAGTATTTGATTTGGGTGAAATTATTTGTGTACATTTTCAATGGAAATACAAAGTGCTCTTAAATAACATTCTTGAACAGAAACATAAACTTGGAATTATAGTAATTAACTGGAAGACAAAGTTTATGGTCATACTTCAGGCTACTGGTACATTAACACATTCAAGACGACCACCACATCAAAGCCATCAGTGCTGGATCTCATTTTGAAGATCACTAGAATTTAATTAGAACTTCATTTATTATGACTGGTGGTAGAATGTTTGCAGATTATTCGAGATTTGATTTAACCCTTTCATCACGGCAAACCGCATATGCGGTCCAGGGGAAATAGTCCGGCAACACTATGGACCGAGTTTTCGGTCTGGGGCAGTGTTCTTTGTTAACGTTATAGTACCCGACTAAATATCTTTCGGAATACCTCAAATAACTTCCATCTGGTAATGTAGATGTTATATTTGGATTATCTCGTGAGTTTAGCTTGTATACAACTAGAAATAACGAACAAAGTAGGAACTTTTAACGTGTTTTCCGAATGCTGAAATTTGTATCCAAAATGGCGGCGTTTGGAGGATTTTTTTTTAGAGGAGAGTTTTTGGAGGATTTAAATAATTTTGACCTGATAAATTTGTTTGACAATGAGGGAAGACGTATGGAGAGACAATGGAATGCACTTGTGGGTGACAGTGATGACGATGAAGATGACTTTGAAGGTTTTGAACCAGACGAATTGTACGCTCCACGTGGTTTTTTTTTTTGGACGAAGCCCAAAAAGATTTGTTTCAGTTTTCTGACAGAGTTGGGCACACCCAAGAGTTATATAGCTCCAGGAAGCTTCGGATTATTTTCAAATATTCTATTTAGATGAAGTTTTTGGAAAAATTGTCTGTTTAACGAACTTCAATGCGATGATCAAACGTGGCAGAGGCGATATAGGTCACTTAGGTGTGTGGACAGATCTCACCTTGGAGATCATTTTGGTTAATTTTATAGAATTTTATATATTATGGACACCATGAAAGAAAGACTTGTGTTGCTACTATGATTATTCACTAGTACATCTAGGGTCAATTGAACAAGTTTTGAGAACATTCAAAGTTTTCTAAGAGGTAATAAAATAATTGTATTTTACCTGTTGTTACCTGTTTGTACCTGCATTTTAACAGTTGTAATAGATATGCACATTTTATTGAATTAGTCATAAAATTTGATTTTTAACCTTGATTTTGACACCTAATCCAGCCAGATATCTTTAACATTGGCAAAGGTATGCTGTTTCAAAGTCCACAAGTCATTTTGCTTTACAACTCCAAAGTTACTTAGTGTTGAGGACTCTATGCCTACAAATCACAAGGGTTAAAATACTGCAAGTTCCTTTTAAAGTTTTTACTGTAATACTCAAGAAATAAATTATTTGTTGAATTTTACAAAACTAGTTGGTTTTTTGCTCTTATTGTATTAATTAGTTCAAACCAAAGAGTAAACGTAACCCCCACCCGACAAAAATATCTCCCATTTATCCAGTCATAATTTTTCTTGTGAATTGCATCAACTATTTTCAAATAGCTTTCTTGGTTTTTCTCTTTTAAACATAAAGCAAGATTCATACTTTTGGTTTTTGATATATTAAGAAACAAGACTTGTATTGTTAGACTAAAATTGCTTCTGATATTGTTTTGAGTTGAAGGACTAGTAAACCAGTCAACTTTCTTCTACCAGCCTTATAGCTACAACCAAATTATTATTGTTGTTAATTCTAAACCTAACTTGCTATGCAAAACCTTTTTCTGGTTGGCTTTTACCATAACCATTCTTATCCCCATCCTAATGTTTTGGTCAAAGAACCTGCTCCAAAAAAAGTTTGCTCTATGAAACTAATCTTTCTTGGGCTGCAGTGACAGTGACCCCAAATTCAATAAGCCTCTTCCTTTGAATGAGTGTAAGCTCTTCATTAACTTTGGTTATGATGAATCAGGGTCCATACAGATATTTTAAATCAAAACAGGACTTTTTTCTTTTCCAAGTTCAATGATAAAAACAGGAACATCTTTTTTCAGTAATATACAATGTTATTTATAAAGAAAATGTAAATAATTAAACACACAAATATAAATTGCCAGTTAATCATATTGATGAGTATTATTAATGAAAAGCAGTATAAAGTCTCATGACTGGAGTAATAACTATGGTATTTATAGTAGATTCAAAATGTCCCTTTGATTTAAAATGCACAAAAAAGAACTGGGCTTGTTGGCAAAAATGAACAAATATTACACAAAACATTTGTGATACATTTGAGCAACATACTGTAAATAATTATCTTGAAGAAGCAGTTATCTTTCTGGCCAATTTCACCATCCATTACATGCTTAAATTATTCCTTCTCCTTTGTCTTTTCTTCTGTTCTTCTTCACAAGCCAAATGATCTGCTGAAGCATACAATAGTTGTACATCTGCATTAAGCCTCCACCTTTTTGGTTTTAATTCATAAAGTTCATCTTCAGCCACATTGCATTCCTCTCCTCATTTTGCTTTCATTTCGGTATTGGGAATATTCCATTCTAACAATTGCATATGAAGAATGGTAGTAGCCTCCTTTTTGATTGGCATTTCACTTATTCCATATACCATTCACACAGTCAACTATCAGCCTATGAATTAATAAAGGCTGCTTTGCCAAGTTTTTAACTTCTTTATTTACAGGGAAGCCTCATTTAACTGTCAGATTATATGAAAAAAAAGTAGTTTTAGTTGTACAACATCCCATAGCTCCAATACTTTCAATATCTAGTTAGATATGAACGAATGAGATAATGAGATAGTCTCGCAAATTGAAGCATCTTCAGGAAGAATGGTATTTAAAGTGTCCTTTACGGGTTAAAAATGGCATGACATGAAGAATGCAACACTTTGCTTGCCTCTTTTAACATGTCAAAAGTATGGAGTGGAGCTTTTATCGTTTTCCTTTTCTCTTCTGTAGTGATTAGATGAAGATCCATGAATGAAAACTGTTGTACAAGTGCATATTTTAAAGGAGACTTTTCCCAAAATATTTTTAGTGCAGGAAGAAAATGTTGGCAGTCTTGTTGGAAGTCAAGTTTCATGGATATCATGTTTAGAAAATTCTACATGCAACAGTTTGATCATGCCAATGTTCTGTATACAAAAATATACGCATTTAAAAGTGTCCGTGATACTCTTGCAAAGTTAGGTTTCATGACCAACTGTCAATTTCAATATGAAACCCAGATCATAATCAGTTGTGAACAAGTCAGTATCAGGATTTTATCTTGACATACATCTCCAACTTTTGCTATTGCTCTGCAAGTCTGTTTTGTAAGGTTAATTACTGCTAATACAACCTGCAGTTGGATCGCAAGGGTTGGCAGGTCTGCATCAGCTACCTGCACATGTCAATTGAAGATGGAGAAAAAAAAAAAAAAAAAACGACTGATGACCATTTTATTAATTTTTCATCCTTCATATATTCAGTTCCATTTTCCCTGTAAGTAATGGTTTTGAGGAACTCTCCTTGCCTGATAGTGCAATATTCCTTCCCCTGCTTCCTTCAAATTACCAAATATATTCTGTAATGCAAAAAACAGCAACACACTTTATGGTCTTGCTACGTATTGGAAGTATAGCTCCAATGACCTTTAAAACCAAAATTGTGCAATTGGAGAAAATAAAATTTGCGTAAATGATTAGACTTGACAGTCATCAACCTTGGATAATATTTCTCTGATGTTATTATTTGAAACAATAGTATCAACGTAATTTATAAAAACTAATAGTTTCCAACATCAGAGCCTTTACCGAAGCTTTCATAGTTGTGATTCTAATTGTGAAAACTATTAAGTATTGAATGAATCCGTGGCTGCCATTTTGGAGAGTGCAGAATATGATCTACTTTAAATAGCAATTTTGAACTGAGCATAAACAGTGACCACGTGATCTGAGGTAATGGTTATTCACACCAATGAATGTAGTATCTAATAGGGGTTTTCCCTGAAGGTGGTGCTACGAAAACTCGCTCAAAATGGATGATGTTTACAGCGGGTGTCTAAAGGCAAATTGGGTTGAGTCATCAAAAGGCGCTTGTACGAGGTAAAGGGTTAAGCATTGCGACACTTTGGAGAAATGGGCCAAGACTTGCATAACATGCTACTTACCAGTTTTCGTATTCTATCAAGGACCAAATCAACTATTTCCTTTCCAATGGTGTAATGGCCTCTTGCATAGTTGTTGGCAGCGTCTTCCTTTCCTGTAATTAGCTGTTCTGGGTGAAACAACTGGCGGTATGTTCCAGTCCTAACCTCATCTGTGCAAGATAAAATATATAAACAATGAGAATAATGTACAAACTTGTCCATTTTAACAAATTATGCAAAATTGTAGAACCTGTAAATTCTGACAATCCAAATGACAATCATCCAACTATTTGGAAGAAAAAAATGGTCTCTGGCACAACTTTTTCTACAATAGCTTTCTAAATGCTCAAAACAAATGTTGCATTTACCCTGGCTGAAAATAGTAGTGGTCCAAGGTACAGTACTCAGTGTAAACAAGCATACCAACCGACCTATTCCTTCTTTTATAACAGACCACTGCAGTTAAAACTGCATCATCTTCATCCAATATTTAAAAGGTCTATTTTTAATATTTGAAAAAAAAAAATCCTAAAAACACATTAAAATGGGACACTATGATTCAAAGAAATGCCACTCCCAAATTTTTACAAAATTATCAAGATTATTACATCTGTTTGATGAAAGCAGTCTGGCCCATACATGCCAACCATTAAGCTTTTTTTCCCCACTAAATTATGCCTTACATGTAAAAGTATTTGGATTACGCTTTTTTGGTATATCCCACCTCCTACAAAAATTTGTTTTCTCATTTTTAGTAACATCCCACTAATCACACAGAACGTATTCTAGAAAAGACAGCTTCTGTGTAACTATGACATAAAAGTACACTCATCTGTAGACTAGCGGTGACCTTCCCAAGTGTTATGTTCTATTTATAGCAGCTGCCCCCATTTCCAAGAAGATACCCATTTCTATTTATAGCAGCTGTCTAGCTTAGTACTGAACAGACTGGTTTTCTAATTTTTAATCTTTGCTTACATATTCTTTGTTAAAAATAATGTGAGGTACAGACCCTTTCTGTAGGAATTTGATGGTAAAAATCAACCTATTCTAGTTGATGCATATTATGACTTTATTTAAAGAGGGTAACTCAATTAGCTAAGAACTAATCTACCTTGAGGCCCTCATTCAAAGGAATTTATTTATTTTTGCTGCATCTCTGAAGCCATTGTATATACTGGGTTTGGAAAGAGGAAATAGAGTGGGCATTTCTAATCTCAACTGGAATATTATTCCAGAGCAAAGTTCCAGAGTATTGGAAACTTTTTTAAAAAATAATTCCTTATTTGGTTTGGGAATTTTGTAATGTTTGGTAGACATTGATCGCAGGTGGGGAGTATGTTACAACAAAAATGTTTCTCATACGATTTTATAAATGGATTAGGATCCCCCCCCCGAAAAAACAACTCAGAGATGAATAAAACAATACAGTGCCATTCTAGGATAACTTCACGACCATTGCAGGCTGTGTGGAAAGGATTTTAATATTGGTCATAGGTATAACAAAGACGCCCTGAATTAGCTCATTTTACCAACTCCAATACCAAGGCAACTTCTTTTTTACAGCAGAAAACAAAATTTACAAGTGCAAGGGCATTATTTACCGAGCTCTAAATAGAACACTGATTACAACTAGTGGTAGAATACTACTTTTGTCCTTTGTTCAAATGAATGCTACCAGACACCAAAATTGTGGAACATACACGCGTTTTGTACATATGCTCATTGAATTTTATTAGGTTATATGTGGATTATGTTTTTTCCTTGCCAGAGGTTGGCATGTATACTTGCCCATGCAAAATACCGAGTGTGTGCACATAATTCAGTGCTCAAAATGACAATTATTTAAATGCATCATGTTTCGTACATATCACTTGGTATTTTTCAAAAAATTCCATTAAATTATTGGACATAAAACTGCTACAAAGAAGATTTCCATTTGCAAAATAGATTGAAAATACCATAGTCATTTTGTTTTTACAAACATTAATACATTGTTGGTGAGAAAATACAATGACTGATGCATAAACACTATTACAATATCTAGTTGTATTTATTAACAAATGAACAAAGGACTTCACAGACCATACCTTTAAAAAATGTTGTTAATTAGTTTTCCCTATCATGTCCATCACCGTAAGAAAATACAAAATGCATTTTAAAATGAGTTCGGAAGCCCATTGATGTTTTCTTATCCAACAAAAATTACATCTATTACATCTCAGTACATGCTAAAATAAACACCACAGACCAACAAATCTTATTGTTTCATCAAAGTCATACAATGATCAAATATAAAAACTTTGTCATTTTCTATCAAATTTTAAAGTCACCGTCTCCTTTAAATTAATTCATATATATACTATTTTTTAAAGTTCTTGTTCTGTTGTGACTTGGATATAATTAACATTTGATTGTAAATCTGTTCTACGATATATCCCACTATTATCTTCAATGGCAAATTTGAATAAAAAAAAAAAAAAAAAAAAAAAAAGAGTATGATTCCTAGTTCTTATAACATCTGTTGTATGGTCAACAGCTTCAACAGCACACTAACAAATTTCCCTAAAGAGAGCATCGCTTCCCTACTGGCAGCCTTGCCCATTTGACCTCTTCTGATGAATCCTGCCATCAATCTGGTTTCAACTGGAATAACCAAATTACTAAGCATGTTTAATTATCATTTAAATATCAATGCATAGTCACATGGTTGCTGTGACAATGAACATTGCAATTAAAACAAGATTGAATTGTTGATTTGTCATGTTTATTGATAATGGAATATAGTAGGGTTGTAATACATGAGGATGATCACAATTATCTGGCAACTGAAAATAGCCCCCCCCCTCAAAAGCTGCCAATAAAAACTGCCCAGATTAAATATGGTCTTGTACAGAACAGAAAATATGCTTTTACTTTGTGCGTACAATTAAGTTGTCAAGTAGTGCATGTTCTGTGCAACTTATTCAAGTACGATTCCTTTATTTTTTCGTACACTGTCAGTACCACAAATGACATTTTACATACAATAATTTTGTACATTTAAATTATTTTCTTGTGTACAAAACAATTACATGAAATATGGTATTAAGGAAAAACTTTATCGTTGGGGATCATACAAAGGTATGCCTTTGAAGTAGGGATGTGCATTTGTAGGAGTAATTTAAAAATATACACCAAATAACAATAAGGGGGCCAACAGCTAGGTATCCTTGTATCTTAAAATATATTTATTCTTGAATTGCCTCTTCTATTACTAGTGTATTCACTCCAATATAAACTTGAGTAGTTTGTCCTTCTTTTTCTTCCACTTGGGTGGGGTATCTAGTTCAAACTAGGGGCAGAGATCCTGTGATGAACACCCACCAATTTTGTCTCGACTATCACATCTAGTAGTCTTCAGCTGTGAACACCAAAATGGTTTCCTGCTCTTTGGAGGAATATTTTCATAATGTTAGCTATTACTCCAAAGGCTACGATTTAAGGGGAATTTCAGAAAGATGTGATGATAACATAAAGGGTTGGCAAGTCTGGTAACCCTTTGATCAAACAAGTGCAATGTAAACAGGCAAACCTGCTCAGTTTTCAGTAAGGTGTAATAATATAACATGTACTGCTATGGTCAAGCAAGAAAATGCACACAAGTCCAGAAGTGTTTTTCAAGACTGATGCAGCATGGTAAAGATGATGTTCAACTAATTTTACCTGTACCTTAATTACCTACAGTAGTTAAACAACCTGCAGTACCAAACACTATGGAGTTCAATGGCTTCTTGACATCTCCCACTTTGATATAATCCTTAAAAAATTTTCCCCATGGGCTGTGGTGACGGCAATCATGTCATGAGACATGTTCAAATATCAACATTTGTTAGCCTTCCTGCTTTTCCCCCAAACATTTAGAATATTCCTTATTCTTTTGTACCAACTATTGTTTCAAATGTTTTATTGTCCCTTTTGTTCGGAAATGTATTGCCTGTTGGACGTCATTAAAATAACCTCCAAAAATGCTCCAGCAGTTTTACCATGCCCACAGTTTACATCACAAAATACATGCAGTTTAAATAAAGCATCTGGGGTATTCTTGTAAAGTTCAACTAGTTACCTCACCAACTCTACTGAATATAACATCAAGTCTCGTCTCGGACAAGAACAAGTAAGCTTCCATATTTTACCACAACTATTTCTGTAATTTGTAAATTTATGTCCTGATTTAAAGACTCATCTTCAGTCTTGTGACAAAGTCATCAAGGGTTGGCATATTTGCATAGTACACCCTTAAAGTAATAAAATTATTTTAGAACAACCCCAAGCAATATTATGTTAAATTAATAAATGTATTATAATGACTTGTTATTTATAAAACAACAACAAAAAAACAACTATTTTTATACCAAGTAAGCAGCAGCAATATCTTCTGGACAAAACAAGAATAAAACTGAACAACTCATTTTGGCCTCAGACCTGCCAAATCTAACAAGATTGTCTCTGCAAGGCAATCAATATTTCTGTTGAAGACTGACCAGTTTAAAACAAGGTTTAACAAAATTGATGCATTGATGGTAAACATTATGTTCATCTGTTTGTAAAATATACTAAGATGTTATTTACCTCTTGTACAATAGACTGTATTTACACCTAGTACAGTTGCAGAAACTCCAATTTCAAATTTGATGCAGCTAAATGTCTAGTTGCTATCTCTCAAATTTATTCAATTCTTGGATTTTTTCCCCCTCCTTCAATTCATATGACTAAGTCAATTATATTTCCTGCCACATTACATCCTCAAATCAACATGTAATGTCCACTAAACAGGGTCATATCCCTTTCTGCTTCTAGTCAGAACAATCTGTTCCTTTTCATTCTTCAATACTGATTGAACTTTTCAAAAGTCTATTTTTTTCCTTTCGACTTTAACATATACCTGTAGCTGGAAGCCATTCTTAACAAATTCTATATAATAAAACAGTTTGATCATGCAGTTCTATACTGATTAAACTTTTCAAGAGTATTTTTTTTCTTCCTTTTTACTTTAACATATATTGGTAGCTGGAAGCCATTGTTAACAAATTCTATGTAATAAACAGTTTGATCATGCAGACACTTGGCATAAAAAATATATGCAGTTTAAAGCATATGTGGCACTAATGTGAAGTTGGTCAGGTTCTGGTTCCACTAAAGCTAATATGAAACAGAGGTAAGCCAGCAACATTTCTGTAAGGTTTCTTTTTATTGCAAAATTCCATATTTAAAGGTCATTTTCGCAAGATATGAAAATTATGAGGGTTGGCAGGTCCATCATTTATACTATAGACAAACTTATATTATTATTTTTTTTTTATTTCCTATATTAGCATCTTGAAAAAAATTGTAAATTTTTTGTTTTGTTTAAACAAGTGATCATGTATACAAGGTAAATATCCACAAGGACATCCTGCAACCTCCAAATATTCCACCACAAACTTGTCATCTGATTAAACATTTTTGGGTAATCAAGTGGCAGCCAACACTTCAGTTTTGATCAATAGTTTAAAAATCCAAGTGCTTTTCCCCCAATGTTAATATTTGTTCTTTCTCTTGACAACCCCCTTTCCCTGTAGTGTGGGAAATCTAATTATGGGTAAAAAGCAGATAATTCTTGTACTTCATTTCAATATGGCAGATGAAAGTTATGTGGTCTTGTGAGGACCACAAGTTCATTCATAACAGTATTCTGCAAAGTCACAATGATTGCATCCTACATTGCCCTATAGTACACCACTCCCTCGATAACTCGTGAACCTGCTTATAACGCATTGTCAGGCATAGCTCCCAATTTAAAAAAAAAACATTTAAAATGTGTTAAACGTGAAAAAAGTCATAAGAAATGGTAAATTAAACCTTGATATATAGCTCATTTTTATCATCGAAAATGGTGATTTTTTTTGCCTGTAAAGACAGAATCAATAGTGAAATTTGCAATTTCTAATAAGATATCACATATGTTAGTTTTTTTAAAAAATAGAGAAATAGTTAATACACTGTAAATAAACAGAGCTCATTGAAAAATTCTGGTAAATGCTAACATGTGGCAACAGAGAATGAAATAAACACTAATTAAAGTCTTGCTAGGTGAAATTCACTTTATAATCCTTAAATTTCCTCTCAACACTATAATTGCAACATACATATTCTCTTATATGAAAACATGAAAAGAGTCAGTCGACCATCACATCGAAACCAACCTTCTGAGTACTTCTGTGAGAACCTAATCACATGCCGGCTTTGTTTCAATTAACAGCGTGGGAAAGTGTTTGTTACAATAAAAGAGACCCGTGTTGTTTTATCACTTTGAATATGTATTTTGTATCAAATCAAACAAGGTAAGTACACTAAAATAAATTTCAAAGGCAGAGGATTTTAATAATTCTGACATGGTAAATTTGGATGAAAATGATAGAAGACATATGGAGAGACAAGGGAATGCACTTGTGGGTGACGGCGATTACGATGAAGAGTACTTTGAAGGTTTTGAACCAGAGGAATTGGATGAAGCCAGAAAACCAGAGATTTGTTTCAGTTTTCTGACAGAATTGGGCACACCCGAGTGTTAGATGGCTACAGGAAAGCTTCGGAATATTTTCAAATATTCTATTCAGATGAAGATTTTGGAAAAATTGTCTGTTAAACGAACTTCAATGCGACAGAGTGATATAGGTGTGTGGACAGATCTCACCTTGGAGATCATTTTGGTTCCTTTTTTAGAATTTTATATATTATGGACACCATGAAAGAAAGACTTATGCTGCTATTGTGATTATTCATTCACTAGTACATCTAGGGTCAATTGAACAAGTTTTGAGAACTTTCTAAGTTTTCTAAGATTTAATAAAATAATTACTTGTATTTTACTTGTTGTCTTACCTGTTTGTACCTGCATTTTAACAGTTGCAATAGACATGCACATTTTATTGAATTAGTCATAAAATGATTTTTAACCTTGATTTTGACACATAATCCATCCAGATATCTTTAACATTGGCAAAGTTATGTTGTTTCAAAGTCCACAAGTCATTTTGCTTTACAACTCCAAAGTTACTTAGTGTTGAGGACTCTATGCCTACCAAGTTACTTAGTGATGAAGGGGTTAATGTATCCTAATTATTTGTATATGTGACCATAGAGAGCAAAGAAATTAAGCGAAATGCATACTCAGTGACTGAAAAGCTGTGCATCATAGTGTTCATAATGAGGAAGAGAGACTAAAAATTGCTGAGTCAACATTTAGAGGTTGGCTTAAGGATGAGCCGAAAACAAGCACAGACTGCAAACGATAACGAATTAGATGATGCTGTGTACGCATGGTTCATGCAGCAATGTGTCATAAACCGCAAGTGTTATAGTGCTCTAATTTACATCGTTTTAAATCATTAAATTCATGTTGGTAATGGTTAACCCTTGTGAATTAGCTTTTTTCTTCCAGTTTACTTCTACCACAATAAAAATCTAAACATCGTTCAATCAACATCGATTTTTCGAAATGTTTCGATCTTTTGTATTTTTAAAAAAAAGTCTACTTTGGATCAAATAATAAAACTAGAATGTATACCATTCACAGCAAAAATTAGCGACTTAGTACACAACGCGAGTCGTACATGCGCTAAGCGAATGGAAACCACACGGAATAAAGTTTTGATAATCAATATACAAGTTATCCTGAAATTAATGTTACTTTGTGAGAAAAAATATAAAAACAAAGTATACCGATATGAAGAAATATTTATTCACTGTTAATCTTAGCACATTTATTAATTGAGTATTCAACACTGTAACATGCCAAGCCACCCACCCCCTTTTTCCTATTTGCCGATCTCTTTGTTAGTTTTGTTGTTTGTTTTATGTCCCTCGATAATTCACGCCCTCGCTTATATTGCGGTTGATGTTTTTGGACTCCAATGTCAGCGAGTTATCGAGGGAGTGGTGTATCTT
Organism: Potamilus streckersoni; assembly: GCA_016746295.1. NCBI lineage: Eukaryota > Metazoa > Mollusca > Bivalvia > Unionida > Unionidae > Potamilus > Potamilus streckersoni. The sequence goes on from JAEAOA010000152.1 coordinate 476,677, forward strand.
ATACCAAAGGGTACAATGAGTTAGTCTTCCAATCAACAAGGGAAAACGCACATATACAGTTAACTGGGTTTGTTCGTAAAACATGCATGCCTCGTCTAATGCAGACCTAACCCATGCTTGCTGATAGATAGTGCCATCAGTAGAATGCATTCTTCGTTTTGTAATGGAATGGAAATCAATTTTTAATATTTCTTACTGCTGGCATGGTGAGCAACTATGCATCTAACATTTGTTTCTATCCCTTTAAACATTCTTTTACATTAAACATTTACCTTTTTAATAGTAGATTAGCGTTATTTGCACAAAATTAGAAGTCATTTTTGCATGGATGATTTCTATCCAATTTTATCAAATTACAATTTTGATCAAGTTGATTAAAAACAAGCTTACACATTTCTAAAAATGGCAGTCATACCTGAAAGCAGAAAAGAGACATCTATTTTGTTTACTTGCAGTAAAAACTGCAGAATTGATTTGATTTTTTTTTACATGCCTAAACTTCTTACCAACTACAGTTGGCTCCAGATCTACAAATACTGCTCTTGGCACATGTTTTCCTGCTCCTGTTTCACTGAAGAAGGTGTTGAAGGAATCATCTCCACCTCCAATGGTTTTATCACTCGGCATCTGGCCATCAGGCTGGATACCATGCTCAAGACAATATAGCTCCCAGCAGGCATTTCCGATCTGGACTCCGGCTTGACCAACATGGATAGAAATACACTCACGCTGAAAAATAAATAAAATCAAGTACATTAAAGAGTTACACCACTTTTCGAGACAGAATTTGCAAGTATTCTCCTGAAAATTATCTTTCTGAGGTTCAAAACATCCCAACTTTGGTAAGTGTGCATTTTTAAAATAATAATATTTTATAAACTTGAGACTAAAAAAAACTGATTGGGACATGTGGCCATGTGACAAACCAAAGAATGCATAAAAATGAGGAACTTATGTTAGTGTGAATAAACAAATAAATTTCCCCAAAACAGCATTAAATACCAGTAATGCACATTTATAATAAATATTCTTGTATAAAACCAAGTATACACCTATTTATAATATATACAAAATTCAAATTCAGGGACATGCAGTAGGCACTTTTCAGGTCCTGCAGCTCATTTTCAGTGTAGATCCTGTCTAAAGTTGACCCTGGTCCACATTTTGAAATTAAAAGCGACTCTAAAGTCTCAAAACTCAATTTATTCCTGATCTTGTTTGTTTTTTTTTCTAACTGGGAGAAAACTTGCAGTATGCACATGAACGAGGTATTGTTATTAATGAAAATAGTGACAATATATTTTAGACTGCTGTTCCATCTTCCTTCAAATGGCTGATAGCAATCCAAACTTCACAGATTCTATTTCTAAGTCACAACTGAATATCTGTGGACATATATTGTGCCATCTGCTGCAGTCATTCTTTAGGTAATAATACTGACAAACTTTCAAAGAACTGCTCCAAGGAAGCCATTTTAACTTCAAGTTGCAACACTGAATCCAAAATTTCAGAATGCTTTTTACAAATCATCTTTAAGGGCAACTTGTCTCTAAATTATTTTGCTGATGTTTCCAAGAACTTTCTTGCCCCATCATAAAACTCAAGCAGCCTCTCTTTTCTCAGGTGGACCTCATTTTTTCTAGCAGTGAAGTCTGTTGCAGGCTGTCCAATCAAAATATCATTATCCTCTTTCTGATGATGCTTAACTTTGAACTAAACTTCTGTTACAGACAGATAAAGTATTACTGAAGGCTTCACAAACTTCAAAAGAATAGCTTTAAGCTTCTTTTCAAGACATCTTTTTAGCACTGTATTAGAACATCAGAACATGCATTTGCAATTGCTATTTCAAACCATCACACACGTGCAATTTTGACAATTTCCTGTTCAAAGGCCTAGTGATGTATCTAGGTCTTCAAAGTATTAAGACGGTGTTCCTCTACCAAAAATTTTTGGAGACACTGATACCTTGAGGGGGACATGCATTATTTCAACAACAAAAAGTGCACTGCAATTTTAATGAAACAGCTTTCCTTTGTCCATTCTCTACATTCCAAGTGCAGGTTGAAAGGCAAATTCTTCAATATCAATTAAGTAATGCACTGATTAACCCTTTAGCTACGACAACCACATGTAAGTGTTGTCTGTAAATAGCTCCTGAACCCAACTTTTTCATTATCATAACCAATGAGAAGATTGGTTACTAAACAGTTTGATAGCTGAGAGGTTAAAGTTAAGACGCGTGGGAAAGAAATTTCCAGCAATGTACAAAAAGTGTAGTTCAGATAAACAAAAATGGATTCCTAGTTAGATATTTGCGACTTTGAAGGATTTAGTGCAAGAGATATCAAGGAGTTGAATGGATCATCCTTAGCAAATGGATCAGATAATGATGTTAGTCCCGTTTCAACACTAGATGTATGTGATTTTAATTTTAATCAGATGACTATTTTGTGATATTCAAAACAGTTTATTGACGTAGATTTCTAGTCTGATTGTTGTAGGAGTAAATAAAAATGGAAATATATGAATAATGGACACTATACATGGTAAGCTGCCTTTTATTTCACTGAAATCCAGCAAAAACTAATGAAATAATGAATATAAATGTAAACATGTTTTTATTGTCAGTTTCCATAGTCAGCATTGATGATGCTCTAGTATTCAGCCTAGCAAACAGCCTCAGTAACTGATAGGATATCACTCAGCAGAACAGCTGTAGTAGCTAAAGGGTTAAAGACAAAACTAGTCAGATATACACTATCTTGTATATTGACAACTTGCATTTGTGTAGTATACTCCATATTGTGTCAAGTACCCTACCAGTGCATTAATATTAAATAGATTTGAGGAGAGATTAAGCATTATACAATTAATGCATTAGTCGAATCCCTGTTGAAATCACCAATAAGTCATAAAAAGAAGGGCAGTCCAATCATTGATAAATGTGGGTCACAAAACAATCTACTACAATAGTGGTTAGTAGCAGGTATTTAAACTGGTCCCTATTTTTATCAGCTGGGGACATTTATCTTGTGGAGGCTACTCCAGAGATGACGGGGGTTTATAGGGAAATGAAAACATCTATTAACCCTTTCATCACTAAATGATTTGTAGGCATAGAGTCCTCAACACTAAGTAACTTTGGAGTTGTAAAGCAAAATGACTTGTGGACTTTGAAACAACATAACTTTGCCAATGTTAAAGATATCTGGCTAGATTAGGTGTCAAAATCAAGGTAAAAATCAAACTTTATGACTAATTCAATAAAATGTGCATATCTATTACAACTGTTAAAATGCAGGTACAAACAGGTAACAACAGGTAAAATACAATTATTTTATTACCTCTTAGAAAACTTTGAATGTTCTCAAAACTTGTTCAATTGACCCTAGATGTACTAGTGAATAATCATAGTAGCAACACAAGTCTTTCTTTCATGGTGTCCATAATATATAAAATTCTATAAAATTAACCAAAATGATCTCCAAGGTGAGATCTGTCCACACACCTAAGTGACCTATATCGCCTCTGCCACGTTTGATCGTCGCATTGGAGTTCGTTAAACAGACAATTTTTCCAAAAACTTCATCTGAATAGAATATTTGAAAATAATCCGAAGCTTCCTGGAGCCATATAACTCTCGGGTGTGCCCAACTCTGTCAGAAAACTGAAACAAATCTCTTTGGTTTTCGGCTTCGTCCAAAAAAAAAAAACCACGTGGAGCGTACAATTCGTCTGGTTCAAAACCTTCAAAGTCATCTTCAATGTCATCACTGTCACCCACAAGTGCATTCCATTGTCTCTCCATACGTCTTCCCTCATTGTCAAACAAATTTATCAGGTCAAAATTATTTAAATCCTCCGAAAACTCGCCTCTAAAAAAAAAATCCTTCAAACACCGCCATTTTGGATACAAATTTCAGCATTCGGAAACCACGTTAAAAGTTCCTACTTTGTTCGTTATTTCTAGTTGTATACAAGCTAAACTCACGAGATAATCCAAATATAACATCTACATTACCAGATGGAAGTTATTTGAGGTATTCCGAAAGATATCTAGTCGGGTACTATAACGTTAACAAAGAACACTGCCCCAGACCGAAAACTCGGTCCATAGTGTTGACGGGCTACTTCCCCCTGGACCGGCATATGCGGGTTTGCTGTGATGAAAGGGTTAACCAATTAAGGTGTTTAGAAATTTGTGTTTATGCTGCCATTAGTAGTGACTTCAAGCAATAACGTTTTTCCTGCAAACAACAAACTTTCATAGCAAATAAAAATCTGATCACTTTAGAAAATGCAACAATCCATCAGATTCCTTTATATTTAAATTAGGTGCCAACATTTATTGAAATAAGGTACTTTTAAATTTTTTTTATTGAAAATTGTAGTTGGCTTGCTTTAATGAAGTATGTGTATTAAAGTCACCACTAAAGAAATAAATTGAAAGACTAAAAATATCTGCACGTTTATTATCCTGGCAGCAACACCAAAAAATTGTAAAACACTGACTGGAACTGAAGAACCATCAGTGTTTCAAAGGTAACCAGTTTCTTTATAGTTAGTTCAGCATAAAAAAGGAGCATTAAAATTGTTTCCCCCTATACTTAGTTGATTGCATTTGTTCCTCATCTTGGCTTTAAAGGTTGGTCCAATGTAGCAAGTCTGATAGCAGGACTATTCCCTATTCAAGTGGATCAATAACATTCTACAAAAATCTGGCCAGACCTCCGCACAAGGATTATGATGTAACAATGCCCTGGCTGGCCAGTAGGAACAAAGGATTAGTTTATGTAACCATAAGTAGATGCACTTTTCTTTTCACTCCAAACCCATGACTGCCAGAGGGTATATTTTCCCAAAGTAACCCAATCAAAACCTGTTTGATGCCCAAGGCAATCACTGTACAACTTTTTCTTATACAGGTACTTTAACCCTTTCACCACCAAGTAACTCTGCAGGCATAGAGTCCTTCACTCTAAGTAACTGGAGTTGTGGAGCAAAATGACTTGTGGACTTTGAAACAACATAACTTGGTCAATGTTGAAGATATCTGGATGGATTATGTGTCAAAATCAAGGTTAAAAATCAAATTTTATGACTAATTCATTGAAATGTGCATATCTATTACAACTGTTAAAATGCAGGTACAAACAGGTAAGACAACAGGTAAAATACAAGTAATTATTTTATTACTGCTTAGAAAACTTAGAAAGTTCTCAAAACTTGTTCAATTGACCCTAGATGTACCAGTGAATAATCACAGTAGCAACACAAGTCTTTCTTTTATGGTGTCCATAATATATAAAATTTTATAAAATGAATCAAAATGATCTTCAAGGTGAGATCTGTCCACACAACTATATCACTCTGCCACGTTGCACTGAAGTAACAAACAACAAACTGCACTGAAGTAACAAACAACAAACGGACAATTTTTCCAAAAACTTTATCTGAATAGAATATTTCAAAATATTCTGAAGCTTTTCTGGAGACATCTAACACTCAGGTGTGCCCAATTCTGTCAGAAAACTGAAACAAATCTCTGGTTTTCAGGCTTCTTCCAAACAAAACCATGTGGTGCCCACAATTCCTCTGGTTCAAAACCTTTACAGTTTTCTTCAGCATCATCACTGTCACCCACAAGTGCATTCCATTGTCTCTCCAGACATCATCTCTTATTTTCCTCCAAATTTACCAGGTCGAAATTATTCAAATCCTCCGATAACCTCCTCTGAAATTTGTTCAAACTCCACCATTTTGGATACAAATTTCAGCATTTGGAAAACACATTAAAAGTTCCTTCGATATTTCTAGTTGTATACAAGCTAAACTCAGGAGATCATCCAAATATAACATCTACAGTACAAGAAGGAAGTTGTTAGAGGTACCCGAAAGTTATTTAGTAGGTTACTATAATGTTAAGGAAGAACACTGCCCTAGACGGAGAACTCAGTCCATAGTGATGAAAGGGTTAATAAAACAATATTGTCTCCTTGATGAGAATAATACAGAATTTCAGTAATCACAACATTATGGTTTCATATTAGAATTAATTTATCGTCTCTTCCTCAGACAGTTTACATGTTATTTCTGTACTATTAGAAAGATAAAATATTTGTTTTGTGTAGGAGGAAAATACATCCAAATTCATATTATAATGGTGCATGCTACAATGGGGTCACCCTGTACCAACCCAAACCAAAATGCATCCTTGCAGTTAGCTTGCCACAAGGTCGTTGCAAGCTTATATCATCAAAAAAAAAAAAAACTTGCTAATAATTATTTGTTAGCTTGTACAAACTTGCCTCGGAAAACACCATGTGTGAACTTGCATAAAAAATATCTTTCCCTTTCTTTATTAAGGACTTTGGAAAATTGCACGGAGATGGGGTCCAAATTTAACAAAATTTAAATTAGTAAAGTTAGACGGAATGCCATGAACATACATACATATAAAGAGATACACCAGGTTTTAAATTTTTTATAACTCAATTAGTACACTGTGTGACTACCAAATCAAAAAATTTGTAATTTAAATAAAGAAAAAATATTTTTAAATAAAATGGAAATATAATAAATCATATGCATTTATGAAATGGTTAAATGAATGAATGAAAGGAATAATGTTAAAGAAAGAATGAGATGCATACAATAGAACAGATAACTGGGAGGATATGAAATAGTAGGCTGTTCTAACAAGAAAACAAAATATAGCAATATACAATAGCGCCCAACATATAGCATACACAGGACATAGAAAACCTCTAGCCAAGGTTAACTAATAAAATAAGGGGAATGATCTGGATAAGGAAAATGAAGCCTTATCCGAAGAATGAACCTTTAGAAAACATTAACCCTTTCGTCACTAAGTAACTTTGTAGGCATAGAGTCCTCAACACTAAGTAACTTTGGAGTTGTAAAGCAAAATGACTTGTAGACTTTGAAACAACATAACTTTGCCAATGTTAAAGATATCTGGCTGGATTAGGTGTCAAAATCAAGGTTAAAAATCAAATTTTATGACCAATTCAATAAAATGTGCATATCTATTACAACTGTTAAAATGCAGGTACAAACAGGTAACATACAATTATTTTATTACCTCTAGAAAACTTAGAATGTTCTCAAAACTTGTTCAATTGACCCTAGATGTACTAGTGAATAATCACAGTAGCAAAACAAGTCTTTCATGGTGTCCATAATATATAAAATTCTATAAAATGAACCAAAATGATCTCCAAGGTGAGATCTGTCCACACATGTAAGTGACCTAAATCGCCTCTTCCACGTTTGATCGCCGCATTGAAGTTCAATTTTTCCAAAAACTTCATCTGAATAGAATATTTGAAAATAATATGAAGCTTTCCTGGAGCCATATAACTCGGGTGTGCCCAACTCGTCAGAAAACTGAAACAAATCTCTTTGGTTTTTGGGCTTTGTCCAAAAAAAAAAAAAAAAAAACAACAAAAAACCACACCACGTGGAGTGTACAATTCCTCTGGTTCAAAACCTTCAAAGTCATCTTCATCACTGTCACCCACAAGTGCATTCCATTGTCACTCCATATGTCTTCTCTCATTGTCAAACAAATTTATCAGGTCAAAATTATTTAAATCCTCAGAAAACTCTCCTCTAAAAATCCTTCAAACGCCGCCATTTTGGATACAAATTTCAGCATTCAGAAAACGTTAAAAGTTCCTACTTTGTTATTTCTAGTTGTATACAAGCTAAACTCACAAGATAATCCAAATATAACATCTACATTACCAGATGGAAGTTATTAGAGGTACCCCGAAAGATATTTAGTCTGGTACTATAACGTTAAAGAAGAACACTGCCCTAGACTGAAAACTCGGTCCATAGTATTGACAGACTTACTTCCCCTGGACCGCATATGCGATCTGGCGTGATGAAAAGATTAAGGACAAATAAATACAACAAAAAAAATTTAATAAAAAATTAATTTTTTTTGATCAAAAATAAATAAAACGTAGCCACACATCAGGGGGAATACAAAAAAAAAACACCAAACTTTTTAGATATTTTTTTCAGTTAAGTGGGGGGGCATCTGTCTGGCCCCCCCCCCCCGTACAAACGCCCAAGCATGGCACCATTTCTTACCAGCATCTGAAAGCTCATACAATTTGCTGGCTTACAACAAGATCAAGCTTCCACATATTTCCAGACTTTCTTGGAGAATTTTTGTTGGTTGCCAGCTATATGCATATAACCAGCAAATAACAATTTCAGATAGCAAATGTACAATAAATATTTGTATGCTGAAAGTGACCTCTGTAATTTAATAATTTATTAATAATGTGGAATATTTGATTTCCAGCAATTACATTGTCATATTCAAGATTACCAAATTTGTATATTTTTAATGTGGTAAATATCAAAACTTAACAATAATGATAATAATAATAATAATAACTCATTTACAAATGCAAGATATGTAAATGATTATGATTTTATTTCATGTTATACATTTCCATAGTACATTGGTGCTTAAATAATGATAATTTTAAAAACCAAAAATGGGGGAAAAAAGAGCCATTAGTGAAAAAAATTCTATTGTTTTGATGCATTGGCTTATCTTCAAATGTGTCCCAGTTGTTATTACCATTAAGTGTTGCTGTGAATAAACTGAAATAGTATTACACATATCTGCTGTTAGAAGAAACAAATCCCTGGCATTTCTTGTACAAAATAAAAGCTTAAAATGTATAATTGTTTTTTGAGAGTCCAATAATACTATTATTGTATGCTTGTTCTGAATATGAAATTGTGATCCAATAAATATATTTACTCCCTAACATTTTTGGTTATTAAATTTATCTGAACCCTTACATGGATATATGTATCTATGCTCAAGGTATTTTGAATAATGAATTTTTTTTTTTTTTAGAAAAACTGTCAACTCACTTGGATTTAAGCTCTTTATTACACATCTATGTCACAAACCATTAAAATTTGAAATCTAAAAATAGCTTGCAGTCATGATTTTCTGGACTTTGGAATTTGCATGTAAACAATTCAAGTTAAATGTGCAATATCTGTACATTTCTTCAAGTCAATTATAAAGTCAGTGGAAACATCCGTATGTGTTTCCTATATATATGATAATTTGGTGGTAAACTGTCTTTAAAAAGGGTTTTCAATTTTTTGGTGGTAAACTGTCTTTAAAAAGGGTTTTAAATTTTTCCCCCCTAGATATGGCAATTTAGAGTTAGTTAATTATTTCCAATTGTGCACTGGATTCACATTGCCTCAATTTACTCAAAAATAAAAACAGTGAATCAAAAATGAAAAAAAGATATGTTACTATCCAAGGTTTCAATTTTCCTGATATTTGTTCCTAAACACCACATAGCAAATTAAAAATCCAGACTTCTCTGAATGACACACTGCCAAAATGGCAAAGGGTTATGTCACATTTACAATGTAGGACTGCAGAAATTGCCATAAAAGCAGTCCAGAAATTCATACCTTGTAAGCCGATCTTTTGGAGTCTGGAGAATGACATCACCAATTATCTATACTACTTCCATCATACTGGCAATGCATCTTCTGGTTTTGACTACGTTTGACCCACTTGATTAAATTTCAAGCAATTTTCATCAGCTGAAGTTTTCAAATTTATCTTCAAGAATGGCAAATTCTTTGCTCTTTAAAAGAATGTACTTGTAGTGCACATTTGTCTGGACAATAGGATAAAATGCAATTAAAGTATTTTGTTGCACTTTTAATCATTTTAAAATGCACACCAACAGAGGATCTCAAACTGAAGATTTAATATTAAATCATTACCTATTTGAGATTCTTTTTATTTTGTTTTTATTTCAGTGGAAATTATTTAGAAGAAACAATTGCTTTCATTCTGACCAACCCTTGCAGTTGTTATACCTAAAGATCAGTGTACCCCCCCCGGTGTCAAATAAAAAATGTGCAGGTCAAAAATGTACAAATTTTCATCTGAAATATGATATTGAAATTTGCACAATATTCTCTCTCTCAAATACAAATAAACCAAAAGGCACAATTAACACAAATGCATTATCCATTCAAAGAATACTTTTATTAGTTAATTTTCCTTTTAGTTTAAAGTCGTACTTTTAAGTCTCTTTATAATTTTTGTAGCAATATTATAGACCAACACCATACGTATATGCCAATACAAAACTCTGTATATTTTTAATAAAACGACATTTAATTTACTGCCTGTCATAAAATGTGTACTATCATCAGTTTCATTGAACTTCATCTTAAAACACACTTATCCAGAAATCACAGGCTAATGATTCATCTTCTCTTTTAACAAATTACAGTTAAACTTTTAGATCTTTCTTTCATTGCAGCAAAGTTAGAAAAATCTGCAATGAACCCCTGAATTTGTAATCCAAATAATGGATTTGTCTCTGCAAGTTTACTTATTTCTTTGTTCTGAAAGAATGTTTTAGGTAATATGTTCAAAAGATATCTTTTGGTGACCAAGGGCCGATTTTAAAAGTTCTCAAATGATGTCACGAAAGGATTATTCACTTGTGTAGTTTTCACAATCACGAAGTCACACTGGTAATCCAAATGCCTTGGATATGCCGTATTCTAGTCAAGGGAATATTTTATCCATTTTATTAGAGTCAGATCCATATTTACTCTTTTGTGTTCAGCTTTTTTTCCCTTTTTTCGCTAATGATTCTTAGTGTACGCTGTTGTGTTCAGCTTTTTTTCCCTAATGATTCTTAGTGTACGCTGTTGTGTTCAGCTTTTTTTCCCTAATGATTCTTAGTGTACGCTGTTTTCAAGATCAAATTTTAGTGCAACAAAAATTTAGGTTAAACATCTGGACATCTTGCTGAACTCGATAAAATTGTGTGAGAGCTCGCGAGATCAGGGGGAAGCTACTCTGTCATAATATTGCCTAATGGTAGTCTGGTTCTCTGCTTTGCATGCTCAGTATTGCAGTATGCAACACAGCATACGAAACAGGAAACCAGAATAAGTATTCACAGTGCCATCCCTAATGATGCCATCTCTAATGCAACACATTGGACATTTAAAAAAATCCCGATATTTTGCAAATCCTTTGCGTAAAAAAAAAAAAAATGCACAGCAAAATTTGTGCATCAATTGTCTCCAGTGTGTGTCCCAGATGCACAACTGTGCGTAAAGGGGAACACTGGTAAAGATAGTTTTGAATAAAGCTGAACTAAAAAAAAAGCAATTGTACTTTCCGACAAACTTTAAATAGAACAAGTGTTCTTCGCAATACACATTTTACAAAAGTATTTTCAATAAAGAATGTCCAATGCATGTGACAAAACACATGGTACAGTCCTGTTCACACTAAAATGCTACTTTAACAACACTACCTGGTTGCATTATTTATGTGAAAAGAGGGTTACTGGATTTGGATATACCACATTTACTGCAATGTATGATTGACTGGATATTTGCTGTGGTTGGGTACAGTTCTATCAGTTGGAAGACCAGTTTATATCCACATTGTGATATAATCTAATGCACGCTTACTTGTCAAAGTTGACATTTAAACCGCACTTGTATATAGGGTGTACAAATGTACAGTTGCCACTATCAAATGAGCAAGATCCTTAATGTTGCTTGTTCAGGTCTTGGGATTTTATAACATTTTTCACATATCTGGTTTTTTACAACAAACTCCCGTGCATAAAGTGGCATCCCTCACTCCATTCCCTTTTGCAAGTAGAAGAGTTAAAAAATGGCAATCAAAATATTAATTGAAAACAAAATATTCCAGAAAGCAGTGTTCAACTTGTTTTACTTGCTTGTAGCCAATCAGAATCATAAAGCAATACTCGGCATAACATTACAAAAAAATATGAAACTGGACATACTATATAGGAAAACTAGAGACTAATACAAACCAATAATTTCATAGAAGACCTCATCACTTTAACAATGGATATGGTGCAAAATGGTGTTTTGATCTCTGAACATAATGAAACTTTAAATCATTCAAGCTATCACACCTTGCATTCAAATAGCCATTTTAATTCTACACACTTCAACAAATGCTCTTAAAAGGTTATGAAAGAACTCGTCTGCACTTACTACGACCAAAATGATCAAAGGATTACACCTGCCAATTTGTAACATCTGTTGCTCTGCCCTTTCCAAAATTACCGTATTTATGAACTTGCTAATAATTGTTAAGGTTTCCAAGGCTCAAACTTTGCTCTGGAACAGTATTCCATTTGAGGTAAGAAATGCCTAGTATTAATATTAGCATCTTAGTCCTACCAACCACAACAAAACAAGTTGAGGTTACGACATCGTAGCTAAGAAATGCCCCGTCTATTTCAAAACCCATACATTCCGTGGATTGTTAAAATAAATTTCATTTGTACGATATATTATTATTATTATTATATGCGCGACTTTAATTTGCATGCGTTCTCGCACACCACCATTTTTCCAAATTTTGTACGAATCACGCGCCGTTGGAGCATCTCTGAAGTATGCGTGACAATTCCATTAAACGACACCTATTTACTGAACTATTCGGTTCTAAACGTCGCCTCCAAATACAATTTGGATGTAGTATTTGTTTAAAAAAAAGTTATCTTAATGGAAATATAACAATGCGAAATTATATCTTTCCTAAGGCTACATGAAGGTCAACACAGCGCAAGGGCGAACGACCAAATCGTAATCCCTACAACCACCTGCTGAAATACGTTTGCCGGCGAAAACTTAATGCGAAGTACGTTTGTATTATGAATGTCTTACCATGATGAAAAGTTGAATTAAAACTTCGTCTCAGATTTTGAAAATAATTTACAAATCTTCTTTACTTCACCAGGCAGTGCAACGATAACCCAGCAAGTAATTCAAACTCTGAGGAACGCTTGTCTACTTCAGATGTATATATACACGGCATCGCACAGCCTCGCGTGCCTCTAATGGAAACGGCAAGATACGTCATCCAAAACCCACAAACTTTATTTGTATAAAAAAAATAGTTGCTGTTTTCTCTCTTTATATGCATCAAAAAACTATTTAATCCAATTTAACTCAAAAAACAAGTTACAATCGAAAGACCGATGAGACTTAATGATTTTGAAATTTTCCGCGAAGCTTGGTACGGAAATTAAGGATGTAACTGAAGAATATAAGTCCGTAAATGATGTCATTCAGGCAGACGCGCCATCTTTCTGCAGTTTGTAGAATTTAACGATCGTTGCATTACGTTAAAGATCGGAAAAGTACTTCGGAAATATTGTTGTCGCTGCCGTTACACTTTGTTTACCGAATGACGTAATAACCACATTGCACACAATCATAATATTCATTGCAAGAACTTCGTAATTATAATATATTATTCTTAGCCGAAATATTTCATGCAATTCTCTTTTCAACTAAACATGTACAACTAATTCTAAAATGATACCTTGATGATTTTTACTTGGATCTATTTTGCATATCGCATTTTACTGAGTGAACTGAGTGCTTCGTCATTTCCCGGCGATTCCAACTTTTAGAGTTGTATCAGTCCATGTAAGTATACCCAAGGTCGATATTTTTTTTTTTTTTAAAGTAGAAAAGCAATGAGGTCCTCCGATTGATAGAAAATTATTAAAAGTATCAAACTGACAGCGGAATGGATGTTTAAATCCTGGATGATATCATTCACCTTGCATTTGTTTCCAGTCGGATGCAGTTGATGAGAATTCAGCGTTGCTGATATGGTAGGAAAGTCCCGAAACCCAACTGTTCCGAGAGAAAAATGGCAAAGGAAGGCTGAGAACAATTGCGTGTATATTACGCTCCCCCCCCCGTTACTTGTGATAAAATGATATATCATATGGAACGTTTCACAGTGTTTGTAGAAAAAAGAAAAGCACGTTACTGTTGTTAGGTGTATAATAGAATATCAGAATTTGGAAAAACGGGTTCAACATGAAAACGTACTATCAGTCACTTCAAAATGAGTGTAGTATTTGCACACTCTTTCGTTATAGTCCGATGCTACATTCCCGTTTGTTTGTAACCCCCTACCGATTTCAATAACTAAAAAGTTTAATGTGATAAAAAAGTGCACAGAACGAAGTCAATTGAATCATTTATTTATAATTTCTAACCTGACTGTGACCAGAATGGCACTAATATTGGCATCCCCTTGCACCTTTCATGCTTAACGGACTTAACATACTAACACGGCGCCATATTCCGTACGTTATGGGGTAGTTTATTTCCATCTGACAACATGATGATGTACTTCATCCTATTCTGTAGCTGCTGGATAATTCTGTAAGTTACCATAATGTTGAGCTTGGAATTATATTCATTTGCACACATGAACATATTAATGAAACCCCTTATTTAATCCACGTGAAAGGCAGTTTTTTTGTTGTCATTCTTTTCCATTGCTTATTTCGACACTTTAAATATTGGAAACAGACAACATATGTATGTACATCTTTAGTTGCGCATTCACCCCTTTGCTGAAAATGGACTGGTCCAGGAACTGAGACTGGGTTTCAAGCATGTCTAACTATTATATTTAAAACTTAGTTAAGCATTCAATGTGCAGACAATGACAGTGTTATTTCAATTCTACTCACAGTAAGATTAGAAAATATAAGTCAATAAATTGACTAAATTCTTTGCAATTTTTATCAAATTAAACGTTTCCATTATTGAAATCGGTAGGGGGGTAAAAGTAAACAGGGATGTAGCATTGGACTATAGTCTTACAATATAAGACCTATCACATGCTATTTATGTATTAGTGCTATATTTTATTACTAACCAAAGACTGACCTTGTATAGCGTGTTCCAACATCAGAGTAAGTAGTCAAAGTTTCAGGAATATATTACATTTTTCAGTCCATATGGACACTTTCACTATGTAGTTTCACTCCTGTAATTAATATACTTACTATGCTGTTTTTATCCTGGTGGAATTAAAATCTGACAATAGTAAATGGATGCATTTCATGTTCCAATTTTAATTTTAATTACAAAGAGATATATATATATATATATATATATATATATATATATATATATATATATATATATATATATATATATATATACACACACACACATCTATAACTGCATATACACATACATTTTAGCAGCATTTTATTTTGATTTCAGGCCTTCAGAGCCATGTATGCATTAGCTGAAACAACAGAAGTCCTTCACTAAAATGGAGGATGCCATAAGTAATAGTTCTTTAGATTCTTCATCCACAGGCGATGAGTTTGTCATAGTTCATGCAGAACCCAAATTAAAGATAACTGGAGATATGGATGATATTAAGAGAGAAATATTGAAAGACAGTCAAAGTGAGTCTATATTGCAACTGATTGAAAATGATGACAAGATGGCAGAGAATGGATCAAGTCCTACCCATGTGATACAGAGCAGTCAATCTGACAATATTCTAAATGTCAACAATTCAGGGGATTCAGGTAAAGATAGGTGACCTTATCCTCCCAAAAGGTTTAGAAATGGAGATTTTATCAGTAATATAGGAGTTGAAAATTCACTTGTCCGATTGGTAAAAGCTTCCAATGGTCATGTGAATTTTTCAGTTACTTTTCTAACTCCTTATTTTGGTCTGAATGACCATTGTTCTCTTTTGTGAGAATGATGTTTTTGAAAAATTATTGCCCATTTTGTTCATTGAAGGTTAATGCTTTCTGCCAGAAATCTTGTGCTACATTTGTTTTGGCAAAGCTAATTCAAGTGCATCTCCAATTCTTTTGTATTAATAAATGCCTTTCAGAAGGAGTTCAGACTGATTTAGGTTTGTAATTTGTTATGTTTGGTGTTAGAAGGAAAACAGAATAAGTTCAAAAAACAACTTTTCACATATCAAAGTTAGGTTTTTAACATTGTCAACCATTATATTTCAAAAAAAGCTACATGACTAAGTGTTTCGGGCATGTACATATATGCAGTCCTTGCTTGAATGGGTGGATGGGGTTTTAGAAATAATGGAAAGAAATTCCCTGAGCCATCTGATACACAAATAATGAATTTTCTGAGTGCATAATGTGACAAAATTTTTGTTCCTGGGTAGTAAGTATTATGCTATAATTGCTTACACCCAAAAAAATAAAGAAAATGGCTATTATTCCCCACAAACTTTGCTTTTGTGACCAGGAATGTGATTTTTTGAAATTGACATATTTTGAGAGAGAAAATGGGTGAATTTGTGTCTTTTGGTTCACATAAAGTCAGAAAAATAACAATATAAAATTAACATGTATTAATACTAAAGTAATAGAAAAATGACCACAAAAGATTTAGAAGTGAGAAAATTTTTGAGATTTATGATTATACTGTAAATCACTTTCATTAATCAGCCCCCAAATGTAGTCTCCCACCATGTTCTCGTTATACTTCCTTGGTAGCAGCATTCAGAGTCCAGTATATCCTGGTGGAAGTACTTGCCTTGCTTCTCTGGGTACACTCCCATGTTCTTGAATTTATCAAGATGAGCAACTAAGATATGGACTTTAAGGGACATCCTGCAACCCCTGTGCCATAGTTCTTCACCAGAGTATCATCCAGGAAACCCCAAACCACTGCGATAAAACTGTTCCAAGATGCTTTCTCTTGCTAGTGAACTTCTTGTGGAATTCACTCCAGGATTTTCTTTATTTGTGGTCCAATGAAGACACTGGCTTTGACCTTTGCCTCAGACAGCTTTGGGAAGGAGTCTTGAAGGTACTTGAAGGCTGCCAATTCTTTACCTAGAGCTCTGACAAATTGTTTCATAAGGCTCAGTTTGATGTGCAGTTGTGGTGTCAGCACCTTACAGGGGTCTACCAGTGGTTCCCACTTGATGTTGTTCCTCCCAATAGATAACTTGGTCTGCTGTGGCCAGTCCCACCAGTGGTAGTGCATCATGGTGTCCCTGCTGTCCCAAAGACAAAGATAGCAAGGAAACTTGGTAAAACCGCCTTGGAGGCCCATCAGGAGTGCACTCATATTTCAAGGTATCCAGCAAAGTCTTGATGTAATCCTCTCTGAGGTGCACTCAGTGAGCCATGGGAAGAGACTGGTATTTGTTCCCATTATGGAGCAGCATGGCATTGAGGCATCTGGAAGAGCTGTCAATAAATAGGCACCACTCATTCTGGTCACAGGAAATTCCAATTGCCTTGAAGAGACTGGTCACATTGTGGCAGAAGCAGAGCCCATCTTGAAGGGTGAAGAAGCTGGAAAAAGCTTGGTGATGCTGATCTGCAACTTGCACCCTTTCATCCAACAAGTTCCACTGTTTGAGCCTAGATCTCAGATCAAGTCGTTGAGGTTTTTTTGGTTGGGGTAGTATGGGTTTCTCTCCACAGCTCCACCTCTAAATTTATCATCTGGATCTACATCATCTTCTCGCTTTTGGACTTGCTGCTCTCTTCTATAGATGGCTGCTTTCTCTTCAGAGAAATGGCTACAGGGAACTCGGAGCATCATGGCACCGGGGTGATGGATGAAGGAAGATCCGTATACATGATAGCAGGTGCATTCCTGCCAGTCTGACATTTGGAAGGGTCCACCATGCAGAAGTAGCAGTTGCTTGAGAGTTCAGTGGGTTCCCACCAAATTCTGGGGATAGCGAATTTGATTGCTGTCTTTTCCCTTTTGTTCCACTCTACAAAAATACATTTATTTCACCCATAACTAATGTGTAAGAGATTCTTGCAACATTTTTCACGTATTTTTTCAATAGCATTGAAAATTGTAAAACATTTTAAAATTAAGAAGTTTTTCAATTTTGAAAATTTTAACAAATTTTATAATATAAAATTCAGAGCAGCGATTTTGCATCATACCTTCCAGAGTTTATTTGCATAGTTCACAGGTGAACAGGTTTTCTTGATCTCTGACAGGCATTCTGAAATATGCCTTGTGGGCCATACATATCTTAGCAGTTGCTTCCACAGAGTACTTTTTCACTCTTGTCTTGAAAAATTGGTTGCAAACATAGCAAAATGCATCAACTGGATGCTTGCAGACTTTTGATGCCATCTCAGAAAAATGCGGATAGGTATCCACTTAGGCAGTTGGAACTAAATTGAACTAGTTGTCTTCAGGCCCTTGTATTTATACTGATATTTGTATTACAGGGAAGTTTTAAAATATTCTAGAAGTTACTCCAAGTTTGCTCAGCACTAAATCTATCTGGAATGTTCTGTATATAGGTAAAGTTCAAAATATTACTGTCCTGGTGACAAAAGCAAAGTTTGTAGGGGTTTAATAGTCATTTTCTATACTTTTGAGGCATAAGCAATTAGGAAATAACACTGTCTATCCAGGAACAAAAATAAAACTTTGTTACACAGTGGTTTAGGAGAGATTTAATGAAGAAGTAAATGTATGGCTTTAAAATATAATGCACTGTTTTCATGCTTTATGATGATTTCTTGGTGCACATGGCCAAAATCTGAGTGAGCTTATAGTATGACCTCCATCCCTCATTTTTTGTTTACCATCTTTAATCTATATGTCTACAGATCTTTATGTCTTATAAGATCTTAATCTGTATATCTGTACAGTGTTGTGAACACTGTACAGCAGGCATGTGCAACCTAAATAAACTGCTTATTTACATCAAAAGACAAGGCATTGAAAATCACTTATCTTATACAAGCTTATATCATCAAGATCATGGAGCAGAGTTTCCAGTATTTTTTTATTTTTGGAAGTCACTCCTGGTTGGTTGGAAATTCGCAAGTCTCATACCTGAAGCCTGGAATCAAGTTTGTTGCATTTACTCATAAAATAAAATATTTTAATCCTTAAAATGTTTGAAAAGAGCAGCTAAAAGTAATAAAGATGTAATTAAATGGCACTGAAGCTAGAACAAGTTAAAAGTGGTATTGTAATATATTACTGGTACATTGAGCATGCAATGCATGAAGCTTGCTCTTTGTTAATCAGACATTTGTCACCCTCAGCCATCTGCTGTTTGTGTTTAGCAATCTGCTGTTTGTGTTTAGCAATTTTGCATGTCAGACTTAGTTCAGGGACAACTGATTGGCTTAGGTGGCGCTCCACAGTTTCATATTTAGCATAGGGATAAAATTGTAAAGAAGAAGAATCTCCTTGGGTTTCTTTTCTAGATATACTGGCAATTTAAAAAAGACTTTGTATATCTTAGGTATTGTTTAAAGATCCTTTAATTCCCTTTTTTGGTGTATGATTGATGAGTGTAATATGGGTTAGAGAGTATACAGTTTTGCGTTACCCAAGATGTGCACCTTTCAAAAAAATGCTAGCTCCACTTGCTCCTTTTCACTTCTCGAACTTCATAGGTAAATTGTAAACAAAAAGAGCCAATAACTTTTTTTTTTACATTTTATATATTTGGTAATTCATTGATTGCCCTTTCAGAAGTTGGTATTGTCTAGTCTGGCAAAACTCATTTTCCCTATTTTAATAGCTGCCAAGGATAGTGTACTTCAAACAAATTCAGACCGATTGTTGGAGCACAAGGGAGCAGTCATTTTAGTTAGCAGTGTGCTAAGATCATTTACAATTTCCATAAGTACAATATCCAAAGAAATGTCAGCCACATTACATGAAAGTAGCATAGAGATATGCCAACATTCTTTCCACTGTGCATGTTTTAAATGCAAATAACTTCACCTTACATGCATCACTCTGAAAAGTACATAATAGCTGGTGAGTGCCACCTTATGTGGACCTGGGTGGCATTGGCACTATCTGCTCAAGAGATCACATATTTCAGAACTGTTTATACATACTCTGAATCAGATTAGTTATGGGTGATATGCACACATATATTAATGAGGATCAAGGTTGATTAGATGGTGGGGATCGAACCAGCAACCTTCTGGTCACATAACCATTTCTTGAACGATAGAGCCACTACAGTTTCCTTGGGTGCAGATCTCATTGGTTTCCTGATTATTACTTTAGGGGCAGGCCCCAACGTAAATAGGATACATTTTGATCTATGATACCTTTAGTTTAATTAAAATCAAAATCTTCGACATAATTGAGATCTGATAGACACTAATAAAAACTTGAGTTCAGATGACTTTTGGAATTCCAGTTTACTTATTTTGAGTGACCTTTGGAATTCCATGTCCTCTTATTTTCAATGACCTCAGGAATTCCCAGTCCACTTTTTTTTAGAGATCTTTTTGGAACCCATCAGATAAGAACCGAATGTCATACTGGAAAGAGTTGTTGTTAGTAATGTGTTCTGAATGATGTTTGTTGCATTCAATGCTTAGGTGAATCACAGGGTAAAAAGAACATGATCTCTCATCCATGCTTATCACATCTATTTAGTAGATTTAAATTTTAAATATATTGGCATAATAATATCTGACTAGACAAAAACAAAAAAATAAATTCATCTAACACATGAAGACATAATACCTTGATGAAATTATTACACAAAAATGTGGTACATTAATGTGTACCAAACAGCCCTATACTGAAAGACTAGACAGTGAAATTAACACAAAAAATAACACACATTGCACTGAGTTTGGCATCATGGTTGTAAGATAAACTGATTACATGGCAGGAACCATGACATTGACATTAAATTGACTTCTAGATCACTGAACTCTGTAAAAGCAAATGCCAACATGAAAAAAGGGTTTTGTGTGCAACTGCAACTTCACGAGTTGCATGCTTTGTTTCTTATTTTGTTTATGTAAGGGGATACTTATTGGGGCATGCATTAACTACCCACTATGGAGGAGCTAGACAAAATGCCTACCTTAGAGGAACTCAGCAAAGCGATTGACTCCCTCCCAAATGACAAAGCACCAGGTAGCGATAGCATCCAGCCAGAAGCCATCAAATATGGGAAACCAACACTGCTACAGCCACTACATGAGCTACTCTGCCTCTGTTGGGAGGATGGGGCAGTCACCCCAAGACATGTGCGACGCCACCATTGTGACCTTCTACAAAAACAAAGGGAGACAGCAGTGACTAACAATTACAGAGGAATTTTCGTTGGCAAAGTGTTTGCCCGCATTCTCCTCAATAGGCTGCAGCTGCTGGTGGACTGCGTTTACCTGGAATCCCAGTGCGGTTTCAGAGCAGGAAGGTCAAAAACAGACATGATCTTCTCACTCCGACATCTCCAAGAAAAAAAGCAGAGAGCAAGGTCAACCACTCTACATGATGTTCATCGACCTCACCAAAGCCTTCGACCTGGTTAGCAGGAAGGGAAGATTGGCTGCCCCCCAAAACTTTGCAGCATGATAATCTCCTTCCATACCGATATGAAGGGCACAGTCCTGTATGATGGATCCACCTCAGACTCCTTCCCCATAAATAGCGGCGTGAAGCAGGGATGCATGTTGGCACCAACCCTTTTTGGCATCTTCTTCTCATCTTTTGGCATCTTCTTTTTGGCACCAACTCTTTTTGGCATCTTCTCCCAGCTCCTGTACCATTCCTTCAGGACGTCAACTGATGGCGTTTATCTGCACACCAGGTACGATGGAAGGCTGTTTAACCTGGCACGAATGTGCTCAAAGACCAAACTGAGGCAAGTACTCATCAGGGAGATGCTCTTTGCTGATGACACAGCTCTTGTGACCCACACTGAGGATGCGCTCCAAACCAAAGACTGGGAGACCGTTTCACTGATGCATGTAAACAGTTCGTGCTCACCATCAGTAAAAAAAAAGACAAATATCAGTGCTAAGATGTCACCACTTCCCCTTCCATTAAAATTGATGGCACCACCCTGGAATTAGTCAATAACTTTATTTACTTGGAATCAACCATCAGCAACACTCTTTCGCTTGATGTGGAGCTGGAAAGAAGGCTTGGAAAGGCAAACACCATCATGGCCCGACTAACAAAGAGGGTGTGGGAAAACAATACGTTGACAGTGCACACCAAGATTCAAGTCTACCAAGCCTGCATTCTGAGCACCCTCCTATATGGAAGTGCAATGTGGAGCACTTACATTAGGCAAGAGCGTCCACTAAACTCCTTCCACATATGATGCCTACTACACATCCTGAAAATCGGCCAGCAAGACCACATTCCACACAGTGTGATCCTTCAACATGCAAGTATCCCAAGCATATACTCCCTGCTGAACAAATGCTGCCTTTAATGGATGGGATATGTCCGACGCATGGAGGATGGGAGGCTGCCAAAGGAAATCCTATTTGGCCACTGGCACGAGAAGAATCGTCCGGCTGCAGTATTTCACCAGGCAGCTGGGAAGTACAGGCCGAAGATTGTGGCACCTGGAGAATAACAGTTAACAAGGGCATAGCGTTCGCTGATGGGAGGAGAGTTCAGCAGAATGAAGAAGAATGCGAGAGAAAGTAGCGTGCAGCAGCAAACCAAACAAATCAGACTTCCCTGTATGTCTGCTCCCACTGCAATAGGGACTGTCACTTGCGCATTGGCCTGCACAGCCATAACAAACAATGCTTAAACCCCAGAAATAAAAAACACTACAGGGGCGCTAATCAGATGGTCTTCCGAGACTAAGCTGCCAATGATGACTTATTGGGGCATGATATTTTCATGCTTGTTATTCATTTTTTTTGTATCAGACTTGAATCAAATCAGAGTGGATCTTTAGTAATATGGCAAGTAGTGTAGTGAAGAAGTCTGCAATCTTCAGTACAGTGGGATGTACCATAAATGACTTGGCCTTTTCATAAGCTACACATATACAGCAATATAAACAAGGCTCTGAGGGACTGCCCAAAAAAATAAGTGATGCTATTGCTTCTGGACATCGAAAAAGCCACAGAGGTTTGGATGGCATTGGGGCTTTTTATTGACCAAATAATTGTTTTAAAATCATGTTGGGAATAATTGTCAGTAAAAGGTCTTTTGTAATAAAGTTCTCATTTCTATATAAATTACCTTGATTTTCAAAAAAACAATCTTTTGAAAGATCAGTAACATTGTTCAAACTGGTTTCAACTTTACATATACACAAAAAACATTGTTTATTATGTCACTAATTTTTGTTATTGATGATTCACAACCAAAGATAATTTTTTAAAAAAAACCCCTAGGAACATTTATGTCAAGAAACAACCATAAATGTTGAAACCTGATGTTTTTATTTAATTGTGAAATATTTATGCTATGATTTCACTGAAACAAATCGTAAAACTTACTTTCATCCTTGGAAAATCTCTTGAGTGCCAGTTCAGGAATTTCACAAACTCTGAAACTGTCTTTTCCACAGTGATCCATAGCTATGAACAAATCTTTTTATTTTACTCATTTTTAACCAAGTACTCGTGTTTTGCCTTGCTGTCTAGGATCACATTTATGAGTGAATTGCTAATTTAAGGTAGTTTAATTATATTACTTAATATTTTTAATGGTTTTTTTTGATTGATCAATTAAAATAAGTTGACCTGACTTGACCAGGCTCTTACAGAGGCAGGATTTGCATTTCTTTTAACTTTTCTTTTTTTTCACTCCTTTATTTAATTAGATACAGAAGATTTAATTGAAGTGATAATACAAAGCATATCCGGTTTTAATCCAGAACAATATAACAAACACTTCCACAACTAAGATATACCACTAATGGCACTTAAGTAGGTTCTCACAGAAATGAACATAGATGTTATGTTAGATTGATTTTAGTTTTGATATCATTGCATTTATGATGATTATGCAACAAAACTAAAAGACAAATTTCACATCACAAAATTTATTTACATGTAATTGGTATTTATTCTTTAAATTGCTGCATTATTGACATTTTCATTTATCACAATTTTGTCGACTATTGTTATTTAGGTGTATCATAAAACATAATGTAACAAAACATTTTGTTTATTATTAAAAGTTGATGTCAGTTGAAATTTGATGATAAAATGAGCATTAAACAAAGAAAAATTTCCTATTTGCTTCTTACATCAATACAGTTATGAATATTTAAGTGGCCCCAAGTGGTCTAAAACACTTTCCATTCCGGATTCCTTCCATTTCACCTTTGTCTTTGTGGGTTTGAGTCTCAGGCTCGGCTACTATGGGTATATGAGAAAGCCTGCCAGTAGCTTATCATGGGTTGCTGGTTCTTCTTGTTGTTTTCCAGGGTTCTTCCTCCTCCAGTTATAGTGGCCATCATGTATAGCCTATCTTGTGCTGAAAAATGGCTTAAATGTACAACAACGAATTTTTATATGTCTACCATTGATAAAAATAGAAAAATTTTCAATTTACTTGTTCTCAAAACCATTTGATAGGATCTTAATAAATTTCAGAGAAAGTCTTGAAAAGGCATGATTTGTTTGAATCATATTGATCAGTGGTCAGATATGGTTGCCATTAATAAGAAAACATGAAATTGTCAAAGCTCTGCAACAGAATTTTACCTAATTTTCAGAAAACTTGGTAGCTTTGTTTAATTGAAATCAGATAGGACTACTGTTTCTTACAGTAGAAAAGTCGAAGATGAATTAAGATGAAAAACAATGGAACAGCATGTAACCAAATTTGGTCAAGAGCATCCTGGTATGGATGGTTTACAGATTTTACCATTGATGCATTGAGCACTATCAGGTCAACTTGGCTCTCTTGTTACAAGTTGAATAAAGTGGTGATTTTTCTTAGTGCATTGTGCAGGGAAAACATTGTTAGTATTAAGTAGTAAATTTGCGGTTATGCATCTTCTTTTTTCAGATCAAGCTATTGGTTCCATGTCCCTGCCAGCGACACCTGGAGGAGACTATGTAGTTTTTAATGGAGTTACCTACCTTGGCTGTGCCACAGTAAATGCTCCACGAAGTGAGGTGGAAATTTATCGCAACATGGCCATACTAAATGAGCAATCCAAGATGGCCATTCCCATAGTTCTCTCTGTTCCCAGCACTGCCGATGGAATAGTAAGGTTAGCTGACTGCTTTGTTATTTCATAGGTCAATGCTCCAGGTTGCAACAAAAATGGTTGCTTTTGCAACTAAAATGGTAATTGCTGAGTATAACTTTGTCAACTGGTTGCTTTCAACATGGCATCAGCACATGCAGATTACACTTATATACCACATTTTATGCTAATAACATTTGGCAAATATAATTTATTTCAGAGCATAGTCCCATTTAGAGTGTAAAACTGTAGTTTTCTACAATAAATTGGCATGCTACTTTGGTTTCCAGACATTAAGTGACTAGTCTAAGACCAGGCAAAATGTATAAAATGGCTTAGAAATGTCTAAATAATGAATTGAATGACTGGGCTGAGGATGAAGCAGATGATGACCATTGACAGTTCTGCCATATATATTCGTGTATAAGTCAACTCAAATGGCAAACAACAAAAATCCTGATCTGCCATAGTAAAATGTGATTTCAAATCAGGGTCCAAGTTGTTTGTTCTTCTGATTACTTATATTGTTACAAGTATAGGCTCATACAAAAGTAACAAAGAAAAGAGTGAAGCCAACAAGCTTTGTAAATTTTAACAGAATAATTTATTTCCCTTGAAAACAAGATAAAAATATGAAAAAGGACTTAATGGCTTGTGAATCTAATCCCAAAAATTATTTCTGGAATATAAGTCCTATCACTAAATTGTTATAAATGAATCAGAATTTGAATCCTGATGAAGTTCCAGTATGGAAGGTGATGATATCTTTGATATCTAGTTTTTGTTGTTGTGTCAACAGTTCCTTGTTGAATTTTATGAATCAAGAATAATATTCCAGCTTTAAAATTCTGAAGAATTTCCAATAAATGTCTGTCCATGAATTTTAATGAGCACTGGTATTTTCCAGGGTGAATAAATTGTTTCAAATAAAATTTTTAACTCAGCTGGTCACAAAATACCTCTGAACTCCAAAGATAATTTATGACTGACTGAAAACACAAAAAATGTCAGTTTTAACCCTCGAATTTAGATCACATGGTGTGGTCACTTAGTTTAAACAATGCTGTAAAAATATATCAATTAGCACATATGTTATACAGGTTCAATTGTACTAAACAAATCTTACTATAAGATTCAATAATAAAAAGTTGTTTACAAAACAGCTAACACATAAGCCACATTTGATGTGGATTACAACCAATGATTTTTACTGTGTTTACCAATTCTGAATCAAGGTCAGGAACTAGGTCAGCTAAAATACAAAGTATCAATGTTTATACTAAATGGTGTATTTATCAGGTCAAAACAGAAAACTGAATTTTAAAAAAAAAATGTTATATACAGGGAATAAAATCATTACAATGACATGTAATGAAATAAAAATAAAATAAAAAATTTAAATCTAACACACAAGTAATTAAGTTGCATATATGTAACACTATGCACAGACTCAGATGTGCAGGTGTATTTTGCAATGGGTCTGTGCAGTTTGCAGTTGGACTCCACTTTTAAGCAAGCATACACATTAAGCATGCACATCAAGCATACACATTAAGCATGCACATCAAGCATGCACATTAAGCATACACAGCAAGCATACACATCAAGCATACACATCAAGCATTCACATTACCCATACACAGCAAGCATGCACAGCAAGCATACACATTAAGCATACACAGCAAGCATACACATTAAGCATACACATTAAGCAAGCACATCAAGCATACACATTAACCATACACAGCAAGCATACACATTAAGCATACACAGCAAGCATACACATTAAGCAAGCACATCAAGCATTCACATTAGGCATGCACATCAAGCATTCACATTAAGCATGCACATCAAGCATTCACATTAGGCATGCACATCAAGCATTCACATTAAGCATGCACATCAAGCATTCACATTAGGCATGCACAGTAAGCATAAACAGCAAGCATTCACATTAAGCATATACAGCAAGCATTCACATTAGGCATACACAGCAAGCATACACATTAAGCAAGCACATCAAGCATTCACATTAGGCATGCACAGTAAGCATATACAGCAAGCATTCACATTAGGCATGCACATCAAGCATTCACATTAGGCATGCACATCAAGCATTCACATTAGGCATGCACATCAAGCATTCACATTAAGCATGCACATCAAGCATACACATTAGGCATGCACATCAAGCATTCACATTAGGCATGCACATCAAGCATTCACATTAGGCATGCACATCAAGCATTCACATTAAGCAAGCACATCAAGCATTCACATTAGGCATGCACAGTAAGCATATACAGCAAGCATTCACATTAGGCATGCACATCAAGCATTCACATTAGGCATGCACATCAAGCATTCACATTAAGCAAGCACATCAAGCATTCACATTAGGCATGCACATCAAGCATTCACATTAAGCATGCACATCAAGCATTCACATTAGGCATGCACATCAAGCATTCACAGCAAGCATGCACATCAAGCATTCACATTAGGCATGCACATCAAGCATTCACATTAGGCATGCACATCAAGCATTCACATTAGGCATGCACATCAAGCATTCACATTAAGCATGCACATCAAGCATTCACATTAGGCATGCACATCAAGCATTCACATTAGGCATGCACATCAAGCATTCACATTAGGCATGCACATCAAGCATTCACATTAAGCATGCACATCAAGCATTCACAGCAAGCATGCACATCAAGCATTCACATTAGGCATGCACATCAAGCATTCACATTAGGCATGCACATCAAGCATTCACATTAAGCATGCACATCAAGCATACACATTAGGCATGCACATCAAGCATTCACATTAGGCATGCACATCAAGCATTCACATTAGGCATGCACATCAAGCATTCACATTAAGCAAGCACATCAAGCATTCACATTAGGCATGCACAGTAAGCATATACAGCAAGCATTCACATTAGGCATGCACATCAAGCATTCACATTAGGCATGCACATCAAGCATTCACATTAAGCATGCACATCAAGCATTCACATTAGGCATGCACATCAAGCATTCACATTAGGCATGCACATCAAGCATTCACATTAGGCATGCACATCAAGCATTCACATTAAGCAAGCACATCAAGCATTCACATTAGGCATGCACAGTAAGCATATACAGCAAGCATTCACATTAGGCATACACAGCAAGCATACACATTAGGCATGCACATCAAGCATCAACATAAGGCATACACAGCAAGCATTCACATTAAGCATACACAGCAAGCATGCACATTAAGCATACACATCAAGCATTCAAATTAAGCATGCACATCAAGCATTCACATTAAGCATACACAGCAAGCATACACATTAAGCATTCACAGTAAGCATACACAAGCATACACATCAAGCATTCAAATTAAGCATGCACATCAAGCATGCACATTAAGCATACACAGCAAGCATGCACATTAAGCATACACATCAAGCATTCAAATTAAGCATGCACATCAAGCATTCACATTAGGCATGCACAGTAAGCATATACAGCAAGCATTCACATTAGGCATACACAGCAAGCATACACATTAAGCAAGCACATCAAGCATTCACATTAGGCATACACAGCAAGCATTCACATTAGGCATGCACATCAAGCATTCACATTAGGCATGCACATCAAGCATTCACATTAGGCATGCACATCAAGCATTCACATTAGGCATGCACATCAAGCATTCACATTAAGAAAGCACATCAAGCATTCACATTAGGCATGCACAGTAAGCATATACAGCAAGCATTCACATTAGGCATACACAGCAAGCATACACATTAGGCATGCACATCAAGCATTCACATTAAGCATACACAGCAAGCATTCACATTAGGCATACACATCAAGCATTCACATTAGGCATGCACATCAAGCATTCACATTAGGCATGCACATCAAGCATTCACATTAGGCATGCACATCAAGCATTCACATTAAGCATGCACATCAAGCATTCACATTAGGCATGCACAGTAAGCATATACAGCAAGCATTCACATTAGGCATACACAGCAAGCATACACATTAAGCAAGCACATCAAGCATTCACATTAGGCATACACAGCAAGCATTCACATTAAGCATGCACATCAAGCATCAACATAAGGCATACACAGCAAGCATTCACATTAAGCATACACAGCAAGCATGCACATTAAGCATACACATCAAGCATTCAAATTAAGCATGCACATCAAGCATTCACATTAAGCATACACAGCAAGCATACACATTAAGCATTCACAGTAAGCATACACAAGCATACACATTAAGCATACACAGCAAGCATACACATTAAGCATACACAGCAAGCATACACATTAAGCATACATAGCAAGCATACACAGTAAATATACACAGCAATCATGCACAGTAAGCATACACAGCAAGCATACACATCAAGCGTACACAGCAAGCACACACATCAAGCATACACAGCAAGCACACACATCAAGCATACACAACAAGCATTCACAGTAAGCATGCACAGCAAGCATACACAGCAAGCATTCACAGCAAGCATACACAGTAAGCATGCACAGCAAGCATACACAGCAAGCATTCACGGCAAGCATACACAGCAAGCATACACGGTAAGCAAGCATGCACAGCAAGCATACACAGTAAGCATACACAGCAAGCATACACAGCAAGCACAATCATTCACAGCAAGCATACACGGCAAGCATACACGGCAAGCATACACAGTAAGCATACACAGTAAGCATACACAGCAAGCATACACAGCAAGCATACACAGCAAGCATACACAGCAAGCATTCACAGTAAGCATACACAGCAAGCATACACAGCAAGCACAAGCATTCACATTAAGCATACACAGCAAGCATTCACAGCCAGCACAAGCATTCACAGCAAGCATACACAGCAAGCACAAGCATTCACATTAAGCATACACAGCAAGCATTCACAGCCAGCACAAGCATTCACATTAAGCATACACAGCAAGCATTCACAGCCAGCACAAGCATTCACAGCAAGCATACACAGCAAGCACAAGCATTCACATTAAGCATACACAGCAAGCATTCACAGCCAGCACAAGCATTCACAGCAAGCATACACAGCAAGCACAAGCATTCACATTAAGCATACACAGCAAGCATTCACAGCAAGCACAAGCATTCACAGCAAGCATACACAGCAAGCATACACAGCAAGCATTCACAGCAAGCATACACAGCAAGCATTCACAGTAAGCATACACAGCAAGCATACACAGCAAGCACAAGCATTCACATTAAGCATACACAGCAAGCATACACAGCAAGCACAAGCATTTACATTAAGCATACACAGCAAGCATACACAGCAAGCATACACGGTAAGCATGCACAGCAAGCATTCACATTAAGCATACACAGCAAGCACAAGCATTCACAGCAAGCATACACAGCAAGCATACACAGCAAGCAATCACAGTAAGCATACACAGCAAGCATACACAGCTAGCAATCACAGCATACACAGTAAGCATACACAGCAAGCATGCACAGCAAGCATACACAGTAGCTTTCCTGTTAAAGTCTGTTGAATCCTTACTCAAATGATTTATGTTCTTAGTTGCATAATGTGACCTAATATTTTGGAATGGTCACCAAAATTGTCAAGTAAGTCACCATACACCTTCTAAGTTTGATTGGCATTTAGGTTGTTGTATGTTATTCACACTGAAAGGCTTGCAGTGAATGGATCTTTCAATATGCTTTGTTTTGGATCCATTCTTGTGGCTTCTGTACTGTGTAACTTTAGTTTGAATTTGGCTATCAGGAATTGAAAACTTCTTGACTTTTTAGATATTCATAAACTTAGTAGCTGAAGGAAATCAAATAAAACATTGGGATACAAATCTTTCAAACCATTGGACAGATTTGTATTGAATTGAAAGAAGCATCCTGTAACTGATCTGATTTCAAATATGTCCACATAACAGAAAATTAAAGAAAAACACCCCTCATCTGTCAACTTTTAAGAAAAAGACATTTTAGTTGAACTTGGCACAGACTGTTCTGGCATAAAGACCTGAGCTCAAATTTACATGATTACTGGTTGTAACGTGGATAAGTGAGAAAGCCTGCCAGTAGCTTCTCGTGGGTCTGTGGTTCTTCCCGGGGTTTTCCAGGGTTCTTCCTCCACCATTAATACTGGCCGCCATATATAGCCTATCTTGTGCTGAAAAATGGTGTTAAACCCACAACAACAACAACAACAACAAATTTACATGAAAGATGCTAATGTGAGATCAGAATGTAGCCAGTTACTCAACTAAGAAAAACCTTTGCAGAGCTTCTTGCAAAAAAATTGCTAAACAGGTTTGACCTTCTGACAGAAAGCATCCTGCCATAGAACATGTAACAATCCACAATCAAATATACCTGCTATTACTAAAATTATAAAACTCTTTAAATAATTTCTCAAGAAAAGGAAAAGAATTTGACTTAAAGGGAAGCATCCTGGTATGATGACAAATATGGCTATCATTACTGATAAATAACGTGTGGCCCCGAGTGGCCAAGTGGTCTTAAGTGCTGTCCGTTACAGATCACTGCCATCTCACCTCTGTCTGTGTGGGTTTGAGTCTAGGATTCGGGGAATGTGGATATGTGAGAAAGCTTGCCAGTAGCTTCTCGTGGGTCGGTGGTTCTTTCCGGTGATTACCCGGTTTCTTCCTCCACCATAAATAGCCTATCATGTGCTGAAAAATGGCGTTAAGCCCAAAAACAACAAAAAAACCCAACAACAACTGATAAATAACACATTTTAAACAACTCACAAGCTGCTCAACATAGTTTGATAGTGTTTGATAAAAATAACTGTCAGTGTTCAAATTATACAAATGAGATTACAAATTTTGTCTCGTTATCTAGTCAGCATTTGTTGAGTGCGAAACAAAGATATGACTATTTTTAGCAGTAATGGCATTGTTGTCATCATAAACATTGTTAAGATAACATATATCCTTAGTTGCTTTGTTCCAGGGAAACTTTAATGTGTTATGGGCTTCTTTTTCAGGTGTTTTTAGGAGATTGTAACAAGGAATTCTGAAGCCTATGTGTTAAAGTTTTGTTTTAAGTTTTCTGTCTTGACTTTATTATTTAATAATAAATTTTACCTGTGCAATCATGTAGACATGAAACTTGATAAACAAATTCATCTGGAGAATTTAACCATGGCAGAAAGTAGGTCACTGTGCTATATTTTTCCACTCTGATTACCTTAAGATTTTGCATTTAGTTATATTTCATTTTCACCTATGCATGCGTGGTAATGAAACTTGATGGATGCATTTATCCTGTGGAAATGATACTTTCTTGTGGCTAATGAAGGTCACTGCAACCTAATTTTTCTTGCTCTGAAATTTTGAACTACATTTCGTTTTCATTGATGCATAGTCATTTAAATTGGTTTATGAAATTATTTAAAGCTTAGCAGGAACCAAGATTTGGTTTGGCAGATAACAAAATGTTGGTCGGACTGTATCAGTCACATAGTCTAGATCAATATTTATTTGGAGGTTTTTGTCATTCCAACTATTTCTGCATCAGTTACTTTATTCTATTAAAAACGGGTGCAATATCACCATATCCTTGCATCCTAGGGTTCTTATCTTGCCCCGAGTGGTCTAAAGTGCTGTCTGTTACAGATCACTGCCATCTCACCTCTGTCTGCGTGTGGTGTGTTTGAGTCAAAGATTCATCGAATGTGGATATGTGAGAAAGCTTGCCAGTAGCTTCTTGTGGGTCGGTGGTTATTACCGGTGATTTCCCGGTTTCTTCCTCCACCATTAATACTGGCTGCCATGTATAGCCTATCGTGTGCTGAAAAATGGCTTTAAAACCCACAACAACAAAAACTTATCTTGCCAGATGATAGTGTTGTTGTAGAGTTGTTTGCTTGCAGTAGTTGATGATAGTGTTGTTATAAAGTTTCTGGAATTTGCTTGTTTGCATTCATATATTTCTTGTTCCATGCATTTGCTTAAAACAGAATTTTTATATGAGAATTTGAAACAAAAATCCGATTTGTTTTTTACTTTTTATAGACCTGCCTTATGGTAGAGCATGCCATGTCATGTTGTCTGTATGACAGTCTGTTCCTTTTTAATTTCCAAACAATATCATCACCAGGCTTTGTAAATAGCTTGTGTTGGTGTAAGGAAGAATCCATTCAGGTTTGAAGTCAAAGATCAAAGTCACTGATATGGAAAAGTTAAATTGTTGCTGCACAATAACGCTAATTCTACATCATAGACCTCGACCAAACTGATTGGCTTGCACCTAATTTTAAGGGTCAAGGCCACCAACTGAAAGAAGAAAAACTGGTTTTTGCACAAATCAATTAGTTTTACAACACATACCAAGCTTTATGGATGATTTGCACTTTGAATAAGAAGCCTGCTGAAATCCATTGAATGTGGAGTTAAATGGTCAAAAACTGGGGTTATTGTGATTGAAAGAAGAAACATGGTTTCCATACAATAACTATATCTCAGATGTAACATAAAACTTTTGTGAATGACTTGTATTTGCACCTGGACTAAGGTAGACACTATTGTTTTGGGGGTCAAAAGGTCACTGACTGAAAGAAGACCAATGCTTGTTGCATATTGACATTATAGACCATGTTCCTGGACCAGCATTTGCATAGGGCTTACCCAGGACCAGCATTTGCATAGGGCTTGCCCAGGACCAGCAATTGCATAGGGCTTGCCCAGGACCAGCATTTGCATAGGGCTTGCCCAGGACCAGCAATTGCATAGGGCTTGCCCAGGACCAGCAATTGCATAGGGCTTGCCCTTGATGTATGGAGGAGGTCTATTGTTTTTGGTATCAAAAAGGTCAAGGTTAAAGTGAATCAAGAACCATTTTTTTTTCACAAGAACTTTTGTTCTAGACTTTAAATTTCGATGATCAAAATTTGTTAATGACTTGCTTTTTGTGTACATGGCAAAAGATCAGGACCAATGTAACCTGTTAGTTAACTATACTGTACTAATGCCTACATTAAGGACTGTTAAAAACTGAGCAGACATTATGTACCAGTCATTTTTATGACTCAGAGCATTCAAATTTCTACTAGTTTGAAAATTACAACCTTTGATGTAGCACAGTAGCATGTATTTGCTAAGTAGCAATTTAAGTACTTGAAATAAATTTAAATTATGTTTAAAGCTTAAAGTTGAAAACTCCTACATCAAATATTTCACTGCATTATGAACTTCATTGATTGCATTCAGTTTTGGCCTCTTGCTTAATGTTATGAAGACCCTTTCTTGTTGATATGATGACTCACAAGGAATGAAATTAAATTTGATATGGGACTTAATATCAAGAACACTTAAATGAAAATTGATGTTTCCTTTTTTTCACAGCATTGAGATATTGCCTTTTTCACTTATAAGTGTATCCCAGAGTCTTGAGGTAGGGATTCTTCAGTTGTGCCATATTAGCTGGGCTATATGTGATGTATAGACAAATTTCTTAATTGCCTATTATGTGGATGACAAATCCCGTACATGAAACTCCTGTTTCTTGGTAATAACAAAACGTGTAATACTTAAGTTTTGCATGCAAAATGTATGCACAGTGTGGTCGTTTTTATTAACCCTTTTGTGATCATGTAGTTTACTTTTATTTGATCATTTATTTAATTAGAATGATAATATAAACTTCTTTTTTTGCAGATTTTTATTGTCTTGTGCCGTTATTGATTAATGTTATTGCAGTGAAATTTTCATCTTTATTGAAAGGTCTTAATAAATATTACAATACTGAATAAGTCAGTAACCTTTCCTTGCATCCTGCAGAACAAGTAACTTGGAACTTATCTTGAATCAGATTTACTCATCCTACACTGTACACATTAAGTCCTCTCAAAAAAACACTTGTCTTGAACAAGTAACTTGAAAATGTTACTTAATTTACCTCAGCTGCCAATCCTAAATATGAAAAGACAAGTAGAATTTTCTAGCCCTGATCATACTGTAGCTTGGTCTGTCAACTACTGAATAATATATCATATATTCATTGCTGCATCTTCAAAGCCAAAACAGAAAAACGAAATACATTAAATTGAGCCTCTAGGTCTTTGGGTTGACAGGTGACTTGAACTGTTCTGATTAAAGTAACATTCAGACAATGTTTGTGTAATTTTATTTAAATACAGTTTTAATAGAATTTCAAAAATTCTTGTATGTGGGCCCAACAATTTTTTTTATTTTTATGGTATTTGATGTTTTCAGGGACTTGGAAGAGAAATCTTTACACTGTGACTGAACAATGACATTCACATGATGTCAGTACTTGAGTTATGATGTAACAGATGTTTTTCTTGTTTTCAGAAACTACCATTTAACTTGTGTGAAATTTTTTAGATGTCCTGTCACAATTATTGCTTATAAACTTGGATAGTCTTGGTTGTGCTGATTATTACTGAAAAGGTAGCACAGCATGAGTTTAGCTGAATATGTGACTGGAATTTAACCTCAGGAAAATTGTAGAAAAACAAAGGTACTGGTATATATTAGGAAATTATTTACATTACTTACCAGTCAATATGCAGTACTTTTTCTGAATTTAGTGTTTCAATATTACCCATTCTGTGAGGAGGCAGTAATTTATATTCTGTGATATATACTGTGAATTCACTTGTATTTATGAAGAACCAATTTTCATGGATGTCATGGGTGTTACCAACTTCAAATTTTAAAAGTCAGAGATAGTTATAATCCATTTGTAAGGACAACAAATTCCCTCCCTTGCACATGCTCAGATTTAAGAATTGATGAAAATGTAATTTGTTTTAAATGACACAAATGACATAAACAAAATTAAATGAATTCACAATATTTGTATTATACATGTACCCACCAAGATATTTGTAGCACAGTGTTACACTTATCTGTCCATTGAGTTTTGCGTTGTTATGGGGCATATGTTCCAGGAGCACATTTGTTGTTATGTTATTGTTGATTTGGAAATCTTTATTCAATGTTTAGTAGTTCAAATACATTACCTGATTGTAAAACCTTAGGGAGAACTACTACTACCACAAATCAAGCCCTCCAGGGATGAAACGTTTTAGCTAACAAAGCTAAAAGTTATCTGCCCACCTAGGTGGCATTTAAATAGAGTGATCTCCAATTGTGCAGAGTATTGATATTTCTACAGACAGAGAGGCTTTGCAATCAACATATCAAAATTTTTGAAGTTTTCTACCTTAAATCAAGCAGAAGACATATTCTCTTTGAAGGGAAGTTTACTCCACCAATAAATTTAAAAATTTTCTGCACTTTGTTTCTTTGTTTTTGCCATCCTCACCATCTTATGTGCCTTTTTGTTCTTACATTCATGAATTGTGATTGCATCCCCTCCTCACATTGTTGTAGCTATATTTAAATAAGTGCTGGTCTAGTGTGTGATATGAAATGTTCATATAATTTACGCTATAGTTGGATACATACAGGAGGTAAGTTTTCTTTATTAATCTAGTCTTAGCATCCACTTTATAGTTTTATGCATGACACTACTGATTTTACCTGTATAAACTGTGATATGGTATTTCCTACAACCAACATTGTCTTTCAATTGATACATTTGTAATTGTCAATAATAATGCCTCAGTGCATTTTTCATGCATATATGATGTGGCGTGTATGATAGAAAATTCAGTTATTCATTGGTTGGATGCATACAGGTAAGTTTTCTATGCACAATTTAGTCATGACATCCACTTCATAGTTACTATAAATAAAGATTTTGTGATTTTAATTTTATAGGCAATTTATCGGCTTTTTATACTAGTACCTTTTATAATCAATATAATCAATAATAATCATTATAAGACATTGTAAGTCTTAATAGTGCTGCTCCAGTATGCTACATGTATGTGCATGCATGTACACTCTGAAGTTCATAATGCAGGACACATGATCTACTACACCTGTATGTATTGTCTTCGCTATTTTGTCTTACTAGATTTAGACCATGCACAAGACTGACAACCAATCTATATGTGTAGCTTACTCTAGTTACCAGTCTGTGAATACATATCAGGCTTGCATATGATGGACAGAATTCAATGGGTGGCATTATAGGGTGTACTGAAGTGGAAGGCACGGAAGTGCACATTGATCGACAAGGAAATCATCAGTTTGCTTGCTAGGGTTCAACACCATATAAACAGTCTCATTTACAGTCTTGCATATCAGGGTTAAGCACTGGCTTAGTGGATGAATATCATGTATCCCATCCCTATCTCACGAACTAGATAACAACATGCTAGCCAAGAGGTCCCTGTTTCATTGTGACCCAAATCATTCACACAGTATCAGCCCCCATAAGAATGAGCATTGTCCACGTTCATGAACTCTGGTTATACAGGTACTCTCATAGATAGTCTTATATGCAAAGTGCTGCTATTCATTCCCAGTATATGATGCCCAGCTTAGTGTCTCAGTATCCAAGATATCTTGATTCACTTTCTCAAGCCTTTGCTGCCTGTACTTAGAGACAGCTTGGAAGCTGCCACATCTAACTCAGAATGTTTTGTGAATTGTCTGGGCCATCCACAAAAAAACCTGCAAGGAAACCAATTTCCCACCCTCACAGTCTCAGCTACAGTGGAGGGATTTTGAAGGCAATCAACAAATTGATTGCAGGAATAGAATACAAAACACTGGGAAGTCATTTTATCCATTCAAGAACCATCAAAACACAGATCTTCTGAACAAAGTGGACAAGAGGCACAGTAAAATGGCAGTCGTGTTTTCACCAGGGTTTTTCTCCACAAAAGCCTCTCAAACTATGAAGATAATATCATCTTCATGTTGCCCTTATCACAGATCTCAGTAGGAAGAAAGCTCCAATTTTTTGCTGCTGAATGGAATAAAATATGCCACTACTATCTGTGACCTGACAAGTAACTTTCAGTACATCTCTTCCTTTGTCCAGGGTTTCCTCATCAACAGACATGTCACTTTTCACTGTTTTCAATCTAAACTATGTAGTGTGGACATGCAAGATGCGTATATTCAAATCCCTTTTCATGCAGCTTCCTGAAAGTTCCTGTGATTCTCAAGCAAAGACTATCTTTACCATTTCAGTGCACTTCTAGTTTGATTTCACAGTGGTTCCCATGGTTTCACTCGATTAATAGTCTGGGAAAATGATCTATGTAGCACCTCCATGGTAGCAACATTAACTACCTGGTCTACATTCTACAAAAACATCAGGTGAGCAAGACATGATAT
Source organism: Potamilus streckersoni (assembly GCA_016746295.1). Lineage (NCBI taxonomy): Eukaryota > Metazoa > Mollusca > Bivalvia > Unionida > Unionidae > Potamilus > Potamilus streckersoni. The sequence goes on from JAEAOA010000152.1 coordinate 514,859, forward strand.
CCCTTGTTACTCTTCTCAACCTTGGTTTCCTTGTCAACAAGGACAAATCCAACCTAATACCATCAGAACTTGTACTGTCAAAATGGCAGCTTGTCCCCACATCACACAGTCTGCACAAAGCTGAGACTTGTCCCCACATCACACAGTCTGCACAAAGCTGAGACTTATCCCCACATCACACTGTCTGCACAAAGAAAATGGGGCAACCTCACAATCTATATGGATGCGAGCAATGAGGTCTGGGCTGTATACCTCTTCCATCATTCTGGGAGTGTGGCCCACTCGGGTTATCATTTATATATCAACATTTCCAGATGAAAGCCATTTTGAAAGCTTTTCATTGATGGCAGTAGGACCTACAGAGGAAGGGAGTTCTCATTCTGTCTGACAACTCCAATGTGGTGACTTTTATCAAATGGCAAGGTGGAACCAAATTCCCAGACCTTTTTGTTCTTGCTTTTTTTTTCTAAATTGCAGCTTCAACAATTAATCCTTGTCCAAGTGAATCATTTTCAAAACCTACTAAATGTATCAGTGTCTTAGAAGAATCTACCACTGTAAATGGAATGGTCTCTTCCTTCTTCAGTTTTACTCCAATATTATGTGCCTGATGGGATTAGCCTATTTGCAACATGATGGAATGCTAAAATCACAAGATTTCTTTCACCAGTCTCTGGATCCAAAGACTGGAATAGTCTGGGTGCATAGGTTTACCCTCCAACACCTATGATTCTGAAGGTGATACAGAAACCTTACAGACAACATGCAGTTCTGACAAGATAGGTCACTATCGCTCATGATGGTTCCTGCTTTCATTGCCAAGAACAGGCTCTTTCATGGGAAATCAGACTGTTGTAATGAAAATCATGTCTAATAAGAACTCTTTTTCTCAAGGCAATTACCAAGACCAATTGCAAGCTCTAAAGTGGTGCTTAAGAAGGAGGAAGCTGTTGTTTTGAGGAGATTTTTCCTTGTCTTACTCTCATGGAAAGGGTGATATATTAGAACAGATACTTTCTTCCTTAATAAGGTGGGTTATTTGTTCCATGTATCAGAACATAACCCCACAATGAATGATTTTGTTTCACATATTGGTTCATGAAGTTAAGGCAGTTGCCACAAACTGTCATCTGACATTATCACTGCCATGGAATGGAGATCTATATCCACTTTTCCAGCTTTTATCCTAAATAGTTCAGTTTGATCTCATGGAACCTATAGCTGTGAAGCAACATGTTACCTTCTGGACATTTGACAACTTGTTAATGATGAAGCTTAGCTGCTTCCACTGGATTTACTTGAAGGAAAATTTTTCCTTTTGAAGTCACTTCCCAACAGATGGAATTTATTCTCCATTTGGATTATTGAGAAACTGTCTCATATAACTTATGAGACCATCTTGAGTGAAAGGATTATTCCCTATTCTTCTTAGGTGTTTGACCAGGTCATGTATTTGAAGAAGAAACTAAATCATATTCTAGTATAATATGTTTCTTCAATAATACTTACCTAATCATAACACACATACACCTTCCCAGTCTCCACAAATAAACATTGATATAGTGTGTGTGCCATGTACTCCAGCAGTAGATGAATTATTCATAGGATTTGGCACAAATCAGTATCAAGGGGAGATCACTCTAACTGCCATCTAGGTGAGCAAATGACAAACTTGTTAGCTAAACAGTTTTAGCCTGGGAGGGCTAGTTTTGCAAGGTAGTACATGTAATAGTTCTCCTTAAGATATTATGATTGGGTATGTATTATTGAAGAAATGTATTTTACTTTTTAAAAAATTGGTTTCTTTCATTGCCTATTCCTAAACTTTGTTTCCTTTTGCTTCCAGTCAGCCTGAGGGATATGTTAGGTACTGTATTTTATCTTATTTTAAAATTAATTTGTCATTTCCAGAATGCATTACCAGTTCACTTTGCTTGATTACAAATACAAGGCATTATTACAAATAAGTTGACAGTTACATGAAGCTCACCCATTATTAGATGTGAGTGTGTCTGAGAGAGGTTATAGTGATGTGTAGCACTGGGGCATCATGCCACAGATATGTAGCATGATGCCCCTCCCCCACAGGTCATGTTATCCTGACACCAGGCCCACCAGTCCTGACACTCGCCTTTTAAGTAAGTCTTTGGTATGAATTGGGTTGAAAACCATAGCCTCCTGCATCTGAGGCAGATGCTCTAATCACTAGGCCACCAGGGAGTGGTTGGTGTTAAATGAAGTGTTTAAAATGAAGCTTTAATTTAAGGTAGCAGGGAAAAGGAGATTATTATAGAGATTATCCAGCACAGCTAATTGTCATGTTGGTGTAAAGATTCTACATAAAATATCCACTTTGGAATGAGTATTTGATGACATACAATTTGTGTCTCAACCACTGAATATTACCTTCTTCCCACCTACCCATTCAAGTACAGATGATGCATGGGAGCAACAGTTGCAACTTTGACTCACTAGCCTGGAAAGGAAATTGAACAAATGGTTTTAAAATATTCCCTGCTATGATGACTGGAACAAAAGGAACAGCAGTGACACAGCTTCCATTACTGCTGCAACCACATATTTGTGCTTGGTAGTCCCCACTACATTCATTAACTTGTTTTAGGTACCGTACTTGCCGGCCTATAAGTTGATGCAGAGTATAAGTCGAATCAGCAAATTTGGCAAATTTTCCAAACCTTCATCCATATATAACTTGATGATGAGTATAAGATGAGGCCAAAGCAATACCTTCGATTGTGTTTTTTGTTCCACACAGCATTACAAATTTTTATCCTATCTGTAATTCAGCAACCTTTCCAGTCAGATCATTAAATGTAACTAAAAAATACCAGATTTGTTTAAATGTATTATGTACTTTTAGCTACATGTAATGATGCTGACCTAATGCTTTGGGGGGGGAGGGAAGAGATACAGAGAGAAGAATGCATATGTATTCTTCTTGCACCTGGTGATCAAAATAAAATGAGATAGAAAGTTCAGCTCTTCATGTAATTTTTTTGTTGTCTTTTTTTTTTACACTATTGTCCCAGTGTTGCTGAAATTTTTGTCAAAGAGAGTAAACAGTAAGTATAAACAATGAAAATACATACCATACTCTTTCAGGGTTTAAATATTTAACATATTATCTTCCTTAGGGTAAAACCTTAGAATGACCATTTAGCATGCTAATTTTGTTTAAAGTGCAAGTACTCTTCATGTACTTAGGTAGCAATTGTTTCTGATCATTGCTTATGGTAGATGTACTTAAAATATCTATCAGTTCTGTCAGCAGCTGAGAAATTTACAACAGTAACCAACTGGCACTTCCTTTCATTATATGGCATATGTTACAACCCTGTAGTTGAAGTGTAAGTGTGTTACAAAATGAATTCTGTATAAATCTTTTATTTTATATTTATTTTATTAAATGTAATTATTATGATTTTGTTAGCATGGGTCTAATATGTTGTTAGAAACATTGCTTACTTAAATCATAAATGTGACTGTAAGCAGTGTTGTGTATGAGGGCAAATTCATTACAAGTAAACATTCAGGAAGAGCTATGAAAACATTGGCTGATACTTGGTCAGGCTTTCCTAATGTCCAGATGCATTGTGAAATTACACATGTCCTCCATGCATGTGTACATGTACATTTTAGCTTGTTTATATGCTTAGTTATTTTGGTAGAGTCACAGTCAGTCATGTTCAGAGTAAAAGACAATTGTAGCTGATTTTAACATCTTGTTCACACAGCTTCTGTTACCTTAAAAAATGTATTTTTGTGCTAGAAGTTGTCTGTTCATTGTCTACATAGAATGATGTGTTTTGTTAGTGGAGCTAATTGTACTTTGTCTTTCTAAATAATTATTTTCCTGTAGAACAACACTACTGGTTTGGACAAAGACATTTTCTGAAAATATTCTTAATTGAAACGAACAATACAAACTGTGCTTCACTCTGTAAATTCTGGATTTTTGTGTTAGCCTTCCTCTAACAACATCCACCTTCTTGGATCAGAAATGAACTAAAGACTGTCAATTTAGATCAGTTTACACGACTTTTTATATCTTTAAAACAATTTTGATCTTTTTTCACATACATGAATTTACATTTTTTATATTTTCTAGGGAAATAAATAATTTTTGTCAAAATTTACAAAGCTTGTGGTCTTCACTCTTTTTGTGTTACTTTGAATGAGCTGATATGTAACACAGATTTCACAATACCCATGGGCAGCCTCATTTCCTATTGTTAGCCTTCCTAATCTGATCTGGTCAGCTGAATCTTGACCTCAAACAGGTGTTAGCTTGGAATGATTAATACAGTCTTAGCATGTTTATTTAGCATGTAAATACCACTGCAAAGCCAGGTGATTCTTTACTAATGAAAGTGGCAACAAAAACTAGAAGAAATTGCTTGCCTCCAGGTATTAATTAATAATTGGATATGGTACTGCACTTGCACACAAGTAAGATCAGTCGTCAGGTAAGTGAACAAAACCGATTTACAATTGTGAAGACATCTGTTTGTCTTTGTTTTATTTGATCATTAGGTGCAAGAAGAAAATTGTGATGGAATATGTCTTTGTCATGGTTATTCCTCTTCTAATTTGTCAATTCTAATGCACATATATGTAACCAAATTTAAACAATGTATATTACAAACAATGTATATTACAAACAATGTATATTACAAACAATGTATATTACAAACAATGTATATTACAAACAGCATACATTACAAACAGCATACTGCTTTGGTGCTATTTTTTTAATCTATTTTTTTACTGACATTCATATAATTGTTGAATCCTTTATTTTTTCATACACATTCTTTCACAAAATTAGATTTTTGCACATTTTTTGTACTTTTGGATAATTATTTTCCATATACCTAAAGTGATTTGGCTGACAAAATCCATATATGTAATGTAGCAGATTTGAAATTGTGTGAGTTTTCTCTTCCTAGATTAAATGAACAACACAAACACAAAAAGTGATGAATGATAGGAATTTATAAAATGAATTACTAAATATATATTTGAATATAAAACTAATACATTGAATCCCCATTCCTATCATGCAATTGATCCAATCAACCTACACACACACTCACAAAATGACAAACACAAAATTAATACAAAAATATTCCTTTATCTCTAGCATAAAAATGAGAGGTACAAGTATATTATGAAAATGAGATTCATGTAATATCTTGAAATACAATAAGTTTTGAGACTAGCATAATCTCATGTAATGCAAACAAACAATGAATAATGAGCAATACTCTCATAATACAAACAATATTGTTTCAACTAAACAATATTGTGTCCAACTGAATCCACAATCAGATGAACACACATAACTGTAAACTTGAAAAGTCATTCAATTCACAAACTGTTAGTCTACAGTTTCACTAAATCATTCAGTTTATAAACTGTTAATCTACAGTTTCACTAGATCTTTTGATTGGCCCAGGGTATGGGTATACCTTCACTTCAGATCCAACATAGGTATTTATACATATACATATGGACAGCATACTGTACTATGGACAGCTACATGGCTCAACCATAGATAGCTAGGTCAGCCCTTATCAGACAGCATCAGTCTTAAACATAACAGTATCAGCCCTAATTAGACACCAGTCAGCCCTAATCAGCTACAACAAAACCAAACTGTTTATAAAAATGGGTGTCTGAACTAAATTGTAATAGCAAAGCCACATGGTAAAAAGCTTCATTACCTGATTAAACATAAAACCCCAGTAAAGGTTTCACAAATCAAATAAAACAAAAATTTAAGACTTGCCCCTATGGCTGGAGAACATAGTGGAGAACATCCACTCCATGGACATAATCCAAATGACTTGTTCAAAAGTATCAAGCTTAAATCCATAGGAGTGAATAATAGTTATGGTCAAATGCTCATGTATACCATGCACTCCATGACTTTTTGCTGCATGTAATTTCAAAATAATTTACCTGGATAAAAAGGAAAGTTATAAGAGAAAAGTCATCTTGTATCTTTACACCTGCACAACAAAAAGAAGTGAAAAATAGATTTAAGGCAAAACCAAGTTATTATTTATTGGCTTATTCTGCAACATATTAGTTGATTTGGTGTATAAGATAAAGCTAAGATTTTCCAGTCCAAAAGTCTATTAGGCTGGCAAATATGGTATATCACAGTATACTAGAAGTTTTGAATTTTTTTGGTTTTAATTCTTTTTTTTTCTTTCTCTTGCTTGTTGCAAAGCGCAAGACTTAAAGGCTTGGCAATGGGTAATTTTTTTTATGGGCATTGTCGGTGGTTAAAGTATTTTTATAGGCAATATTGTTGGTTCAAGATTTTGGATCTGGCAGTAATATATTCTTTTCCACAAAGATATTTACAGTGGGACAAAAACATAGCTTCTGGTATTGAGATTTTAAAAAAAAACCCTTAAATTTGTAAAATAGTGTAGTTTTTAAAGGTGTCCTTGAGTATGTAGTTAGGAACGGTCACTCCCCTATACAAACAATTTCTTGAGGTTTTGTGTCTTTTGGCTTGTGTCTCGGTTGATGAAACTATTTTCAAGAAGTTTCCATTATTTACTTATATAATCAGATTCTTTACAAAGAGTTTTTTATAATTCAGAGATTTTGTATAAACCAATTTGTTGCAATTCAAATAAAACTGCAATAACCAGATACAGTTTGTACCAGTAATTTTGGCCATCTTGTAGAGGGCTGTTTATAGGTGGCGCTCTAAAGTATCATATTTTGCATAGGGTTAAAATTTTAAAGAGAAAGAATTTTCCCTGGTAACCTCACTGGTTATACTGGTTGTTTAAAAAAGACTATATATCTTAGGTATTGTTCAAAGAAACTTTAAATCCATTTATTTTGATTGATGGGTGTAATTTGTCTAGTTTGGCAAAATTTATTTTCCCTATTTGAAGAGGTGCTAAAGATAGTGTACTTTAGACTAATTCATGCTAATCTTTTTAGGGAGCAGTCATTTTAGTTACCAGTGTTCTTACATGATGTTCAATTTCCATAAGTAGAATATCCAAAGAAATGTCAGCCACATTACATGAAAGTTGCATAGAGGTATGCCAACATTCTCTCCTGCATGTTTCAAATGCAAACAACTTCACTTTACATATGTCACTTTCCCAGGAGTACATAATATTTGGTGAGCACCACCATACCAGGATTTGACAGATATTAAAATAGCCTTAGTAGAACCAGTCTGCAGAGCAAGCTGGATTACAAAGAGACCAGTCTAGGTTAATTTCATTGTAGTTGCAGGAAAAGTTTGCATCATTCATTTTATGAAATACTCAATCACAAGTGGAGACATATAGGATTCCTGTTGTTCACACATCCATCTGTTCTTCACACAGATTTGTGATGGATGCATCTAGTCAATCATTCACATGTTTTGACACAGCTTTGCATAGATTGTTGAGAAGTTTTGGAACAATCATGGAGATCATGTGAAGATGCACATGTGAAAAGTTGAAAACTCCTTGAATTTGAGGACTTGCCTGGAAAACTCTTTGAATTTTAAAAATGTTTGTTTAATCCTTGAATTTCTTGAGCGGATTGTAAATGTTAAAACTGAATAAAATATTTAACTTTTTAGCATTTTGGTTATTTAAATATTGTGAAATAGCAGTGATTAAATAAGAAATGATTTAGTACAATTTGGGATTAAATGGTACAAGACCACTAGTTGACAAAGTCACATTTGGTATAATTTCCATAAGACCAAATAGTCCTTAAAATCTTTTGGGAGTCTCTGAATACTCTTTGGAAAAAAGACTCATTGCTGTTCAAACCATAACTGCTTCAGCAATTTTGTAAGAGTTGTTTCCCTTTTATTGTGTAGCTGAATGAAGTGTATGCCAGAATCTAGTGTAAGTTTTTAATGGATTGCCATTGATATGGTCATCATATGAAGATGACAAATGACTAATGTCCTCAAAAATTATGTTCAAGTTTTTTTTTCTTACTTGATTGATTGGTTGGTTGAATTTTTATGGCTCACCAGCACAATGAGGCTATTTAGCTTCATTATTTAAAAGTGGTAAAAGGTTTTGTAGCGACCTGCAATAAGAAACCAAACAGTTGAAGGTAAAATGATAATGGTGATAGATAAATAAAGTTTCCCATTCAACAAGGAGTGAAAATGATGTATGATGTATCTTTTTGTGCTGCTGCTGATTGCATCATATGACAGAATGTTTTGAAGACGGGTAGGTCTCACATTTTTTAAAATGGAATTTGTTGCATACAGTATTATAGTAAGCAACTGAAGGTGTGCATAGTGACAAATCATTAAGCTATTAATATTATTTTTAGAGTTACAGCCCTTTTTGTTTTGCAGCTGAATGCTATGTATGACAATTTTGTGGATGCAATTTTTGTCACCTTTTTTATGGCTTGCAGTGCAAGTTGGTTCTGTATCAATATAGCTAATGTCTGAAAATATGCATATTGACAAATTAATGGACTCTTAAAATATTTATAAAAGTTAATGCCCTTTTTGCTCAGTGCAATTTAAGGCAGTCTTCTGAGTGTAATATGTTCTGAGTTTTCATTAGATTATGGTGAAACTTTGTACATATTACGTCATCATGATCTTATTGACCAACCATTAAACTCACAATATTTTAGAAAGAGTTACTGGAGGTTTTGGATTTGAGTTCCAGGTTGATCACAGCTTGCAATTATTATTTTCTCTCACATTTGGTATATATTAGGATATTTTCTTAACATGTGTATGGTGTACAGGCACTAATTTTGTATGAATTCAGTTGTAAGAAACTAGTTTGACAATTTCAGTTGAGATTGTACTATGATTAATTCATCTCTATTATGGGATGGTGGTGAGATGTGAAAGCGGCAGGGACACATTTAATGAACAAATTTTTCACCAGTCCTCTAGCTGTTTTTAGATTTTATTTGATTTTCATTTCTGTCATGATATTTTACATTTAATATTCAAAATTGACTTTTTGACAGTTTTCAGACTAGCTTTTTCTCACTATTTTCATAAATAATGAGAGTCGGCATACCTTGTCAGCCTTAGCAATTCTTCACATTTTTTTTTATCCTAGCTAAAAACTTTTCAAAATGACTTTTGGCATGCTACCTTTATGGTATAAAAAGAGAAGGCAAACACTGAACTTTTTAAAACAAGTTTAGTTTGTGGGGGAAAGGTAATGTTTATTTATTTGAACTGCATTTTTCATCATTTGCTACTTTATGGTTTTTACAGCTTATAATTGCAGTTGATTCCATCACATTTGTTGCAGAACATGTATTTGAAAATTCACTTTCAGGATCTATTCCCTTGCTAAAATGAAAGTAGAATTAAGTCTCATTAACATCAGAACACAGATGAGTTGTTCGGTCTCAGAGTAAGTCTTTCTCTTTTCAGCACCCTCAAAACCCATTACATACCAAAATTCAAACAAATATTTGGCACACTGCTTGAGTTCTGAAGTTTTACCATTTTTATATAAAAGAAATTTAATTGAAAATGAATGTTATTGATGACCTAACATTATTATAACTTTTATCATTTTAAATAATTTGTAAGATTTGTTTTAAAATAATCTTCTTTTCTTACAGATTGCTTGACCCAGAGAATGACACAGAAATTGCTGAGTATAAAGTTCATCGTATACTGTTCTGTGCAAGAGGACCCTCAGACAGCAGTGAGAGGCGATGTTTTGCATTTACATGCAGTCATGGAGATTCAGCTGATTCAACACTGTTTCAATGCCACGTCTTCCGCTGTGATCTGCCAGAGGCAGTAAGTCAGAATGAAGACCATTTAACCATTGTTTTTGTCATTTTGGTTGTGATGTAAATAACCTTGATAATAACATTTCCATCGTCTCTCGAGACTAATGGAAGCCAACCATGGTAAATAACCTTAATATGGAAACCTAAGACACAATAAGAGGACCAGGATGAGGGTCAAAAGTTCATTTCCAGAACAGTCTTAGTTGTAAACAAGGTCAAAGCTTTTACTTAAATTTTAGGAAAGAAAATGAAAAACATGATATACTTGGTTTTACTGAAGGGCAAAACCAATATCCTGAACTCAAATCCAAATAAAAACAGGTTTGCCTATAATTGATAATTATCATAAAATACATTCTACATTCATAGGCAACATATAACTATGTAATGTTCTTTTCCAAATGATCCTTACATTCCATAATCATGGATAAACAAAAATTAAAAATTAAACATGGGATTTAGATATATATCACAGTCTAGTCTAAGGAGATAGATAATTGGCTCCACAGGAGGTAGTGTAGTTGTATTATTTTTAAGAGAGAGAAAGAAAGAAATTATAAGTACCTGTACTTTCAAAGCCCATAAGTAAAATATAGTCTGATAAACATCTAATGGTCTTTTTTCAGGAATAGATATAGTCAGAAATTATCAACCTAGCTAACAGATTAGCTCTCAGTTCCTATTTGTTGATAACCAGTTAGGCAGCAAACTTTTTTAACACACACAAACATACACACACACAGACACTATGATTTTATCATTAATTGCAGCTCAGTTATAAATAATTGTGTATCATTATATTAATTGATCTTTGCATTCATAAAAATCCAAAAACATTTATGATATTGATTTTTTTTAAATTCTTATTTTACAACAAATTCATTTTTATTATCAATTTGATAGGAAGTTTCATATCAAGAATTAATTTTTATTGTAATAAATGCTTATTTAATCTTTTTGAAAAATGCTGACTTTATAAATATGAAAGCATTAACAAAAACTATTGACATGAGAAAGAACTTTGAAATAGCTGAATTTGCTGGGGACAACTGTAAGAGTGTCCTTTATTAGTATCAATTAAACTCCTTGTGTCATTTGCATTTTCAATACCCTTGCCCCATCAACACAAATATGAGCAAATGAGTGGATATTTATAGCATTGTAATGTAATACAGTAGTCCCCCTCTTGAACGGCCCCCCTCTCCTTACGGCCAGAATCTGAAGGCACCAATGAATTTGTGTTCAAAATTACCCCTCACGAAAGGCCACCTGGCTAACGTGGCCATTGCATATTTTTGCAAAAACGTAAAATTTACCCCTCACAAGTGGCCGCATTTTATTTTGTAGTATGTATCTAGAACAATTTTTTTTCTAATTGTGTTAAGTAATCCGATTTCTGTTTCCCGAAGTCAGGTTTTCATTCTTCAAAAAAGTGTTCTACATGTACCACTAAGGTTAATATTATATCCTTTACACCTTACGAGAAGCCACATTTATTTCATAAAGCAGAGAAAGACTCAAATTTTAATCCAGACATAAAGGTAATCCATATATCCTTACTGCGTGTTATCATAGATGTCTGGTTTATCCACTGATAATTGTTAAGATTACACTTATTAATAGTAGTAACATCGGAGAAGTGGCAATATTGATGTACAATATGAAAGTCTGTGGGAAAAATGGTTTGATAGCCTTAGTGGCTTCCCTTTGCAAGATGTTGAGCTTGTTAACTTACATAATTAGCGGCTATTATGCAACAATTGTAAAGTTTAAAAATCTTAACGGCCGCGATGTGCTATTGTTCTGATCAAACCTGCATACGTATCCAAGGCGTTTTTCACACTTAGAGCAAAAAAAAAAATAATATATATATATATATATATATATATATATATATATATATATATATATATATACAAAAACAATAGGGTACAAGACTGTGACTAATGAATCACGTGACAATCACTTACTTTAAAAATATACGGCATCTTGTTTAAATGCAGAAAAAAAAAATGTTTCATCAGTCTGGTAGTTGCAACATTGATGATTATAACTGGATGTAAGGTCAAGATCACACGGTCAGCATTGGCTAAAAATAGAAACAGGGTACTAGACAAAGACCGAAAAATCACGTGACAACAGAACTTGTCGCTTCTTTAAAAAGAAAGCATTTCGTCCGCACAACAAATGTGTCATCTGCATAATTAAATCACATACAGTTAGCAACATTGGAAAAAATCATTACCAATCATTAACATGTCATTACGTAAACGAAGATGATTATTTCAGAAAATGTCGGTTATTATAGTCTACGATATCAAGTGAGGTGGGGAGGGGGACTAGTCAAACAAATTTAGATAGAAAAGACTCGAATAAAACAATTTTATGTTGAAAAGACTCGAATAAATTACATTGTAACCGATAAGTTATATAGCAGCAGTGAGAAAATGGAGCAAAAGGAAAGATAATTGCGTATGTACCAAGATTCAAATGACATTTTTGAATGGTTCTGCTATGTGCATGACAACACCCGCTCGCATATCGCGCTTACGCCAAGAATAAGAACTATTAATGCATATTCAGTTGAAATAAGTCAACTATTATAGCACAAGAACCGTTTAATATTTAATGTTGCTTTTAAAGGAAGATATTTAATGCTTTGAAAAATGAAGCTTTCTTACTACGTACATATACTTTTCACAAAAAATTTAGTCCGCCTCTGGAAAGGCCACCCGCCTTATAAGGCCACTTTCCCGGTGCAGAAGGGGTGGCCGTATAAGAGGGGGACTACTGTAATCATGTCATTTCATTGTGGCAGAAAGCATTGAAATTTACATTCTTCCAAGTGTGACAGTAAGCATTGAAATTTACATTGATATGAAGCAGTTGCCCAGATGGCAGTGTGATGTTATTATTTGCTGTTTGATTATGATGAGTCATTAGGAACTGTTATCTCTTGCTTATAAATCCAGTTTTGCAATCATATACACCTGCACTGCTATGATGTACCTTGCACAGATACTTAAAAGATCATATAGTCTTGTATCTTTAGGTAATATTTCAGTTTATCAGAATAAATTTGGCAAAACAATCTATGTCCAATAATTGAGAGAAAACTGAATATTGAAACCTCATAATGTGAAATGTGTCTGTTCTCAACATTTTGTTTGGATTATGGTAGTTCTCACCATATTGTTTTGATTATGGTAGACTTCAGATTAATGTATTGATTTAAAGAATTGGGGAAAAACTTTTGGTTTTTGTCATTTGATTCAGATTCATTTGGATAAACAGTTGTGTTTAATAGGCTTCAATAAACTTTTTTTTTTTTTAAACAGGTTCCGAAGATTTTGTACTGCTTTGCCAATACTTTCCGACGAGTTCCTCGCTCCATGACTAGTAGCACAATCAGTACAACAGAAGCAGAGGATGGTTTTGTTTTCACTGTGAATCTTGACTTCAAGGAAGAGGATGGCAAAGGAGGTTTCACTTCCTGCCCATGTGACAAAAATGTTTTCAAGTTCCGATGCGACAATGAACGCAGAATAGTTATTTCTGTACAGCAGAACGGGCCAAAAGAGCTAAGAATAGAAAGGTTCTTTATAATATTTGATACTTTTTTATCTTGTATGCATGAGCAAAATGGGTCGATATATGAATTTAAAGTATTACAATTTTTAGGTTGTAGTGGCATCAATTTCAAACCAAACATAATTTGGGATTTTGTTGTTAAAGATTCAAGATTTTGAATGTCATTAAACCTACATTAATAATTCAATTTACAGGCAAGATTAATGATTTTTTTTTCATCTCTGCTATACATATTTAGTTAGGTACTCATGTTCATCCATTGTGTAACATTTGTGTTCATCATAAAATTCATTTTCACCCTGTTGACTTACTAATTTCTCCTTTCCAGTGCAGGTACTTTGAAACGTCCAGTGTGGAAACAATGGCAAAATCAGGCATTGGATTTTCACATAAAGCTACATCACTAATTGTCATTGCTTGAGTTTTCAGCTGGCACTGTGAGAGCAACAGCAATCTTATCATATTTAGACGTGTTTACATTTATATAAAGTATATATAAAGTTTTATAAGTTTTTGTAGTATCACCATTACGTTGTTATTTGGTTGTTTTCATTGAAATTTTAATGATTAGTAGATGGGTAGAGATACCTCATACAAATGAGCTTTTGTGACATTAATTAATGTTTATCATTAACACAAGTGCTATACTGGTAAACATGGCTGCCTAAAACATGGACTTTAGGAAGTAAATGGCAGAAGAAAGGTGCCTGCAAATCAATGAAATGTGATCTAATAATAAATGACAAAAGATTGTAAAGTCTCTCTCTCTTTCTCTCTCTATCTCTCTCTCTCCTTTATAATTATTGCCTCACAAAAGCAGATTGTGCTCTCTCAGTACATGAAAGCAGTAAATGAAAAGCAGGTGTTCAGCCTAAATAAAGCATTTGTTATTTAGTATTCACAGATTTAGCTCCTTTATAAATAACTTCTTTGATCTATCATAGTCCATTAGCTGGATGATTCTGTCTCTCTGTCTGTGGGTCTGTCCATGCAATAATTAGGTATTAAAGCCTTTTTTGCTTTCCTTTTATTGCATTGCTATTTTATCATGCCTTAGGATTTGAAACAACTCATGTCCTCCTTACATTTTTGTTATTGAATGACACATCATATCATTCCTTGCAGGTGTTTTGGTCTCCTGATTGCTCCAGGAAGAAATGTGAAACACGGAGATATGCATCTCATAGAAATGGTGAGTACATAAAACTCATAATGGCTCAGTTTGCAGTTAGTTTTAGTTTTACATTTATATAAGAATTTGTAAAAACTCATAAACCACTTTGTTAGTTTGATTTTTGTGTAATGTAGTCTTTGAGTTGGAGAAAACTGGAACATCTGAGCAATACTACCGACCTTGGTTAGTGGTATTAATTGCATATTAGTTTCCCAGTGTGTATGGAATGTTACGACCATCTCAAACCTTGTACACCCTGAGCCAAAGGTAAACAGTGTATTTGAACCAAGAGATTCTTGACATTCTGTATGCTATAGTAAATTGATGTGTAATAAATTTATTATATTTGTAAATGCTATGTAAACTTATCTGTAATAAATTTACTACCTATTGTAAAACTTCATAAACTAATATAAATTTATTACCCTTGTAAGTGCTGTATATGCTAATATATTATACATTTATTATCTTTGTAAATACTGTATAGCTAATGTATTACCTTTATAAATACTACATAAACATATTTGTAATAAATTTGTTACCTTTGTAAATGCCACATAAAGTAATTTGTAATAAATTTATTACCTTTGTATATGCCACATAAAGTAATTTATTGAAAGGAATGCACATAAGAATCTCTATGCCTTCAGTCGTGACCATACAGAAATATGTTTGAAAACTGTACTGGTTGTATCAGTTGCCTCCCATAGGCAAAAACAAAATCCAGCAGAATGAGTAATATGTATTTTTTTAAAATTGAACTTTAGCATAATTGTGGGGATAATTTCCATCGGTTTAACTCGCACAGTAATTTATTTTCATATATCATGAAATCATTTCATAAATTAGTCATTTGCATTTTAATGTTTTGAAGCATTGGTTGTTCACCATTGTTTCCTACCCATTTGTGTATTGCCAGTTGTCCTATTGCTTATTTACACCCCTATTTGTAAGTAATTGTAAATGATTGAGCTATGATCGTATTGGAGCTTTTGTACCCTGCAGGAAGAATATTTTTTTCTCAAAAATACTGGTATTTTTTGGTTGATTATTGGCTAATCACCTGATTTTGTTTATGAGGTAATTTTACAGTTACTGAAGTAGTGACTCATGTCCTGAAATTGCTGTAATCTTTGATTATTCATTGTACTAGGAAAGGGTATTTTATGTTACAGATCTTCTAAACCGTGACCAGTAAAGTTTATGTCCATCATCTGTCAGATGTTCATCATCAGATGTTATTTCTACTCCTGCTTGTCTGTTTGGAAGATTGCCATGAAACTATCCAGTTTGTTATCTAGTCAGTCCTATATAAAAATTGTGTTCCATAGATGTCCAATATAGCTGGCACAATACACCTATTGAATATCTTGTTGCTTATTCTCCTAGTGGGTGGTCATATTAACATAGTTGTAACGGGGGGAGGGGAGTTCAAAACATTAAAGCCTCCTTAATTGCTTTGGCGATCATTAACTAGGGAATGACCTCCCATGGTGTTATTGCCCACTGTGGACGGATAGATTGAACACATAATAGATAGCTGAGCAAGCTATTGAAAGAAAATAAACAAATTTAATAATAAATTTAATCTTTTAATACATAACTAAGATTTCACTAACACATAATCAAAATTTCACCTTTCAATGCAACAGATTTTGGATTGATAGAATTTAGTCGAAGTGTTCACTTTACATCATATTACAAGTGGTGAATTAATGACTACAATTTCAAGATTGACAACATCACCTGATGTCTGTCTCCTCTTGTTTTGTTTCTATGTCTAATGCATTCGCTTTGGTTCTGTTCGGACCCGTGACTATTCCAACCTCTCTTGGATGTGGATTTCGCTTGTCTTGTTTACACTTCTAAAGCGTGCTCTTTGATCCCCATCTGACCCCTTTTCTTTGCTCCTCCTGATGAAATATAAAGCTGTTTCCCTTATGCTTTCTTTCCACACAAACCATGTGTCTTAGCACTATAGCTTGTCTTTCTTTATAAAGACAGCTGTATGGCCTCTTCTACGAGGGAAAATAATGTTCTCAAGTTCCCCAAGGAGCTGGACCTTTTCTCTTCTTACAAGGCAAGAGTTGAACTAAAGAATCTGGGCAAGTGGTACCCTAAATTTCCAGTCTCCCAAAGTGTATGCCCTTAATTTTTTCCTGACCAATCAGATATAACTGTTCCTGAAATTCTCTCCAAATAACCATGTCTTTCATCAGATTTAGCCAGCCTAAAATATGCTGCAATCAGCTTTTTTTTGAAGATAAATTATTCGATCTAAAGACCTTTTAATCAGTGATTCTATGCACACTGTGTCCAAACACCATCACAATGTCTTGATCAGTTCTACTGAAGCTTAAACGTAGAGCCTTTTATGTTTCAGAGATGAAATAAAAGAAATGTCAGTGAACTTTCTCAAGACCTTTCTGGCTTGACTATGATAAATTCAAAGAACAGTTTATCCAACCTTAAATTTCAGTAAGTCTTCAGAATTTGCCACATTACATTAGTTTTTTTCACCAAATGTTGTCTAATGGTGTCATAAGTTATTTACCAGAAGTTATCTATTGGTATCTAATTTGTCATAAATAGTGCTGAAGCTGCATAATGTGTGAGTGTTTACCATGTCATAAGGCCATGATAAAAATCAATGTTTAAGTGTTTGCCATGCCATAAAAAAAGGATTAAAATTAATGTGTGAGTGTTTGCCATGCCATAAGGCCAAATATTGTTTGCCATTCCATAAGGCCAAGATTAAAATCAATGTTTTAAGTGTTTGCCATGCCATAAGGCCAAGACTAAAATCAGTGTTTAAGTGTTTGCTGTGCCATAAGGCCAAGATTAAAATCAATGTTTAAGTGTTTGCCATGCCATAAGGCCAAGACTAAAATCAATATAAGTGTTTGCCATGCCATAAGGCCAAGACTAAAATCAATATAAGTGTTTGCCATGCCATAAGGCCAAGACTAAAATCAGTGTTTAAGTGTTTGCCATGCCATAATGGCCAAGACTAAAATCATTGTTTAAGTGTTTGCCATGCCATAAGACCAATACTAAAATCAGTGTTTAAGTGTTTGCCATTCCATAAGGCCAAGACTAAAATCAATGTTTAAGTGTTTGCCATGCCATAAGGCCAAGATTAAAATCAATGTTTAAGTGTTTGCCATGCCATAAGACCAATACTAAAATCAGTGTTTAAGTGTTTGCCATGCCATAAGGCCAAGACTAAAATCAATGTTTAAGTGTTTGCCATGCCATAAGGCAAGACTAAAATCAATGTTTAAGTGTTTGCCATGCCATAAGACCAATACTAAAATCAGTGTTTAAGTGTTTGCTATGCCATAAGGCCAAGACTAAAATCAATGTTTAAGTGTTTGCTGTGCCATAGGGCCAAGATTAAAATCAATGTTTAAGTGTTTGCTGTGTCATAAGGCCAAGATTAAAATCAATGTTTTAAGTGTTTGTTATGCCATAAGACCAATACTAAAATCAGTGTTTAAGTGTTTGCCATGCCATAAGGCCAAGACTAAAATCAATGTTTAAGTGTTTGCCATGCCATAAGGTAAATACTAAAATCAATGTTTAAGTGTTTGCTGTGTCATAAGGCCAAGATTAAAATCAATGTTTAAGTGTTTGCCATGCCATAAGGCCAAGACTAAAATCAATATAAGTGTTTGCTGTGCCATAAGGCCAAGACTAAAATTAATGTTTAAGTGTTTGCCATGCCATAAGGTAAATACTAAAATCAATGTTTACGTGTTTGCCATGTCGTAAGGCCAAGATTAAAATCAATGTTTTAAGTGTTTGCCGTGTCATAAGGCCAAGATTAAAATCAATGTTTAAGTGTTTGCCATGCCATAAGGCCAAGACTAAAATCAATATAAGTGTTTGCTGTGCCATAAGGCCAAGACTAAAATCAATGTTTAAGTGTTTGCCATGTCATAAGGTAAATACTAAAATCAATGTTTAAGTGTTTGCTGTGCCATAGGGCCAAGATTAAATCAATGTTTAAGTGATTGCCATGCCATAAGACCAATACTTAAATCAGTGTTTAAGTGTTTGCCATGCCATAAGGCCAAGACTAAAATCAGTGTTTAAGTGTTTGCTGTGCCATAAGGCCAAGATTAAAATCAATGTTTAAGTGTTTGCCATGCCATAAGGCCAAGACTAAAATCAATATAAGTGTTTACTGTGCCATAAGGCCAAGACTAAAATCAATATAAGTGTTTGCCATGCCATAAGGCCAAGACTAAAATCAATGTTTAAGTGTTTGCCATGTCATAAGGTAAATACTAAAATCAATGTTTAAGTGTTTGCTGTGCCATAGGGCCAAGATTAAATCAATGTTTAAGTGATTGCCATGCCATAAGGCCAAGACTAAAATCAATGTTTAAGTGATTGCCATGCCATAAGACCAATGCTAAAATCAGTGTTTAAGTGTTTGCCATGCCATAAGGCCAAGACTAAAATCAATGTTTAAGTGTTTGCTGTGCCATAGGGCCAAGATTAAAATAAATGCTTAAGTGATTGCCATGCCATAAGGCCAAGACTAAAATCAATGTTTAAGTGTTTGCCATGCCATAAGACCAATACTTAAATCAGTGTTTAAGTGTTTGCTATGCCATAAGGCCAAGACTAAAATCAGTGTTTAAGTGTTTGCTGTGCCATAAGGCCAAGATTAAAATCAATGTTTAAGTGTTCAGAATTCAATGTTTAAAATTCTGTTACGGTTCCAAAGAAATGTAAAATTGAAGGCAATGACATGTCTGTTATAGCCAGTATTGTATTGATGTGTCAACATTTTCTTGTTGAATCCCTGAGATATTATTCCACATTTAAATTCAGTAATAAGTCCAATAAATGTCTTTAATCCAAGAATTTTATCAGAGAACTTTTGTATTTCCAGAAAAAAAAAATCACATGAATTCAATACTTTGAAGAAATAAAATTCAGCCCAAACTTGTCACAATATAATACAACTCAAAGTGTCCGATGTGCACAACTGTTAAAATTATGACAATCACAAGATAATATAGTTCTTTATTTGACCTTGGGTCACAAATTAGCATTGTTTAAACACAAGCATAACCTAATGGAAAAAAACTTTCCAGCATGATTTAATGAGCCTTGTTTATTTAAAATGTAGTACTAAATAAAATTCAATTTTGAATCCCCATAATATTGATCCAAATTAACATGTTTACCTGAATGATAATTTGGTCAATGAACTTGTACCCGTAGAGGATAATGAAGTTATTATTAGTTGTTTACAAGAAAACTTTGGTGGTCTAGTGGTTAGAGCATCCGCTTCGGATGTGGGAGGTCGTGGGTTTTATCCACGGCTGAGTCATAACAAAAACCCACAAAAATGGTACATACAGCTACCTTGTTTGACCCTCACACTTAAGAGGTTAGTGTTAGGACTAGTCGGCCTGGTGTCAGGATAATGTGACTGGAGGGACATCATGCTGTTTTTCTGTGGCACTATGCCCCAGTGCTAGAAATCACTAAAATCTGCCACACTGCAGACATCATAGCAATATGCCTTAAAAATAGTTAAAGCTACATTAAAAATCTAAATCACACACACACACACACACACAAACACACACACACACAGAGTTGTTTACATCAATGAAATAATTTTTTTTAAAGACAAATAGGTCAAACAGAACTAAACTCAGTTCTGGACAAGGTCAAGTGCAGTAAACAATGTTACATTACAATAGAATGTAATAGAATAAAACAGACAGATAAATTAAATATACATGTACATAGCAATATATTGATATGTTAATATTTTTTAAGAGAATTCCATGTCATCTTCAAAGGAATAAATACCCCTGAATGCCCCATTTCTCCAATTTTTGGTCTCAGAGCACAAGTTTCCCAGATAAGGTCCCTTCAGAGCAAATTATATTGCACTGAGCTTTTGTAACATACCAGTCACTGAGAGCTGTAGTTACACGATTGGAATTCGTCATTCTGTCATTATGATCCGATTTCTTTTTGGTATTAAATGTGTCATAAATATTGTTGTAGTTACATGATTGGAATGTGTCATTCTGTCATTATGATCTGATTTCTTTTTGGTATTAAATGTGTCATAAATATTGTTGTAGTTACATGATTGGAATGTGTCATTCTGTCATTATGATCCGATTTCTTTTTGGTATTAAATGTGTCATAAATATTGTTGTAGTTACATGATTGGAATGTGTCATTCTGTCATTATGATCCGATTTCTTTTTGGTATTAAATGTGTCATAAATATTGTTGTAGTTACACGATTGGAATGTGTCATTCTGTCATTATGATCCGATTTCTTTTTGGTATTAAATGTGTCATAAATATTGTTGTAGTTACATGATTGGAATGTGTCATTCTGTCATTATGATCCGATTTCTTTTTGGTATTAAATGTGTCATAAATATTGTTGTAGTTACACGATTGGAATGTGTCATTCTGTCATTATGATCCGATTTCTTTTTGGTATTAAATGTGTCATAAATATTGTTGTAGTTACACGATTGGAATGTGTCATTCTGTCATTATGATCCGATTTCTTTTTGGTATTAAATGTGTCATAAATATTGTTGTAGTTACACGATTGGAATTCGTCATTCTGTCATTATGATCCGATTTCTTTTTGGTATTAAATGTGTCATAAATATTGTTGTAGTTACATGATTGGAATGTGTCATTCTGTCATTATGATCCGATTTCTTTTTGGTATTAAATGTGTCATAAATATTGTTGTAGTTACATGATTGGAATGTGTCATTCTGTCATTATGATCCGATTTCTTTTTGGTATTAAATGTGTCATAAATATTGTTGTAGTTACCTGATTGGAATTCAACATTGTGTCATTATGATCCGATTTCTTTTTGGTATTAAATGTGTCATATTGTTGAAATTCATTGAGACCAGGCAGCTAATATTAACATTATTGTCATCAAAGATTTATTTGTTTAGGGGTATGCACCTTTAATTTGTTCCCACTGTGAATATTATTTTGCAGGTTCATAATTCATAGCTGCATTTTTTAAGTGTTACTGTTTTTATATACTTTCACCACAGATTTGGATGGGAGTGAGATGGGGCAGGAGCATCTCTATCCAGTTGAAAAACAAAACAAATCACAGTTCCATTGAAATGCCATCATGGAATATGCCCTTGAGAATCTCTGAAGTTTCTGACAAAAAATGGTAATGTTTATTGCAGACTTCTTCCTTTTTTCAGACTGCAATGGGGTACACAGATGGAAAAAATTATACAGTGTCTGGTCACTGGGATCCCACTGAAGAGTGTTTTGCTGTCCTCAATAAAGAAACACCCAAAGGTATAGTTTACTTTCATTTGGTAATCTTCTTCTCATCAGCTAGAGAAGAGTGGAGCAGATTGAGTCTGTCTTGTTTTCAAGGTCACTGGATAACATCTATCTGGAATTCTTTCAAAATTTGTACAGTGCTATTGATTTGTCCTTTTTCACATTCAACATGTTTTTAAGTTTAACAAAATCCTTCTCTATCATTTTTCAGACATAAAACATCCATGAGTCACTCTGATAAAGATCATTTCTCTTAATATCTTTTTCAATTTAGACTGGTCTGCTACATGTGTATCAAATTATAAAGAATCTGTAACACATGGTTTTACATTGAAGAAACCCTCTAAGTTCTTGGAACTGTTTTTGTACAGTTATTATAAACAGAAAATAAGGAAATCAGACGGAGGTCTAACAATGAATAAATGTGCAGCAACCAATAGTCACATTAGTCTTGAACTCTAATTATTATTTAAAATCTTGGATATGAACTGTTTAAAAAAAACTCTTTAACAGGTAACATGTATTACCTGGGTTATTATCAAAGTGGGTACCCAGGTATCAATTGACAGCTTTCCCAGGAACCTCTAGAGATTTATAAAGTCATCATCATCTTTTCTGTTTAACCCATTACCCCTGCAGGTTTTTGTCGTTTTCACCTGAAATGCGAGTAGGGAATCGATTTTGGGAGATATTTTTAAATACATTATAATACATCGAATTGGAAAACATTTCCGGCTTACTTGATGCCTATTTGTGTTAGAAACGTCGATTTTCATTGGCTCTTTCGCCTGAGCACGAGCAGAAGGGTAAAAATTGCACTTTTCTTTTTTTCTTTGCTAAACGGACCCATCATTTTCGTGTCGAGACCACTCAACATTCTAAATGCTCAGCTTATCCTAATTTTTGCAAAGGTTCACATGTCTGTGTGCAATTCAGACTGTCTTCTATCTGAAGCCAAAAAGTCAAAAATCCGGATACAAAACCGGATCACGACCTTGGGTGAATTTTGACTGGAAAAAACTTGTGTCCAAAAAGTGACATTTTTCCCTCTGTATTTTGTAGTGCAACTAGAACATCCATATTATTTGCTGTCATTAAAGCTACATCTGTCTACCTTTCTATAATACCACCCACTTTATTGTGTCGCACATAGCCCTAATGCTACAGAGATCAGAAATAGGCTACCACCTCCTGCCCCATAAACGCGGCGCTAGGGGTTAATGAGTTAAAAAACTCAACAGGTTACCAAGGCTTTGCTATGACCACATATTCTATTAAAAATACAGTCAATCTTCAAAAGTATATTGCTGTATCTGCTGCTGTTTTCTTTTTGGATCAAGGTTAATGATTTACCTTAGAAATTGTTTAATGTATGAACATTGTAGACCTTGATTTGCTAAGTCATACAGCTGTTTGCATCTGGGAAATAATAGCTTACACTGGAAATTGGAAAATATGGCAGACTATCAGCCTTTCATGCCATCTTGGCAATTACAGATATAAATGAATCTTGTCATTAAAAAAAAATTATTATTAAAGAAGCTGAAAATGACAAAATAATATAGATTAAAGAACACTCACTAATGTTATTACATCAGGTAGGAACATGTAGAGCCAAGCCAACGCTAAACTTGCTTTGCATGATCTAATTGGATCTTTGTGCACAATTTTGAACACCAATAGTGAATAGACTGGTAATGACATTTTGCAGTTGAATCCAACTAGATTTAAGGTAGAGCTTCTCCCCAACTAGGTTTTATTTGAGTTCAATAAATTTTGATCTTTTTCAGACATATAATGGCCCTTTATCAACCTTAAAAAAACATATGTATGACTTATAAATGCTCAATCACTCAGTGTTTTTGTTTGATTCCGACCAGATTTGCTTTGAAACTTGATTCTACAAAAGGCTTGAGTAAGATGGACAATGATGAGATTTTGACTGTAGTTTGCAGAGATATGGCCCATGTTCAGCATTTAGCAGAATTGCCACTTATCAATTGGTCTTGAATTCTCATCTGATTTCAACACAAATCTGTATTAAATGTTAAGCTTAACAAGGTTTCAGATGAATGATAATCTGATTTTGACAATATATTTAAAGCAATATATCATTTGAATGACTTAAAGAAGGCATCCCATCAACATTTGTATACTTGAACATTTGATCTACTTAAAATAGTCATCCCATTGGCATGTGTATCCATGAACATGTGAATGACTTTAGTCATCCTATTGGCTTGTGTACACAGGAACATTTGAATGACTTTTTTAATAGTCATCCCATTGGCTTGTGTACACATGAACATTTGAATGACTTTTTTAATAGTCATGCATTGGCTTGTGTACACATGAACATTTGAATGACTTTTTTTAATAGTCATCCCATTGGCTTGTGTACACATGAACATTTGAATGACTATAAATATTAATCCCATTGACTTGTGTATCCATGAACATTTGAATGACTTTAAATAGTGATCCTATTGGCTTGTGTACACAGGAACATTTGAATGACTTTAGTCTTCCCATTGTCTTGTGTATACATGAACATTTGAATTACTTTAGTCATCCCATTGGTTTGTATACACATGAACATTTAAATGACTGTAAATAGTCATCACATTGGCTTGTGTATCCATGAACATTTGAGTGACTTTAAATATTCATCCCATTGGCTTGTGTACACATGAACATTTGAATGACTTTAAATAGTGATCCTATTGGCTTGTGTACACAGGAACATTTGAATGACTTTAGTCTTCCCATTGTCTTGTGTATACATGAACATTTGAATTACTTTAGTCATCCCATTGGTTTGTGTACACATGAACATTTAAATGACTGTAAATAGTCATCACATTGGCTTGTGTATCCATGAACATTTGAGTGACTTTAAATATTCATCCCATTGGCTTGTGTACACATGATCATTTGAATGACTTTAAATAGTCATCCAATTGGCTTGTGTATCCAGGAACATTTGAATGACTTTAAATAGTCATGCTATTGGTTTGTGTTCACAGGAACATTTGAATGACTTAAAATAGTCATCCCATAAGCTTGGTGGTGTTTATGATTTTTAACATAGCTTTCACAATTTTTCAGTCATATCATGTGGCAGTTTATATTGATGTTTAGCACTGGGGGCCATCATGCCGCAGACATGTAGCATGATGTCCCACTCAGTCTCATTATCCTGATACCAGGCCGACCAGTCCTAACACTAACCTCTTAATGCGGAGCATCAAGCAAGGCAGCTGTTAGTACCATTTTTGTTAGTCTTTGGTATGACTCAACCAGGGATCGAACCCACGACCTCCCACATCCTGGTGGATGCTCTAACCACTAGGCCACTGGAGCGGTTAGAATAGTCATCCTATTGGCTTGTGTACACATGAACATTTGAATGACTATAAATATTAATCCCATTGACTTGTGTATCCATGAACATTTGAATGACTTTAAATAGTCATCCTATTGGCTTGTGTACACATGAACATTTGAATGACTTTAGTCTTCAAATTGTTTTGTATTCACATGAACATTTGAATGACTTAAAATAGTCATCTCATTGTTTTGTGTACACATGAGCATTTGAATGACTTGAAAGAGTCTTCTCATTGGCTTGTGTACACTTGAGATTTGAATGACTTTAAATAGTCTTCCCATTGGCTTGTGTACACATAAGCATTTGAATGACTTAAAATAGTCATCCCATTGTGTTGTGTACACATGAAATTTGAATGACTTCAAACTTAAACCCATTGGCTTATGTATGCATGACTTAAAATAGTCTTTCCATCGACTTTTGTACACAAGAGCATTTTAATGACTTAAAATAGCCTTCCCATTGACTTGTATTTTCTTGAACATTAGTCATCCCAGTTTAATATTCTAAGGACTTAAATAAGTGTTCCACTGTTATGTGTACACATGCACATTTGAATGACTTAAAATAGTCATCCCAGTTTAATATTCTAAGGACTTAAATAAGTGTTCCACTGGTATGTGTACTCATGCACATTTGAATGACTTAAAATAGTCATCCCAGTTTAATATTCTAAGGACTTAAATAAGTGTTCCACTGGTATGTGTACACATGCACATTTGAATGACTTAAAATAGTCATCCCAGTTTAATGTTCTAAGGACTTAAATAAGTGTTCCACTGGTATGTGTACACATGCGCATTTAAATGACTTAAAATAGTCATCCCAGTTTAATATTCTAAGGACTTAAAAAAGTGTTCCACTGGTATGTGTACACATGCACATTTGAATGACTTAAAATAGAAATTCTACTGGTAGTTGAGCATTTGTTTTGTTTGCTTTCATCCACATTTCTTACAGACCTTAATCTCAGTAGGATCATGTATATTATTGAGTCAATAGAATTCTAATGTATTTAAGGGCCTGATTTTAGGGACTTCTTATGCATGATTGACTTTGATTATACTATTGACATGTGAAAACTGCTATTCATATTTTTTAATCAGTCACATTAGTTATGAAAGCATTGTATAATCAAAATGTTAGATGACAGCAATTTTTAGAAATCATTTAACCATAATTTACTGAGTTTTTGCAGACAGTTGACTTCAGTCAGTTTCATTATAAAGCCAGTTTCCATTAATAGGACCCTGGCTGAGTCATAGCAAAGACTTACTAAAAAAATGGTACTAGCAGCTGCCTCACTTGATGATCAGAATTAAGAAGTAAGTGTTTGGACTGATTGGCCTGGTGTCAGGATAATGTGACTGGGACATGATGCTGCATGTCTGCTGCATAATACCCAAGTGCTAGACATCAACATGAAACTGCCACAAGGCAGACATTATAGTGATATGACTGAAAATTGTTAAAGATTAATTAAAAATCCAAATCACCCAACCGCACACACTACAGAATCATGCTTTAGTGCTAGACATCACTGTAAACTGCCACATTGCAGACATCGTAGATATGATTGAAAAATCATTGTAACTATGTTAAAATTTAAATCACACTCACACCAGCTTTACAATAGAAGCATATGATATTTTGTTACACCTTACAAAAACTGCTTAAACTTTAGGAAAACACAACAACTGCCTTACTAAGATATTTTGTTAGGGTTAGCAGGCCTGCCATGTGTTCTGTGATGGAGATCCCATATGAATGGAGGTCAGTTATTTAATCTCCAGGTGGGTGGTTGAGAGAGTTTGCAAACTCAGGTTAACTGATTAGTTTCGATCAGATGCATCAGATCTGATTGATTCTGTGTCAGGATGGTACCAGACTTATCACATCAAGTGGTCCCTTCACCTGTAAGCTTTCATTGGATCAACACAATTTAATGGCATGTGATGTTAAATCTGTTTGTAATAAGCTGGAATCAAAAGCTGCCCTCATTCATCTATCTTGGATCCAGAGGCTTAAACAGTCAATCATTCAGTATATATGACTCGCATTGTTCAAGCTACATTAAAAATCCATAACACATATCCAGTGTTCAGCCACTTTTTAGTGTCTTATATATATATATATATATATATATATATATATATATATATATATATATATATATATATATATATAGGATCAGTGTAGAGATATTTGCTGGGTACTGATCTCTGGCATGTTTGGGTTTCTTCAATCCCAATTTGTCTTGTGTCCTCACTGCATTATCTCATATCTCACAAACATTTTAGTTAGCCATAAAACAAGTTTTTTAAAACTATTTTATAGAAATTTTATTTACTTTAGGTGGGGGGCAACTTGAGAATTTAGAAATTTTATTAAAACCTGACAAGGCTAGGTATTACCTATATGTGTATGTGTGCTCACCCTGTCAAAACCGCTTTGGATGAGTTGTCTTGAAACTTGGCAAATATTATGTTTTTTACAACAGATACCTCTCCCTTTATAATACACAGCATTGTGAACTATTGGCAATGAAATCAAATTGTGTCTGCCTTTCAGAAATGCGAGTTTTCCTGACAGTTGCTATTGATCTAGTCATATATGGAATCCAGGAACCTGTTCGATTTGCAGTCGAAACTAAAGCAAAGATTTTTCCACAGAATGAAAAGTTTTGGTACCTGACCAGAAAACCACATGTGGAACAGTTTCATGTCAAGCTACAACAGGTATTTTTGTTTTCTCTTTGTTTTTTTTTGTACTTGTAATTCTTCTTCTCTGTCTCTTTACAACCAATGCCCCTCCGTCCCAACTACCCCTACCCCCTTTCGCCACCCCTAAGTTTTTCTTAAATATTTTCTTTTTTTTTGAAGCAACAGGTTCTAGGAGCTATGTGATGCTTTAGAGAAATATATCCAAGTGTGTCAGCATTAAAATTAGTTTTAAAACCTTGGTATGTGTGTGGAATTAAAACAGGATCATTCAGTCATTTTATTAGATCATTAGGCCACATGACCATGTGAGTTTTTGGTACAGTGCCACATCTATTATTGACTTTCTGTTGTGTGTCAGTCAGCAACTTCTGTTTTGAAGTTTTTTTCAACAACCAGTCTACTGGTTTTGACAAACTTGGGCTGAGAGCATCAGAACATGATGAACATTTTCAAATTTGTACAGATTAAGCTTATCCACTATCACCTATGGCCACCATTAATAAACATAATTCACAGAACAGAATTAGTGTAAGTTTGGCTTCATATGGGCTTGATGACCAGTTGTATACAAATTATACCAGTCTGCAAGAAAATATAACCACCAATACAGAAATCTTGAATCAACATCTTTCACCAAACTGCTGAATAGAATTTGATGAGACATGACAGAGAGCATCATGGCATAAAGTTGGTACAACTGATGTTGGAATGCCATCCAATATGGCCACCATTACTAAAATTAGAGGTTCCCCAAGTGGTAGAGTGGTCTCAAGCACTTACTATTTTTCAGATCACTGCCATTTCACATCAGTCTGTGTGGGTTTGAGTCTTGGGTTTGGCCAGAGTGGGTACGTGAGAAAACTTGCCAGTAGCTTCTCTTGAGACAGTGGTTCTTTCCAGGGTTTCCCAGATTCTTCCTCCACCATTTATACTGGCCACCTATCTTGTGCTGAAAAAAGGTGTTAAACCCTACAAGAACAACAACAAAATTTAGACAAACCTTAAAGCAACCTCTTCTAGAAGGCTAATGGATAGCTTAGACTAACTTTGACAGAAAGTATCTTGACATAGAGAAATTTCAAATTTAATACAAGCGGACAAGATATCAAGCAATACACAAGCTTTGCCATTGCACCAAAATGATGAAATTAAAGTATAATAGGTAACATTCAAGTAGACCAAGAAAAGCTAAAATAAAACTAGCATGCTTGTAAAATAAAATTTTTTAAGCTACAACCAAAAGAATCAATATTCAGAGTAAACAAACTTGGCACAAAATAACAGACACATATCAAATGGAATGAAGAAAATTTGAATGAAACAAGCAAATGTCAAATCAAATAACGATATTTAAATTAATAAGATAAATAATAAAACAAACAAAGGAAACAGACAAAAATCAAAAGAAACAAACAAAACACAAATGAAACAAGCAAACTTCAAATGAAATAAATGGTATTTAAATGAAACAAATAAATATCAAGCTGATTCAGCTAATGCAAAATGAAATTAAATAACAACATAAAATGTTAAAATAAACACTCGTACAATAACCATTCATGAACAAGTGAAAAAAATACAGTAGTCAAGTGATCAACTTTTTGAAAAGAAGAGAGGGCACCTCAGAATTGTAAAGGAAGATTACATTTATTGAGCCAAGAGCACAAAACATTTGAACATAAAGTGGACAAAATGATTTAACTAATACTGTAAGGCTATTAAATGAAGCAGTCAATTTGTTATCATGTGCCATAAATAGCTATAAAGTGAATAAGGATGCTGCTAAGTGCTGCCCACTCCAATGTCATTGACAGCATCATTATCCCACTTCAAATTATTAGGACCACATCATCAACTTCAGCTACCACAAACAACATCATCAATGAAAACAGTTATTTCTAAGTTTCCAATGTACAATGGCTTAAATGGTCATGAAATGTTTATTTCCATTTCTTAGCATTTCAGTTCAATTCATCAGAACCTCATAAACCAATCCAATGAATGGGTAGAGAGACTTGAAAGTATTTTACATGTAGTTTTGTTAAATCCTGAGAGAGATCTAGATCCATGGATTCTGTTTTTTTCTCCACATACTAACTAGATGGATGATTATTTTTATAACATTAAAATGTCATTATCATGATAAATGTATCCTACTTGTGAAGATTTTATACCAAGCCTTTCATATTTTCTTTGGCTTGAATATATTCTACTTTATTTTTTGAATATATTCTACTTTTTTTCTATGGCACAAAGAAAGTCTGAAGTAAGGATAACTGTCATCTACTTGTCAAATAGAAAACATGGTTTTGTGAATGTAAACATTTTTTTTTTCATTAGTATTGTAACCATATTCATCTGCACAGGAGGATAAAATGTCTGTGTTTTTTTTTTTGTTGCATTGTCATTAGGAAATTATTATTAATTGATTGACTAATAACCTTGGGTCTAGAAAGAAGCTTACAGACATCACTAATTAGCAGGTGTTCATCGATGTATGGACAGATTTTATTGATAAATGAAAGTAGAAACATTGAACGTTCATTTTCTTGTTTTATAGAATACACAGAAATATTGAAAATGTAGATGTTTAATCAGGAAACATAACTGGTCATTTGTTATAGTTTTATTGTATATCCAGTTGCTAATTTCAGTGGATGTTTGGTGTTAAAAATTCAACATTTCATGTGTTATAAAAAATACAGCAAGCTATTACTGTTAAGTCTGATAATCATAATATTAAAATACAATGGTAATATACAAAAAACATATTGCTAAAATAGATACAGAAGAATGAGCATATTAAAGTAGCTTTCATGTACACAGGAATAAGATATCTATCTTCCTCCCCCCCCCCCTTGCACCCCTCCTCCCCCCCTATATTAAACAATTGACAATATAGTATCCCTTACAAACTTTAAAATGCAGAACAATAGAGCATTTATAACACCACTGTACTTAATTGCTAACCCAGATCTAACAATTGATAATTACGAATTAGGTGTGTGTGTGTGTGTGTGTGTATATATATATATATATATATATATATATATATATATATATATATATATATATATATATATATATATATATTAATATATAGATGCAATAAACTGACGACGAACAGTACGAAACTAGTAACTAACTAGCCTAAGCGCTTTCGACTCTTAATGAGTCTTTTTCAAAGGCAAATACAAAACATATATACAATAAACAAATAAACACAAAAACGTTGTGTTTGTAAACCTCTACATGGCTGTCTTCACATGTGCTAAAACTATAAATACAACCAGCTTGTATAGACTAGATGCAGAAACTGAAAACGTATAATTCCCTAAAAGTCTACAAGCCAAAGCGACATCTATTTTTACTTTTTGTACATATGTAACGCAGATTATATCTTGGATATTTGATTCTATGCTGGTTATTCTTATAGTATAAATTGAAGGATAATAAGAAGATTTAGAAAATGTTAAATTTTACTAGTGCATAGTTTTCATTTTCTAGTCTTCTTGGTTTAGACCGCTTGGTTTCAATGTTCTAAGGCGGCATATCCAGTATGATTCCTTTTCCTTCCTGGTTTCGGAACTCCAGCTGTGGTTGTTAGCAATAGCGATAAGTATTATATCACTGAAAGTTTGGCCAGGGGAGGAGAAGTGTTCTGCGACCGGGCTTCTGTACAGCTTTTTTGTCATCCAATCAGATCTATGAAGGTTTATCCTTTTGTTTAGCTTTTCAGTTTCTCCGATGTACTGGAGGCCGCTGATCTTACATGTGATGAGATAAATCACATTCTCTGTTTTGCACGTTTTGTTTGGACCATGTATGTTTAGTTTTTCTTTAGTCACTGTGCTAGTGAATGTCTTGGTCTCTATCATATGTTGACAGGTTTTGCATCTTTTATCGCCACAGGGTCCAGATTGACTAGGTTGGTTTTGACTAGCAATTGGCGTTAGCTTTGCCCTGATTAGGATGTCCTTTAGTTTTTTTGGTCTCCGGTAAGCTATTACAGGTTTGTTCGGAAGTATCAGGTTTAGTATGTCTGACGATTGCCAGTGGTTTGCGATTATTTTACCTACTTTGGGATTGTCTTGACGATTGCCAGTGGTTTGTGATTATTTTACCTACTTTGGGATTGTCTGGGTGATAGGTCAGAATAAATGGTATCCTATCAACCTTTTCTCTCTGTCCATATATGAGTAGGTCATCACGGTTTGTTTGTTTGGCCCTTTGGATTGCCTCCGCAATCAGGTCTTTGTCGTAGCCTTGGTAAATTAAATGTTTAGCCAGCTCTTCCACCTTTCTAGGAATCTTTCATCCTTTCTAGGAATCTTTCATAGTTGAAGTTGGAATTTGGAGCAAATTCTGCATATCCTCAGTGCCTGGCTATATGGAATGTTCCTAATGCAGTGTTTTGGATGACAGCTGGTTGGGAGGAGATACTGGTTGTCGGTTGGTTTCAAGTAGTAATCATGGATTATACAATTGTTATGGATACTGCATAGGTCATGGTTTATTCAGCCCCAAAGAGATGGGTTTCTTAATGCTGAAATTGATCTTTCTCCCTATGTTACATTGTTCATGACTGAAAACAGGTACAAAAGTAGAATAAAACCCCACATAATTGGCATGCTGTTGTAGGAAAAGGATGCTACATATTTCATTTTCTTTCTACCTTGTCATGTGTAATGTAATCTATCCAGTATTATTCCACTTTAGTTATTTATTTAGTCATCATTTTGGGGAAAATAAATAATACAATTTCTGAATTTCAAAAGTAGTATAATTTATGGAGTTCTAAATTTTTGTATTCCTTGGATAAATTGAAGAAGTTTTCAACAAATTTTTAACGACTTTTTAAGGATAATATTTATCATCTTTTTCAAAATCTCAAGGAGTTTTTAAGGCAAGTTCTCAAATCCATATATTTTCAATGTTATATGAACCATGCATGTCTATCTGCTAATGTTAAATGACTAATTTCATGTCAGAGAAAGCACATGTGGTCAGTGATGACGATGTCAATATATATCAAAAGAAGATTCATGAATCATGTCAAAGAGTTCATTTATTTACTCCAGGGACATAGTTGTGGGGGCTTAAGTGGTTAGAGCATCAGCATTGGATAAGGGAGGTCACAGGTTTGAACCCTGGTCAAATCATATCAAAATCTTGTGTTTTTTATTTAAAGAAATGGTACTAACAGCTGCCTCTCTCATCACTCAGATTTAAAAGATTAGTGTTAAGGCTGGTAGACCTGGTGTCAGGATAATGTGACTGAGTGGGACATGATGCTGCATGTCTGTAGTATGATACCCAATTTATAGGTATCACTATAAAACTGCCGCACTGCAGATATTGTATCGATATGACTGAAAATTGTTACAGCTATGTTAAAAATCCAAATCTCCTACCTACACACTCCAGGGACTTTGTTCTGGAGTATAACTTGGACATAGCTGAGGTCCTTACTGATTTGTATACATGAAAATATAGTTGGTTGAGCAATCTAATATATTAGATAATCAGTTGTGAAACTCATTAATTGATTGTGTGTAAAGTGGGACTACTTCTTTTTAGTCACATGCAAACAAAAAGGTTAGTAAAACTCCTGAGCTTTAAATTAAAACAATTCACTTATGAATGAAAGGATATGGGGGATTGCAAGTGTTTTTCAGTTACATAAGACTGATCAGCCATAAAATTTTGCTTACATTTAACAAAGTTGTAGAAAAAATCAACACAATAGAAAAATTTTATATTTTTATCAGGTTAAACTATTCATGTCATTAAAAGAGATTACTATTGTACATTTTTTAACATTTGGAACTCTTGATCAAAAGTATAACTGTATAATAAACAAAAATTAAAATTGCTCTTTGTAACCAAATTTATTATAAGTTGGTTCAGTGGAACCAATTATGGATTATAAAATTCTGACCAATTTCTATCACTAGCGTACATAAGCATGCAGGATACAGTAAAAAAAAAAATCTTCAATTTCAGTATCTTATACATATCACTAGCTACTATATTTGAGCAAGAAATAAAAAGAAAATTTGCTTTCTCTTAAGTGAATTACACAAATATTTTTCAATTTCGTGTAAAAAAAACATTTTTTCTCCTATATGGTCATCTGGTTCTAAATGATTTGAACAGATGGTCATCAGGTTCTAAATGATTTGAACAGATGGTCATCTTGCTCTAAATGATTTGAACACATGGTCATCTGGCTCTAAATGATTTGAACACTTGGTAATTTTGTTCTAAATGATTTGAACACATGGTCATCTTGCTCTAAATGATTTGAACACATGGTCATCTGGCTCTAAATGATTTAAACACATGGTCATCTTGCTCTAAATGATTTGAACACATGGTCATCTTGCTCTAAATGATTTGAACACATGGTCATCTGGCTCTAAATGATTTAAACACATGGTCATCTTGCTCTAAATGATTTGAACACATGGTCATCTTGCTCTAAATGATTTGAACACATGGTCATCTTGCTCTAAATGATTTGAACACATGGTCATCTTGCTCTAAATGATTTGAACACATGGTCATCTGGCTCTAAATGATTTGAACACTTGGTAATTTTGTTCTAAATGATTTGAACACATGGTCATCTTGCTCTAAATGATTTGAACACATGGTCATCTGGCTCTAAATGATTTAAACACATGGTCATCTTGCTCTAAATGATTTGAATACATGGTCATCTGGCTCTAAATGACTTGAACACAGGGTAATTTTATTCTAAATGATTTGAACACAGTTATTCTGTTCAAAATGATTTGAACACATGGTCATCTTGCTCTAAGCAATTTCAACACATGGTCATCCAGTTCTAAAAGATTTGAACATATGGTCATCCTACTCTAAAAGATTTTAAATTTTCTCGATAGTATAGAAGAATTGATGCTTAAATTATTAAATGTTTTATAATGTTGATTTTGTATACTATTACCAGAGCATGAAGCCATCACAAAGCTGCATTTTTAGATGCAAATATTATAAAAAATAAAATGCTCAATACTCTGTTTTACCAATTTTATTTCATTTTATTTGGTTTATTTTATTCATTTATTTTTTATTCATTTTATTTTTGTCATGCAGTCATAACAAAACATGCACAAATGAGTTTTACTATTTCCTTATGATTGGGAAGTCAAAAGTCCAGTCATCATGACTCTGGCAAGGAATAATGGTTTCTACATTTCAGGTTTAATTACAGACCATGTACATGTACCTTGACCAAGTTTGTACATATACCATGACTAAGTTTGTACATGTACCATGACCAAGTTTGTACATGTACCATGACCAAGTTTGTACATGTACCATGACTAAGTTTGTGCATATACCATGACTAAGTTTGTGCTTGGTTTGCAAAAAAATAAACCTATTGTTTTGGGAGTAAGAAGAAAATAAGCTGTAATTGTTGAGATAGACAGCACAAAATTCAAGGCCACAGCAACCCCCCAAAAAGAATAATTGTTTCCTTCAATACATACAGGGTCTTCTCTAGGATTGCAGGATTCTTGCCAGTGCCTGTAATTCATGCTAAAATATGCATAAATCATGCATAATAATGGCACTCTAACCTTTTATTACTTGTTTAGTAAACATTCTGACTGATATCAGTCTGTTCTTCCTGGTTGCTTATGTGATTGATATTTTATTCTATAGACATACAATTATCACACTAAGTATGAAATACAACTAGTGAACCAAACTAAAGTATTTGGTTGCCCTCAGATGAATATGCTGTCTTTGCCTGACCAGGGAGCATCACTGCATTCGATTCCATCTTGTGTAATATAACATTAACCAGTCCCAGTATGAAGTTGTGCTCATGTCCATGGCATATAGCAGTTTTAATTACCTTCAACATACTAATGAAAACTACATTCCCATGTTTTGTCAACCCTTTATCTTCATTCAAAAAGGTACCTGTTTCTGGTGATGAACCAGTACTTTAAAAATATACTGAGACACTGAAATGGGACATCTTACAAAATGAGCAACTGTATTTTAGACCCCCACTTTTTAATAATGACCACATAATTAATTGTTGATGATGACCATGAGAATTTTCATGTTATTGAATGCCAAGAAAACAAAAAGGAGGTACACAACTGCAAGATTCTGGCCTATCCAAAGACATTTTGGAATTTTAAAGCAATAAGTAAAGGAAATTCTTTCAGAAAGTTAAATTTAACCAAGTCTATTAAATTGTGTGTACAACTGATTCCCATATACAGAAAGGCCTTTGTGTACATTTTTTATGTTTCAGCAATAAAATTATTGTCTGATAGCTACCACCCTCCATTTAGACAACTCACAGGTTTTTCAATTTAATGAAAAATTAGAATCACACCTCCACTTTTTCAGCTTTAGATGAACCCTTGTATGGGGTATATAACTCTATTTATACCACGTATATTTAAAAATAACATGACATGTAAAGTGTCGGTATAAAGCAATTTGATATACCAAAACTATTGGTATATCAAATTGTGACCACCCATGGCGCAATAATGCACGTATATAAACATGAAAATAATGATGAAAGGCAT
The DNA here is from genome assembly GCA_016746295.1 of Potamilus streckersoni. Lineage (NCBI taxonomy): Eukaryota > Metazoa > Mollusca > Bivalvia > Unionida > Unionidae > Potamilus > Potamilus streckersoni. The sequence goes on from JAEAOA010000152.1 coordinate 551,459, forward strand.
TAATAATCCGCATTTTCTAAATGAATTTAATATGGAACACATTTTCATCACAGTCTTTTTCTGTTCACCCCTCCCATTTCATGCATAATGGACTTCCTAAGGAGAAAAATGGATTGAGAAAGAAAAGGAATTTGGGTTGGATTAAAACCTTGAAATAAAAATAACACCAAGAAACCAACATGAATATAGTTCATCATAACAATATGTTTGCACTTTCCTTGAGACTTGTATAGAGTGTTTATCAATTATACAAAGTTGCAAACCATGCAAACCATGTTGACATTATATGGTTAATTTCTCGGTTACATGGTACACTTTCTGTGATATTTATGTTTTGTTGTTGTAGTTGTTGTTTGTTAAACAGATTATAATGTTCTAAAAATTAAATTAAATATGAAAATGTCCAAAGCTCTTTCTCTGTCTCTGTCTCTCTGTCTGTCTGTCTGTCTGTCTCTCTCTCTCTCTCTCTCTCTCTCTCTCTCATCATAGCAAGAAATGGGCTAAAATCTGAAATGATGAGCAAAAAGGATTTGCAATTGTGTCATCCAACAATGTCTCTGGACTTGTGTATGATGTAAACTCTGTGTGTGTGTGTGTGTGTGTGTGTGTGTGTGTGTGTGTGTGTGTGTGTGTGTGTGTGTGTGTGTGTTAAAACTAAAATAGAAACAATCAATTTATCAATATGCAAAAGATGGATGAGAATAGCCACAAAAGGCATAAAACTATCACACTCAAGGATGTGAGGAGTTTATTCGCTTGGTCAATACACAGCTGTCTGTAGTAAATATTAATTCTGTTCAAAGGGCAAATATCTAAATATACTTACTGTATGTATGCTGTTAGTGATATACCACTCATTGTAATAATTATTTATTAAAAAGAAACTCTGCAAACATCATTTTCTTTTAGTGAAAAATTATACATCTTGTGGTATATCATTGATACAGTGTACATACTATACACATATTCTATATTTACACCTCTTTTTTAATCTTGCTAAATGGCATTCCTTTTGTGTAGGAAGGAATTTATTGTTTTAGGTTTAAGATCATTGTTATTGGCCATTGTTGTTCAGGAATATCAAGAACAGGGAACTTTTTACAGTACAGTTTAAGTTCATTATGGAACTTGTAAGTTGAACTAAAAATTATTTTAGTCATATGTCAGTCTTTCTACTGACTCTAGACATGTTCCTTGTGAGTTGTAATTGCTGCATTCATCAGCAAGGGCAAGAAGGAAAAATTAAAATAGTAATGCTTCAAAAATGTCATTTGTTTCCCATTTTCCATTTGGCTTCACATTCACAAAATAACATTTGCACACCAGCAAACAGTACTGTATTATCATCATTCATTATCAGTAAAGCAATAGTACAGCAAAGTCATTATGATTCATTATCAATAGAACAGTACATTGTTATCAACATCAGTAAAAAAAAACAGTACAGAGTGTTTATCTATTCATTAATAAAATAACTACATAATCATCATCATTTATCATCAGTAAAACAACATTACAGTGTTATCATCATTCATCATCAATAAAACAACAGCAGTAATGACAAGAAACTTTTTCACTTGGTACTGTAGATACAAAGGAATAAGAGTTATCAATCTTTCTTCATAAATTTAAATACTTTGGATACCAGGGCCAAAATTCATACCGATAGAATAAAATGACACCGAGTTCAAAATCCATCTCAATTCTACATGCATTCATTGCTGGGATACCAGTTCATGTCACTTAATGATTTCATACCCATATTTTATTGCGGTCACATTTCATTCATCAAATGGTAATTGAGTTCATATTGATGGGCCGTTATTCTTGTAGTCCCTGTTAAATATTTCTTGAGGACAATAGGATTATTAGTCATGAGGTATGGTAAAGATGTAAAAACTTGAAAAATTCAATTCACTAGTAAAATATTATTTAATTTGGACTAGAGCTGTTTTGTTATACTCATGAATGGCTTAATTTTAGTAAAACTTGATCAACCAAAATCCCAATTCTTGCATCACTCACTCACTATAAGGCCACTCATTAAAACAGTTTCCATTATAAGGCAAGTATGTTAATAGTATGGTCATTTCACTAATTGTTGGTAAAATTATAAACATTAGTCAAGTTATTTCATTTAAAGTTGGTATCACTCTAAGGTAGGGAGTACTATATCAGGTACCTCATTATATGGCAGTCTCACTATAAGTAGTATACTCTTGATTCCATGGAGAACATAATAATGAGAAAGTACTGCATAATATACTTCATTATATGGTGCTCTTATTGTATGTAAAGTGGTTACTCTATTACTCCAATACTTTTATGTGGCTCCTATGTATATCATTATAATGAGGGAATACTGTACTCTTATATAGATCCATGGACAGCATTATAATAAAGGAATACTGTACTTTTATATTACTCAATGGACAGCACTGTAATGAGGGAAAGCTATATTTTATGTTATTCCCATGGAAAAAAATTTAATAATGGAATAAATTTAATTTTCTGTTACATTCATCAATAGAATTATAATAAGTAATATTTTATTTTTATATTTTTCCCATGGATAGCATTTTAATGAGGGGATACTATACTTTTATATTGCTTCCATGGACTGCATTATGATAAGGGAATGTTATATTACTCCCGTGGACAGCATTATAATAAGAGAATGCAATACTTTTATGACTCACAGCTCCCATGTACATCATTATAATTAGGGAATACTACACTTTTGTATAGCTCTCATGGACAACATTGTAATAAGGGATTGCTATACATTTCTATTACTCCCACAGACGTCATTGTTATGAGGGAACACCATACTTTTATATTACTCCCATGGAAAACATAATGAGGGAATATTGTAATTTTCTATTACTCATGAACAGAATTATAATGAGGGAATGCTAACTTTTATATGGCTCCAGGCTCCCATGGACAACATTAACATGAGGTAGTACTATACTTTTATATTATTTCCATGGACAGCATTTTAATGAGAGAATAATATACCTTTATATAGCTCATAGCTTCAATGGACAGTGTTATAATGAGGGAATAATATACTTTTGCAGACTTTACACATTTTTGCATTCAGAAAGAAAACCTGTAAAGCAGAATTTGACCAAAGGAAAGAAATGACAACTTAGAAACTGCTTAGTTGAACTTTACCAAATCTGACAGAAACCATTCTAGTTTTAAGGGCTTTAAATTTGATAGAAATTTTGTTTTCATAATTTTGTTATCTATGTATTTTTAAAAAGTATTGAAAAAATATGTAAAATGGAAAAAAATTGTGTGGTTAAAATGACATGCAATAGTGGTTACTAACGAAGTAATGTATGGAGTAGATTCAGTTTCCTAAAGACCAAATTTTCTTTGAAAAATGTGGATGACTTTGTTATGTCCCTGAAAAATAACCCCATAAAGGCCAAGACAACATATACCGTGTCTATAAGCTTTCAGAACTGGGTGATGGAAGACATTTTGCTGTGAAAAAACTCCACCACATTGACCATCTTGAAAATCTGAATGTATGGTCAACATGTTTTCACAAAAAGATGGCTGTCATCATTTAAATCTTGCTTTTCCTCCTGAACAGAATGTCTTACTGATTTTCACCAGAAGACTTCCTACAATGTCTAAATCAAAATGACATGCATCAAATCCTGAGTTGTTTTCACATGACATGCATCACATGCAGAGTTGTTTTCACATGACATGCATCCACATGCAGAGTTGTTTTTACATGACATGCATCCACATGCAGAGTTGTTTTTACATGACATGCATCACATGCAGAGTTGTTTTCACATGACATGCATCCACATGCATTGTTGTTTTTACATGACATGCATAGTTGTTTTTACATGACATGCATCCACATGCAGAGTTGTTTTTACATGACATGCATCACATGCAGAGTTGTTTTTGCATGACATGCATCACATGCAGAGTTGTTTTTACATGACATGCATCCACATGCATTTGTTTTCACATGACAGGCATCCACATGCAGAGTTGTTTTCACATGACATGCATCACATGCATTTGTTTTCACATGACATGCATCCACATGCAGAGTTGTTTTCACATGACATGCATCCACATGCAGAGTTGTTTTTACATGACATGCATCCACATGCATTTGTTTTCACATGACAGAGTTGTTTTCACATGACATGCATCCACATGCATTTATTTTCACATGACATGCATCCACATGCAGAGTTGTTTTTACATGACATGCATCCACATGCATTTGTTTTCACATGACATGCATCCACATGCAGAGTTGTTTTTACATGACATGCATCCACATGCAGAGTTGTTTTTACATGACATGCATCACATGCAGAGTTGTTTTTACATGACATGCATCCACATGCAGAGTTGTTTTTACATGACATGCATCCACATGCAGAGTTGTTTTTACATGACATGCATCCACATGCAGAGTTGTTTTTACATGACATGCATCCACATGCAGAGTTGTTTTTACATGACATGCATCACATGCAGAGTTGTTTTCACATGACATGCATCCACATGCAGAGTTGTTTTTACATGACATGCATCCACATGCAGAGTTGTTTTTACATGACATGCATCACATGCATAGCAGAGTTGTTTTAACATGACATACATCCACCTGCTGAGTTGTTTGTAACTCCCTATCCTGCCTTGTGCTCAGTTATTCTGAGAGTTTGTAGAGTTTTTACCTATACCAGTACTTCTGAGAGTTGATAGTGAGTTTTTACCAACACTAATTAATGCCAGTAACATTTAACAAAATTATGTTCATATAGTACTAGGATACATCAATGTTTTGTACATATATTTTTCATTATATCTTGCAGTTGCCATGGCAACCAAAATAATGAAAGTTAATAAATTAGTGACTACTTTATAAATTTCATATTGAAAGCATTTTTTTTTCAGCACATTTTATATTCAAAATATCATTTATTTTTGTCCATTTAATTTGTTTTCATAAGATGTTCCTCATTACCTCCAGACTGTACAAGAAGAACAAATGAAAATGTGTGGCATATTTAATAGAACTGTATTGATATGCCCATAAATCTGATATTCACATGAAGATGTGTAGCATTTTTAATATGACTGTATTGGCATGCCATTAAATGTGGTAGACACATGGAAATGTGTAGCATTTTTAATATGACTGTATTGGCATGCCATTAAATGTGGTAGACACATGAAAATGTGTAGCATATTTAATATAATTGTATTGACATGCCCATAAATTTGGCATACATATGAAAATGTGTGGCATATTTAATATGACTGTATTGATATGCCCATAAATCTGATATTCACATGAAGATGTGTAGCATTTTTAATATGACTGTATTGGCATGCCATTAAATGTGGTAGACACATGGAAATGTGTAGCATATTTAATATGACTGTATTGGCATGCCATTAAATGTGGTAGACACATGGAAATGTGTAGCATTTTTAATATGACTGTATTGGCATGCCATTAAATGTGGTAGACACATGGAAATGTGTAGCATATTTAATATAAGTGTATTGACATGCCCATAAATTTGGCATACATATGAAAATGTGTGGCATATTTAATAGAACTGTATTGATATGCCCATAAATCTGATATTCACATGAAGATGTGTAGCATTTTTAATATGACTGTATTGGCATGCCATTAAATGTGGTAGACACATGGAAATGTGTAGCATTTTTAATATGACTGTATTGGCATGCCATTAAATGTGGTAGACACATGAAAATGTGTAGCATATTTAATATAATTGTATTGACATGCCCATAAATTTGGCATACATATGAAAATGTGTGGCATATTTAATATGACTGTATTGATATGCCCATAAATCTGATATTCACATGAAGATGTGTAGCATTTTTAATATGACTGTATTGGCATGCCATTAAATGTGGTAGACACATGGAAATGTGTAGCATATTTAATATGACTGTATTGGCATGCCATTAAATGTGGTAGACACATGGAAATGTGTAGCATTTTTAATATGACTGTATTGGCATGCCATTAAATGTGGTAGACACATGGAAATGTGTAGCATATTTAATATAAGTGTATTGACATGCCCATAAATTTGGCATACATATGAAAATGTGTGGCATATTTAATAGAACTGTATTGATATGCCCATAAATCTGATATTCACATGAAGATGTGTAGCATTTTTAATATGACTGTATTGGCATGCCATTAAATGTGGTAGACACATGAAAATGTGTAGCATATTTAATATGACTGTATTGGCATGCCATTAAATGTGGTAGACACATGGAAATGTGTAGCATTTTTAATATGACTGTATTGGCATGCCATTAAATGTGGTAGACACATGGAAATGTGTAGCATATTTAATATAAGTGTATTGACATGCCCATAAATTTGGCATACATATGAAAATGTGTGGCATATTTAATAGAACTGTATTGATATGCCCATAAATCTGATATTCACATGAAGATGTGTAGCATTTTTAATATGACTGTATTGGCATGCCATTAAATGTGGTAGACACATGGAAATGTGTAGCATTTTTAATATGACTGTATTGGCATGCCATTAAATGTGGTAGACACATGAAAAAGTGTAGCATATTTAATATAATTGTATTGACATGCCCATAAATGTGGTATACATATGAAAATGTGTGGCATATTTAATAGAACTGTGTTGATATGCCCATAAATCTGATAAAATATCTTAATTAGATTCTCATTACCTTGTTGAATTGTCTTTCACAAATGGAAATTTTGCTTATGAATGAAAAACCATGTACAGATGTTACACTTCATGAAAATAGGAAAATTATAATTAAAAAGTTATCTGTTTTCTCAGACCTGATATAGACAGTGGTAATAGTGCTCATAATTTTACCTCTTAAGTTTAGAGTCAGTTCAAATATTTGATAATTTATATCTAAGACTTTTTATTTCTTGGTACTTGTCTTATTACACATCTAAGACCAAATTTTCTTGTCATTATTTTGTGTTATCTCACTGTCTTGTATGCTAGTATGTGGTATATTCGAAGCAAGGAGTAACACAAAATGGCACACCACATTGTCTGCATTTAATGGATGTAGGACATAGGAGGCTAGTTCTCCCTTACTTTCCATTAACTCATCACACATATTACATACTTTGGACAAAATAAATTGGTGGCCCTGATAGGCAGAGTGGTCTAAAGTGCTCACCATTATGGATTACTGCCATCTCACCTCTTTCTATGTGGGTTTGAGTCTTGGGTTTGGCCAATGTGGGTATGTGAGAAAACTTGCCAGTAGCTTCTTTTGAGTCAGTGGTTCTTTCCAGGGTTTTCCCCAATTCTTTCTCCACCATTAATACTGGCTGCCATGTATAGCCAGCCTATCTTGTGCTAATAAATGGTGTTAAACCCTACAACAACAACAGCAAAAAAAGTTGTCAAAATGGGTAAATAAATATATTTTTGTTTCACTTGTATTAAATTATTTTGGTTTTACATGTAAGCGGTATGTATATCAAAAATATACACCTGGATATGTTGCATTTCGATCTGTACCTTAGCAATAGTCAAGCTAGAAAAATTTTAATTTCCTTTCAGCTTGTACCACTCAAAACCTGGATTTTGGTTTTAAGAGCTCACAATTCTGTTAGAAAAACTCATCAGCATATCTGAAATAAAAATGTCCAAAATTTGTTGATTGAAGGAAACAGACAAAATAAATACAGATAAAGATCACTATATTGACACTGATTGTTATTTTTAATGAATCAAATATTATTTTGGTACAGTTTATACCAACATACTTGAATTTTTAACACTATACATTTATTTATGTAGGTTATGTATGTGATTAAGATAATAAAGAGTTGAAATTATATTGTTTAAATATCTTAGTTCACAAATAGACAGATGTATAATGAAACCCAACCCCTGACACCAGAATGTGTGATTGCTGTTGTTATTGATATTGATATTGATGAAACAAAACAGTGATCTTTAGCAATATTTATAAGATTTTATTAAAATGTCATATATAAATCAATTGTCAGTTATAAAATAAGAATAAAATTTAACTGCTGACTATTGGCCATTTTTCCCCGATATTCATAAAAGGTTAACTTGTAGCAGTTTCATCATAGCCATCATCTTTAATGATTAGATTCAAATAGTCTAGGGAATGCGTGATGCTGCTCATCAGGTACCCATAAACCAGGTAGACACATGAAGCTGCACTCAGTTTTTACAGTTACATGACCAACTTCCCACTCCTTTAAAATATCATTTTCTGACACCATTATTATCTTCTGTCTTTCTCGTGAACATCCACATCATCAGACCCTTCAAATTCACTCTCTGGGGCCTCAAGTGGCCGATTGGTCTAAAGCGCTCTCTGTTACAGGTCACTGCCATCTCACTTCTGTCTGCGGTGGGTGGGTTCGAAACTAAGATTCGGAATGTGGATATGTGAGAAAGCTTGCCAATAGCTTCAAATGGGTTGGTGGTTCTTTCAGCGGATTTTCCAGTTTCTTCCTCCATCATTAATACTGGCCACCATGTATAGCCTATCGTGTGCTGAAAAATGGCTTTAAGACCCAGAACAACAAATTCACTTGTACTATCCACCAGCCACCACCTCACACAAGAAATTTTCAACATACACAACCGCCATATTATTTATATCGCTGTCATCAGTTGACTGCCAAGTTTCCATAGCAATTTTTTTTTATACTTCTATTCCATATTTTGTTGGTTATTCATCATTCACATGTAAGTGGGATAATTATTGGACTGTTTTATGTGGTATTCTCTATAACACAAATGGTGGAGGTTCAACATTCATTTTATGACTATGCAATAAACCATATTTGTATGGCAACACTTACACAAGATGGAGTATCATGATCATATGAATATTTTTACTGCATATACTGCATATAGATTAGGATAATGTAAACCATATATCTATAGCTTCCACACTACCAGGGTAAAAATTATCAGAGATGGTTTCAACACTCAGCATTTAATAAAAGAAAGTTCTTTTAGTTCTTTTATTGAATTCTAGGAAATTTATTTCTGACAGAGCATCAGTCGGTTCAGTGGACTTTTAGTTCAGATTTTCAAGAGTGAAATTGGGCTTTGCATCTAATGATAATGAAATGGGAATAGAATATTAATAACACTGGGAGATGTGTATTTTTTCAAGTGCTGTATTAGTGATAGTGCAATCCATAAGTAAAGGTGTCAGCAGATATCCAGGTATCCTCCTGTTCATAATTGCTCTGCTAATAAAATGAGCTATAAGCTAAGCATTTAGTTAATGTAAAAAACAAAAACAAAATCAAAACAACATAGTTCCAAGTTCACATCAAAGATTATGTCTGGCAAAGTTAGAAGCAGGCAAGACACAGAATAATGAGTACAGTTTGAGACTCATGTCACATGATATTTATCCATCATAGACCTATTTCTACTGATCTTATATTTTGAAGAGTGCAACCATTTGGCTTTGTATGTGGAACAGCTTCATTATTTTCCATTTATAGTAATTGTACATATGACATGTTTCCAAGAAAATATACAGGTTTCATGAATTTGAAAATTTGTATCACTGCTTCATTTTAGTTTGATTCTACACTTACATAGCAGACCAGTCGATATTAAAAAAAACCATGTCAACAATTTCTAAGTGAAATGGGCTTTATTGATGTGACTCATGGATGTTGTATTACTAAAACTGTTAGTGGAGAGGGTTTTTGTTAAACTGAAGAACACATTGCATCATGAAAAGGACAAATCAATAGAGCTTTACAAATTTTGAATGAGGAATTTGCCAGTGATGTAATACAGCATTCAAAATTTGTTATGTTGATTAATCTTTTTATGCTCTGTTTATACTTTTTTGACACTTAGTGTATTAGCATGGGTTGTAGTGGCTTAACTTACAACAAGACAATTCAGGTTAACAGGTAATATAATTTGCCTTTGATTCCTTACTGGTAAGATCATTAGGATGTCAGGTGTCAAGTTGAATTTTCCTAAAACTTGGACATCTTTAATCATCAGTGTTCTAAGTACTTTGATAAAAATTGGGTATGTGCAATGATTCTTAGTAAAAAAAAATTCACCAAATGGGAACTTTAATAGTCTGAATTTGTATTATAAAGCAAAACTGGACAAAGTGACAAAACATCAGTTAGCCAAATTCTTTTATACTGCAGTTAGACAACCAAGGGGTTATTTCATTATAAACCAAATATAAGCCAGCTATAAAGTGGGCAGTAGTCTATTGGTATCCTAAATTGATAACACTTGGCACACAGTTGGTGGTCAGCAGGTGGAGCCTAGAAATTTGTCAGTGTACTTGACTGGCAGCTGATGACCAGCAGGTGGAGATGGGAATTTGTCAGTGTACTTGACTAACACCTGGTGTTTTGCAGTTTGAGCTTGGGAATTGATCAGTTTAGATAATCTTTGATGAAAATGGCTTCTTGGGTTTCATCTTTTTAAAGATGTGTGGTCAAAAAATATATATATCTTTACTAGCTTAAGTCTCATTCAACTGCAAACAGGCTAGACCCTGATCTGCTATTGCTTCATGCATTGACCAATTAGGGTCTGTGTTCTTTGTTTTACTGATTAGTTTTAGCAAACTGCAATAACCAGATCTGCTGATGCATTATGTCTAGGCACATACCATTCTATGAAGTCTGCAGGTAGAGGTGACTTAATAGGCACAGTAGGCAAGGTTCTTCAGTTGGCCTCATCTTATAGATATTGAGTACATATGCTATTGCATTTTATTAATATTGAGTACATATGCTATTGCATTTTATTAATATTGAGTACATATGCTATTGCATTTGATTAATATTGAGTACATATGCTATTGCATTTTATTAATATTGAGTACATATGCTATTGCATTTGATTAATGTTGAGTACATATGCTATTGCATTTGATTAATATTGAGTACATATGCTATTGCATTTTATTAATATTGAGTACATATGCTATTGCATTTTATTAATATTGAGTACATATGCTATTGCATTTTATTAATATTGAGTACATATGCTATTACATTTTATTATTGAGTATAATGCTATTGCATTTTATTATTATTGAGTACAGATGCTATTGCATAGTTTGTCTGACCATAGAATTTGATAAGTTTAGAAGGCCATTATTGGGTTTAATTTTATTTAAAACTAGTACATATGCTATAGTATAGTTTTTCTGACAACAGAACTGAGAATTTTAGAACTCCATGTCCAGGCCTCATCTTGTTGATGTTGAGTATGTATAGTATTGCATAGTTTGTACAACAAAAAAAGTTTAGAATTTTAGAACTCCATTATGGAACCTCACCTCCTAGAGGGTGCATAAGGTATGTTAACTGTCCTTGATACCTGCCACATACATAAGATAGGGCAGATAAGGACAAAACTGATGTTGTAGAGTCCCTCACTCCACACTGCTTTTGTTTTCTTGAGTAGATTACAGCAATGGCAAGTAATGCTTGTTTTTCTTTCCTTCATGAAGAGAGCTTAATGGATAATGTAATAGTTACAATAACATGTTTTTAATCAAATTTGTTCTGAGCATGTTGATATTGTTTTACCAAACAGTGTATAGAATAGACATTTTACAACACCTGTAATGAGTCAGAATCAAAATGGTGAGTTTTAGTATATGCATGATTAACTGGCATAAAAATGTTCATATTGATATGGTCTACATATTGGTACTGATGACAACAGTTGTAAGGCTGTAATTTTTATTAATTTAATCATTATGCTTTTCATTTCAGTTAATGCTTGTACTACATATAAGTAAGGTTCAAGGTTAATTTTGTGAGAGAAATAGCAATGAAAAATGGCTTATCACCACAAGTATCTTATTTTTTCACTAATTGAAACATAGTGTGTCTGCCATATATGTGGTGTGTTTTTCCTGCCAGGCCTACAACAATAGCATGACTGCTTCATATTTAATATCTACAATCAATGCTTCATTTGTTTGCTTCTATAAGCAATGCTTCATTTGTTTGGAGAAAAGTTTCTTTTCTCTACCCTCATTTGTTAAAAGTGAACCATGGTTGCATAACTTTTTGCCTTTTGATAAATTTCTATGTCAGTAAAACTCAACAATACTCTTAGGTGATAGTTATTTGTTTGATATGTAAATTTGAAGCTGGCCAGGAATAGTGAACAATATACAAAAGTAACCATTGTTAACTGCTTTTAGTCTGTATCAAGTAATCACTTAAAAGTATTGAGATAAATAGTAAGCTTATTAACAAGGGTTCTGGATATTTCTTACAAAATATCAAGGATTGGCCAATTTTGAAATTTATGTGCAATGTAGATGCACAAATCATTAAATTCACAAGGTATATTCAAAGTTGGTGACACCATCAAATTTTACCCATTAAAGAGTGTGGTGTTTAATAATTTTATCTTGGAATGAATTGAAATCTTAAATGGTCACAGTGTTTAGAAAACCAGGTATTTTTAAATGTTTTAATGGTCTTTTTTATATGAAATGTAGGAAAACCAACAACAAAACTAATTTTCTTTTTGCCACAGCTCATAGCAAACTATGTTGAATCTCCTCTATGGTTATTTATCAAGATAAGGCCATATCTACCAATTAAACATAGGCTGTTATATTACAAATGCTGTTTACAGCCATAGCTAGACTACTATAATGTTATTAACACTTTGGATAAGAATATTTACAAATTATCTTTCAGATCTTGCAGACTCTTAAGATGTGAACAAGTATTTTTGAGAAACGCTAGGCTTATGCACAAAGTTTCAATTAATATGGCCCCATTATTTTTCAATGAACTATTTCATGCTGAAAAAACAAGGCAACACTCCCAATTTACAATATCAGCTGATCATCTTTCCATCCCAAACCCAAAAAAGAACTCTTAAAGAAAGGTTTTCAGTGTTCAGGATCGCTGATTGAAACATAATTCCAAAGGAAATTAGAGAAATCACAAATATAAATATATTTACTTATAATAAAAATCAATAAATGAAAAGTGAAATGTGTTTAATTTGGTAAATACATGACAAACTTGAATATAAATTCAGTAACCTTTTTTGCTGATTCACTACTTTGGTACTGTATATACAAAATGTACCTAGTTGGAGCATGTTCATTCAAATTTTCTGTTTATGTCTGTATATTAAATGTAGCATATTATCAATGTTGTCTGTCTGTCTGTCTGTCTGTGTGTGTGTGTGTGCTTTGAATATAAAAATACACATAATAGAGGCCACAAGGAGGATTAGTTCCATGCAGCAAATTGTGTCACCTCTCCTCTTCTTGTTTGTTTGTTTGTTGTTGGGCTTAACGCCATTTTTCAGCACACGATAGGCTATTCATGGTGGCCAGTATTAATGGTGGAGGAAAAAACCAGGTGAAAGAACCACCGACCCACGAGAAGCTACTGGCAAGCTTTCTCACATATCTACATTAGCCGAATCCTAGACTCAAACACACGCAAACAGAGGTGAGATGGCAGTGATCCTTAACGGACAGCCAGCGCTTTAGACCACTCAGCCACTTGGGGCCCCTCTCCTCTTCTTCTAGATCATAGGTTTTCACTATTTATAAATAGATCACATAACAAGGGTTTATAGTCCATGCTTTGGGTTAATTCACAATTTAAATTTCTAGATTCTTTTTGTCATATTGCCTATTGGCATGCATAACTCATTAAGCATTGTACACTTTTGCATACTACTTAATTTATGCTGCCCAAAACGCCCCCATCTGTCTTCTTTCCTTGGCTGTCACCATTTGTATGGGCTTCATAGTTTTCATTTTCATTTGTTTCAACTGTATGAACAGTTTCCTAATTTTTGGGGTGGTCCCTATCTTAACACCAAATGTGTGAGTCACAGCTACTTCAGATATTTTTAAGATGTGAATTTTCCTACAATGCAGTTGGTTGTTTTCATCTACTATGCATTCTTGTAGTTTGGAAACATTTAACTAATAATGTTGGCTGTTGAAAATCTTAACTGGGATATCATGACTTTCTTAGTATGTGCAGTGGCATTTAGGATCCTTTAATTTAGGGCCAAACAGTTTTTGCTTGATGCTTAAAAAATCAAATTATTGCCAATCATAAGGCAGATGTTACCCAGTTGAGTATGGCATCTTATTACTCCCCTCCTCTTTATCCTGAATGGCACAATCCTCCAGGCATTTCATTTCTTCCTGGTTTACACTTGATAGTGGTTTAAAATTAAACCTTTCCCATGGGACCTCACAGATTGTAATGAGGCTGGATATGGAATAGCTTCTATACAGGTGATTTGCTCCAGTAGCCAAGTGGTTAGAGCATCCGCCTCGGATGCGGGAGATGATGGGTTCGATCCCCGGTCAAGTCGTACCAAAGACTTACAAAAATGGTACTAACAGCTGCATCACTTGATGCTCAGCATTAAGAGGCTAATGTTAAGACTGGTCGGCCTGGTGTCAGGATAATGTGACTCTGTGGGACATCATGCTACATGCTAGGTTAAGGTATTCATTTCTGTGATTTGAGCTGGTATAGCTGGCTGCTGTCCTGCTTAGTTTCACTTCACAGTGGAGATCCATTTTGCAGGGTGGCTACTCTTATTGACTGTTTTTATGATCTCAGAAGGTTGTAGCTTTCATTGTTTGTATCAATTTCCAATAGTAGGAGAGTTGCTCACCATGACTGCGCTTTGAGGCTCCATCCTGTAGCAATGGCAAATTCTAATTTTTTTAATGTTAGCATATCCAGGGTGGGGATCATCACTTCTTCCATCTCTAGCTTGTGTTTCTTCTGTGTTCTTTGTTACTCTGCTAACTCCTCTGTACTTTTCACTCAGTCCATTGTATGTTTAAATATGGTTGCCTACACAGTCCATTGGGGCCCCGAGTAGCCGCGTGGTCTAAAGGTCTAAAGCGATGTCTGTTACGGATCACTGCCATCTCACCTCTGCCTGAGTTTGAGTCTAGGATTCTGCGAATCTGGATATGTGAGAAAGCTTGCCAGTAGCTTCTTGTGGGTCGGTGGTTCTTTCCGGTGATTTCCCGGTTTCTTCCTCACCAATGACAAGTCATATTTTGTTTTTGGATCACTGGGAATTCATTTTGTTTTTAAATCACTGCCTAGTCAATTTGTTGCTTGATCACTGTCTTTATATGAAGTGAGAGTATGTATCCATGTACAGGATTTAATGACACATCATTGCCATCATGATTTTGTGTTGCCAAGTAAGTTTAGGAATCCCAATCTTATCACCTGCCCCAAAAGGCACACAAAACAAAGATGATTTTACAAAAAGGTAAGGGTACTTGAGTGGCTGAGTGGTCTAGTGATTGGTAATGGTGACATTACATCACTGCCCTCTCACCTCTGTCTGCATGGGTTTGAATCAATGATTCAGCCATGAGGCTATTATGAGAAAGCTTGCCAGTAGCTTATTGTGGGTCAGTGGTTATTTCTGGGGTTTTCCCAGGTTCTTCCTCAACCATTAATACTGGCTGCCATGTATTGCCTATCTTGTGCTGAAAATGACATTAAACCCAACAACAACAACATCAACATCAAAAGGGTAAAATCCTTTAATTATAAAGTTATATTTTTTTTATATAACTGCACTAAACTCCAAGACCTCACAAATGGAACATGATCACTGTCTATTGGGCAAAATGGCTATTCCTATTTATTGATTTTTTTGACTTGAAGGAGGCTGCATCAGACCTATTTTTATAACTCTGCCTACAGGGAGACTTAAAGATTGCCACTGTGAAGTTAGGTTGCATCAGGCCTGTTTTTAAAACTGGTCCCACAGAGGGACTAAAAGATTGATACATCATATGAGGTTGCTATCAGTCCTCCAAGATTGTGACTTGTTCATTGACTTGAGAAGACTTAAAGCTAGGTGCTGAATATCCAGTACTGTAGTTATTCATTGGGTACTTGTCCAGTGATGGCCACCAATGACTTGAGAAGACTTTAAAGCTAGTAGCTAAGTTTCCAATATTGTGGGTTGACTTTAATTCATTGGATAATCAGTTTTGTCTATTTCATGTTTGCTTTAAATCATGAATTGAAGGACCAAGTGATTAAGAATTTACCTTTGAAGAAAACACCTTAAATTCTCTTATTTTTGGTGGCTAAAAATCAAACATTTTAAATGTTGGAGAGAATAATAATTAAAATACCATTATAATTTTGTAAAAAAAAAAAACAGAATAAAACTGAATTCATAATAGGTCCTTGCTCAGTCTATAAAATCAGGTGCAAACAAAATGTCATTTACCTACAGATATAAGTTGATTTAAGTACTGTCATTCACCTCATTCATTCAAACTTATGGTAAGTCACTGGGTTTTGCAATGTTAGATAATTCAAGGAATTTCTTTTAAACAGAGGAAATAAATTTTGAAATCTATCTGTACCAGGTGGAAGACCCAGTCTCTGACAATGGTGGTATTAAGTATGAGGTGGCCAGCATAGAAAGTCAAACAGAAATTGACAGAAAAAAAGCAGGGATGAGCCTGGGACTCCTTCATAACCGTCATGTGCCTCCAGAGGAAATCCAAACACCGCAGGATCCAGAGGAGGAATCAGGTAGCTAGATCTTGGGGAAGATTTTGTATTGATGGAATGCAGATGATCCATAAAATAAAGAATTACAGCATTTTGATGCTGATTCCAAAAAATGAGAAACACTTTTAACTTGGATAATGAAGGTATAGATTATTTGGGATTAACAATAATTTAAATACTTTTCGGTAAAATGAGCAATCTATAGTTTCCACACTTTGTGAAAGGATTGCATCTTAGGTAAGAAAGAGCCCTATAAAATTGTGGGTTCAAAAACACAAAGGGTAAGTTCACTTTTAAAGAAGAAAAATGGTTTCTGCAAAATAACTCATTTTGTCCACATTTACAGTTACCACACTTTAGGGATGGCTTGAAGTTAGGGAGAACACAATTGATTTTTGGTGGGGATCCAAACTATGGAGGGCTTTCACTTAGTCCAACCAACTTATCTGAACCTCAGTTATCTCTAGAACCTGTGTATGTCAAGCATTTTGCCCCAGTCTCAAAAAAAAATCCTTCTTTGTTATGCTGATTTTTCCCCACTTATCTCCACCTGTGTTAAGTCGATAACCCTGTTATGTTGGGCACATGCTTTGGTCTGAACTAACATGTGGACCAATTTAATTCAATGAAATACAACTTTTTTTGTTCATCTCAGAGAAATTTTATAAGAAATGATCCAACATTTCCGCTGTTATCAGGTACCTCATACTGGCAAGGATGGAAGAAGTCTGTACAAGACCAAATTTTTGCTGATACAAATGCTAATCAACCAATCTCATCAATGCATGGTTTATCACTTGCATGGAGTGGAGAAAATTATCATGAAAACAACTGACCTTTACATAAACTGTGTTTAAAATGGACATATATCACATGTCAACACCATGACAATATAATTCGTTCCACACATCATCATAATATAATATCTTATCTATAACTAAAAAAATTATCAGATTAACATCATTGAATGTAGCTAAAAATACCTAATTTGTACACAATACATCCAAAGCAAATTCCATAATAGTTGAAGTGTTTACACGCTTGGTGCCTTGGTGCAAGTGTAAGCCATCAGCTTCAGCATGGCTAGATCATGTGACTCAATAGTCTATAAATAGAAACCCACAAGACTCTAAACTAAGCTTCCCCCTTAACCCTGCCTTCCACTGTTTATTAATTTATTTTGAACAAGAGTAAATAAAAGCACCAATGCTATTGTAAAAAAATCCATAGCACATAGTATTTTTTAAAATGAAATTGTCGATCACTGTGCCATGATTACATATTCTTCAACACGAATGAAGCAGAAGGCGACTGATAGGACTCAAATTTGAAGCAAAAAGAATACTTTTATTTGTATTGCTTTTGTCTTGAATATCAAAGTCTTGCAATCCATCAAAGAGATTAGCCAACTCCCCCTCTGGTGTTGTGTTTTGCCGACAGTAACTAATCAAAGTCTGGAGGGATATGGTACTACAACTGTATAAATGGAATAAATTGGCTTGATATGATGTTATGACAGTTAACTTTAAAGCACCGAAACACATTTAACAGTTTCTCGGTGCAAAAATACTGACACCCCCATCATTTTTTGGTACAGAAGCAAAATTTATCAGTAAAAACCAGCGTATACTGGTGTAAAGGAACCTCTGACGATCAAAAATAAAATGATCAAGTTTTACGCACATCATTGGTCAGTTATATTTTGCTGCAAGTCACAAGTAAATTTTTACCAAAAAAATTATTTAAAACAAAAGGTATAGTCCTACATGTACATCTACTTCAGGGGCCCAGAGTAGCCAAGTGGTCTAAAGCACTGTCCGTTACAGATCACTGCTATCTCACCTGTCTGCATGGGTTTGAGTCTAGGATTAGGTTAATGTGGTTATGTGAGAAAGCTGGTCAGTAGCTTCTCATGTGTCAGTGGTTCTTTCCAATGATTTCCCAGTTTCTTCCTCCACCATTAATACTGGCTGCCATGTATAGCTTATCTTGTACTGAAAATGGTGTTAAGCCACACAACAACAACAACATTACTTTATTTGGCTTAGATTTTGAATGGCATGATAAAATCATGTGTCTTACCATTTGTGGTAGCATAATCATATGCATAATCATTGTAGATTTCTCAACTGAACCCTGATATCTTGGGACCCAGTTATGTCGATGATTTTTTTTTTTTTAGCACCCCCGACATAATCAAGATAACTGTGTTTGACTGTATATGGAAGATATTAAGTTTAGATCAAAAAATCAGTTGTCATTGTTTCTGTGACTGAAAGAACAAAAATGTCTGTACAATATTTTGTCGTCTATCCACATAGTATGGATGTTGTTAGAAATCTTTGTGCAGTCCAAATCGGAAAATGCAACATAGAAAGTTATTAAACATAGGCTGTTCATAGGATAGTCTCTTCTACCTTTTAGCACAGTTTATCTGACACTGTTGCATGTACAGCCATGATGGGAGTATTCATTCTTGGAGGGAAGTCTCACCAGGAAACAAGTCACAAAGACCCACTTTTCATGTTTCAGCTAGTAATTTAAGCTTTGTATTTAGTTCAGTTTTTGTAGTGCCATTGTATGTACAGCTATGAAAGCTTGATTCACCTTAATACTCATCATAGTGATGTAGGTTACAGAGGTCTGTTTTAATGCTCTAATGATTTTACATAAGGCTTTTTCATCTTGCTCTGTTCCTTAGATTCTTTTGTCTGACCAGCCATAAACTTGGTTGCATTTATGCTACGAATATTAATCACTTCAATACTAGGGTCACAGTAACTTATATTTCTGGCTTTATTAAGTTAACAGGAGTTTCGGATTATGCAACTAGAGCAGGCAAGACATGTCATTCTCTGGAATTTTTTTTGAACCTTAACATACCATCAGACTTGTCTATAAAGAACAGTAAAAGGTTAAAAATAGTATCTCCTTTGTGGACTTGTGTCTTTTTATATTGGTAGAAAAATATAAAGAAATAAAAGGGATTTTTAAATATTGTCCTTTATCAACAGGTGTCCTACAGAAGTAAATTTCTCTTTATTCCTAGTGGGCAGAGATTGAAAAGATTGCAAGTTATGACAATCTGTTGCATAGTTTCAGTTTTTAAGATTTCTTGGACTTGGAACATGTAAAAATATACTTAAGCCTTTACCATTTCATAGATTTCTTGGTTTAGAACATTTAAAAATCTACTTTAAGCCTTTACCATTCATCAATTTCTTGGTTTAGAACATTTAAAAATGTACTTAAAGCCTTTACCATTTCATAGATTTCTTGGTTTAGAACATTTAAAAATGTACCTAAGCCTTTACCATTTCATAGATTTCTTGGTTTAGAACATTTAAAAATGTACTTAAGCCTTTATCACTTCATAAATTTCTTGGTTTAGAACATTTAAAAAATGTTCTTAAGCCTTTAGCATTTCATAGATTTCTTGGTTTAAAATATATACAAAATAACTCATACATTAGCCTTTTTCATTTTATACAGATGGTGATGAACCTCTTCTCAGTGGCTCTGGTGTAGTCAGTAAGGAGATCACAGATGAAAACCTGCTAGATGCTTGGAAGGATGTGCTGAAAAAGTGGCACCAAAACCTAGCCCAGCGGCCCAAGCAAGTGCATCACTTGGCCAGGAAAGGGATTCCTGAGGCCCTTCGTGGGGAAGTATGGCAACTTCTGGCTGGTGTTCAGGATAACTTGGAGCTGCTGGAAGCATATAGGGTTCTAATCACAAAGGTATGCCTACACCTTACATACTTGCCAACCAGTATGAAGCATATAGGGTTCTCATCACAAAGGTATGCCTACACGTACATACTTGCCAACAGGTATGAAGCATATAGGCTTATAATCACAAAGGTATGCCTACACCTTACATACTTGCCAACAGGTATGAAACAAATAGGGTTATAATCACAAAGGTATGCCTACACCTTTCATACTTGCCAACAGGTATGAAGCATATAGGGTTATAATCACAAAGGTATGCCTACACCATACATACTTGCCAACCAGTATGAAGCATTTTTTAATTTACCGCTTGAATATGGTAGAAAAATGTGGTTGAACTCGACACAGAAGTGTGGCATTCAAACATTATACATTCATTTCTATAATTGTCAAAGCTAACATGAGAAGCTCTTTGTTGTCTGTGGATGGAAGATTTCAACTCATTCACAATATTCATGACCTGACGACTCAGATGTGATTGAGAAAGTGGGGGTCTTTGACTGACAGTTTTCATAAATTGAATATTAGCAATGGATACAAGAAGTTTGACTGTGACCACCAATTTTGGAAAATACAACATTTTCATTAATGTTAACATTTTTAGTGTC
This sequence comes from Potamilus streckersoni, assembly GCA_016746295.1. Lineage (NCBI taxonomy): Eukaryota > Metazoa > Mollusca > Bivalvia > Unionida > Unionidae > Potamilus > Potamilus streckersoni. The sequence goes on from JAEAOA010000152.1 coordinate 572,451, forward strand.
TAAAATAAATGTAAAAAATAAAAAAGAAGTTAAAATAAACTTTCAAAAACCTGACCTGTAACCTACCAGGATAGCCAGTAGACTTGTGTTAAGCTGAATATCTTAAATATTCAGTGCAGCTTTAACCAGTCTACCATTCAATAGTTTGGGTTGAATATTCCAAATTGAAAGATTGTTTTCATGATTCTATGGACACACAAGGAGAAAAGGGGATGGAAGCTTATATTTGAGTAAAGATTTATCTTATGCTGTTTTGTAACTTTAGGAGATTAGTAATGCATTCAGGAATAATTTCAGAATGTATGTAGTTTTACTGTAAAATGTTTCTAGTATTTTGGTGATAATGTGCATCAAGTTGTACTTAAATTTAGCTTGTAATGTCAGAATTGCCAATCTTGTCTTTTTGTTCCATTGACATCAGATATTTGTTTAAAGACTTCTTTACAATGTCTTGTTAGTTGTCATGCTAAAATTTTAAAGATCTTGTAATATTTATTGTGAATGGATGACCAAACTGACATTTAGAAGAAGAAAAAAGCCTTCTTTTTTGCAATAAATTTTTCTCGCTGAGGTTATGAACACAGTTACATATACCTATACACATGAATTTTGACCAGACTTTTATTTAGTTGCATTCCAGTGCTACTACTCTAATTTTAATTTTAATTTTAATTTAACTTTAATTTTAAGATCAAAGGTCATAACTCTGGTGTTTATATCTGTACTAGCTTATGTGCCTGATAACACAAAAAATGAATTATTTTAAGTACAGGAGTTATGTTAATTAGATATTACCCAGGTATGCATCATAATAAGACAGTAAAAAGAATATAACATCGATGTACATGACCAGACATTGTGTCACAATAGTTAGGTCCAAAGCTGAAGATCATGATGTGAGAATTGCCACAAGATGGTCATGCCCATCAAGTCAGTTTCCTTGTCTTTCTTTGCCATCTACAGGACTCTCCTTGTGAGGCAGTGATTATGAGGGACATCAACCGAACATTCCCAGCTCATAACTTTTTCAAGGACACTGGTGGTCTTGGTCAGGATTCACTGTACAAGATCAGTAAGGTAATTGTATTAAACAAATTTAATTCAGAAATTCTCTTTGAAGGTAAAAATGCATGTTAGATACCTGTCTTAAAACTTGTTTCCTATCACAGTTATGTTTCTGTCTTGTATTAATCTATCCATTTTTACTCTTGTGTTGACAGTTTTGAACAGGGAGATGTTACTGAATGAAATTTTCCCAAATATAAATTATTTAGGGATCATGTATTTCACTTTACACTAGGATGGCCTGTTCGAAGGTCAGTGGTTGCAATTAGATCAGGGTAAAGTGTATTATGGTCTGTAGAATCAGAAAGAAAAGAAAGAAGTCTATCATTAACTTCATGACAGTAAATTGAAATAATCTAATTTTCATATTTCATTGATGTTAACCCCATGTTTGATGATAAACCGATCATCAACTTTTACAAATCTATGGTAAATCTTTATCTAATACAAAGCTGTGCCCAGTGATAAGCACCCCTCAACCATTTTTAATTATATCTACAAGGCATGCCACCCAGGCTTAAAATGATATAAATACTGTGTGTTCATTCATTGCAGTTTTTTTCAGTAAAATAAATGTCTATGTTTATTCATTTTAGGCCTATGCAGTGTATGATGAAGAAGTTGGATACTGCCAGGGTCTGTCGTTCCTTGCAGCTGCATTACTTCTCCATGTAATTATCAGTTTTCCAACATTTCTGGGAGTTTTATGCCTAAAATTTAAATTAAGTTATCTCCATTTATTTTTTTTGAAACCCTCCCCCTTCTTTTTGAAGAGTAAAATGGTTCTTAAAGGGACATACTGGTCAAAGATTGTATGTCTTTATCTTTGATTTTTTTTCTTTTGTCATTATATTTAAAAAATTGGTACAGTTGTTATAGTTGCTATCATTGTTTTCATTATTACTGGTATTTGATCTATTTCAGATGCCAGAGGAGCAAGCCTTTTCTGTGTTGGTGAAGATAATGTTTGAGTATGAGCTACGAAACCTCTTCAGGAATGACTTTGAGGAATTACACCTAAAGTTCTACCAGCTGGAACGACTACTGCAGGTGTGAATGGCACCCTTTCATAAACATAAACCTTTGTACATGATGTCTAAACCTGTTTAGCATGGTGTCTAAATCTATTTAGCCCAGTTCCTAGATTCATCCCATGATGAGTTGGTACCCAAGGTCTAGAGCTTTGAGGCCACTATGGTTAATGATTGACACGTACATGATGTTATGGTACCCAAAGTCTAGAGTTTTGAGGTCACATTGGTTAATAATTGACACTTGCATGATGTGATGGTACCCAATGTCTAGAGCTTTGAGGCCTTTATAGTTAATGATTGACTTGAGATCGTACCCAAAGTCTAGAGATTTGAGGCCACTATGGTTAATGATTGACATGAGATGGTACCCAAAGTCTAGAGATTTGAGGCCACTGGTTAATAATTGACACTTGCATGATGTGATGGTACCCAAAATCTAGAGCTTTGAGGCCATTGGTTAATAATTGACACTTGCATGATGAGATGGTACCCAAAGTCTAGAGCTTTGAGGCCTTTATGGTTAATGATTGACATGAGATGGTACCCAAAATCTAGAGCTTTGAGGCCACTATGGTTAATGATTGACTCTTGCATGTTAATGATTGACTCTTGCATGATGAACTTTGAGGCTAATGATTGACACATGCATGAAGAGATGGTGCCCAATGTCTAGAGCTATGAGGCCACTATGGTTAATGACTGAAATAATATGGTACCAAGAGTCTAGAGTTTTTGAGGTCACTATGTTTTTTGAATGATACATGCATGATAAGATGGTAACCAGTGTCTAGGTTAGTGATTGAGATGCAGTGGTCTAGAACTTTGAGGCTAATGATTGACACATGCATGAAGAGATGGTGCCCAATGTCTAGAGCTTTGAGGCCACTATGGTTATTGATTGACACATTCATGATAAGATGGTCAAAGAAAACAAGGCAAAATCTCAGTTTTTACAATGAAGCAATGTAGTTAAGGTTTTCCATAAATTATGCAGTTTTTCGTTAGTGATATAATGTCTAATTTAGAAGAGGGCGTTACATTGCATTTGACTTGTATAGTTCAGCTGATTGAACCATGTCAAAATGCCATACACACAGGTTAAAAGTTATGGAAAGGAATAATGTGGACATTAATCTGCAATAGGGCCAAGGGGCTAACAAGTTTGTATATTAAAAATCAAAATCTTCAATCTCATTCACCACCACTAAACATGGTGTGCATGTGCAGATGAGAGTCAATCCAGGGCCTCTTTGTCTGCAGAAAAAAGTAATTAGTAGTAATGTAGTCATTCATTATTAGAATTACCTGGATTTGTAAGAGGTAATTAAGAAGCTTTGATCATTTTAAATAAGACTTATTAGTTATTTCAGTGCTATAATGGTACAGTGCTGTTGATTAATTAAATCATAGCTGCTACTCTGACAGAAGTGTGGCCAGTGTGGGTATGTGAGAAAGCTTGCCATGAGCTTTTTGTGGTTTGATAGTTTTTTGTGGGGTTTTCTTCGGTTCTTCCTCCACCATTGATACTGGCCGCTATGTATAGCCTATAGTGTTCTGAAAAGGGCATTTAACTACACAACCACAACAACTGACAAAAGTGTATTTGATCCATACTTGTGGGGTTGTTTTTGTTAAAAGCGAAACACATTTACCTTATATACCCCTGTATAATACAAATCTAACTGTAAAATGATGTGCCATCACATAATGTGTTAGCCCATCCATGGTCTGTTTTGTTTGTTCTACTGATTAATCTTCATAAACTGCATGGACTCAGATCTGATGGTGCATTATGTGCCAGCAGATCTGGGTCTATGCAGTTTATGTTTGGTTCTGACTTGTACATGATTATATTCAGTATCAATGTCATTATTAGCCATAGCAGTCATTGTTGAAATTTTGTGTTTAAGTTTTTGCAAGATATTCATGAGGGGTGGGGATTGGGGACAACATTACATTGGAGCAGGTGAGACACCACATTCTGTGGACTCTTATTTTCTTTTATCAGACTTGTTATTACACATTTTGTTTGTAGTTGTTGCCTCATTCATTCACCGTATAAATATGCATAGGTGAACTCCACTGAACTTGATTGATCAGAATGACCAAAACAAAGATAAATATTTGTAGCATTATTATTTTGGTCAGAGGTAGATTGCACCTCTTTTCCTATTTTTATTAAAGAACCATTTAGCCTGATCCATTTTGCAATTTCAGAGTGTCAGAATGTTTGGAATCCTTGGTCATAGACAGGGCTTTGTTATAGACGTCATGTTCATAGAGAGGGCTTCAGTTATAGGTGTCATAGTCATAGAGAGGGCTTCAGTTATAGATGTCATAGTCACAGAAGGTTTCAGTTATTGATGTTCTGGTCATAATGGGGACTTCAGTTACATATGTCATGTTCATAATGAGGACTTCAGCTATAGATACCTTGGTATAGATGTCATGGTCATAATATAGCTTCAGTTATAGATATCAGTCATATTGGGCTTCAGTTATATGTCACAATCATAGAGAGGACTTCAATCATAGATATCATGGTCATAAAGGGCTTCAGTTACAGTATAACAAATTATGTGTTTGTTGGCAGCTGTTTTTGACTAGAACAATTTTACAAAATTATGATTTGATAACTTTTTCCACTTCTCCAAATAGAGCAAAAATGTCATCACCAGAGTAATTACTAGAGATTAGCAAAAGAGTAATTCCTGGTAACTTTTTCCCCCACAAATAGTAATTTCTGGTAATTTTTTTCCCCACAAATAGTAATCCCTGGTAACTTTTTTCCCCACTAATGTGGCTTTTTCTGTTCCTTTGTAATTTTGAACATATATACTCAGCAATAAAGTTTTTACCGAAATATGTATGCTGAAATTTTTTTTTTGTTGTTGAATTTCATTTCCCAGGAGTATCTGTGTATGCTTCTATATCAATCCTTGAATTATTTCTCCCACAGGACCAGCTATCCGATGTTTATGGACATTTTATGGATATGAACCTGGAAACCCATATGTATGCCTCACAATGGTTCCTCACCCTCTTCACTGCCAAGTTTCCGCTACATCTTGTGTTTCACATTCTGGACATCTTCCTTAGTGAGGTAAGGAAAAAAAATATGTACTCTGCATAATACTATATATATTTATGACTGCACAAATCCATCTCCAAAACTGCATTTAGCTAGATCTGACATAGCATAATGTTCCAGCAGATCTGGGTCTGTGCAGATTGTTAGGATGGATCAGTAAAATAACCAGTATAGACTCAAATCTGCCATTGCATTATGCTATGTTGTTTGTGGTTGGACCTGACTTATATGCAAGAATATATGGTATTACATTATCATCATCATGATACTCATGTATATTACACTGTGACATAACACCAGGAAGTATCACACAGCATGTGTGAGATCATTTGTTAACACAAGTGCTTGAGTTTATGTAATAGATAGAATCTTTAAGTGTTCATTGGACTTGGAATTTGTGATATTTCATGGCTAATAAAATGTGCCCTACATGCTTGTTTCATATGCAGTGTGTATTATAACTAAATCATCACATGGCTATTTTATTCAGGTTAATAATTTGTGAAATTCCTTAATAAAATTTTCTTTACTTGTTTTGTTTTATGTAATGACTATATTATTAAAGCCAATAATTGTGAAATTCTTTGAACATTAAAATATGCCAATCTTGCTTGTTTCATTTTATGAAATGTGTGTTGTATCTAAATGACTACATAATTTAGGGTAATAAACCTCATATATTTTTACATTGTATGTTCCCACAGATCACAGTGGGGGCATCTTAATTAGTCATGTCTCACCAAGAAAATCATCCATCTGTTCCAAGAAGATTGTTAGCACATTTATGCACAAATTACTATGGTAGGCAAATGAAGTTTCAATGTCATATTTGTGCATGAAAACCTTGCTTGCATGCCTAAACAAAAACCACTTAAATTAGGCAAAAAAAGATTTGGTTTGTGTGTTTGCATGCATAAACAAGAACCACTTGAAAAAGTATTTGGTTTGCATGTATTCATATCTATGAATAGAATACCTGATTCGTATGTAAAACTGGTAAAGATTTCATGACACAGTTTTAAACTTTTTTGACTTTTACTTTTCTGAATGTAAACCATGTTAGCACAATTAAATAAAAATGACTTGAAGTAAAGGAAAGAAATGTTTAGACATGCTTAGAAGCATAGGTAGATAATCTTATAGGATTGATGTAATGGACTTAGCATGATAAATGGTATGAATAGTGACAAATATAAACCCAAAAAAAACTTGCCTCATAAATTGGACCCAGATACCAAATGCATTGTTTGAGTGAAATGCTGTCCCTTCCAAGTTAGTCCTGGAGAATATATTGCGTAAGCTATATATGGAAAATGTGGAAACTGTGAGCTCGTGATATCTAGAATAACCCTCAGTCAGGCATATTTCTTTATTTCTTTACTTCCTTCATTGGCCTGATAACTTTTATGTTATGAATGAAAAACATTTCTCTTTCTTTTTTGCAGGGAAAGGACATTATTTTCAGTGTGGCCCTGTCACTTTTAAAGGTATGGAACTAGTGCATAAATTTTAATTCCTTTAGCCTGGTGACCTTATGGTATGGCAAGATGTCCATCCATCAACATAGTGAGCTTATGGTCAGATGTCCATCCATCAGCATAGTGAGCTCATGGTATGACCAGATGTCCATCCATCAACATAATGAGTCTATGGTATGGCAAGATGGCCATCCATCAACATAATGAGTCTATGGTATGGCTAGATGGCCATCCATCAACATAATGAGTCTGTTGTATGGCTAGATGGCCATCCATCAACATAATGAGTCTATGGTATGGCTAGATGGCCATCCATCAACATAATGAGTCTATGGTATGGCCAGATGTCCATCCATCAATATAGTGAGCTTATGGTCAGATGTGGGTTTTTCTTAATTCTCATTTGGAACAGTTGATTGGTACACATATGAAGATGCTGATTCCATTACAGCAGTAATAGTTGACTGCTACATGTAGGAAGATGCTGACCCCCATTACAACAGTGATAAATGATTGGTACACATAGGAAGATGCTGACCCCCATTACAACAGTGATAAATGATTGGTACACATAGGAAGATGCTGACTCCCATTACAACAGTAATAATTGATTGGTACACATAGGAAGATGCTGACCCCCATTACAACAGTGATAATTGATTGGTACACATAGGAAGATGCTGACTCCCATTACAACAGTGATAAATGATTGGTACACATAGGAAGATGCTGACCCCCATTACATCAGTGATAAATGATTGGTACACATAGGAAGATGCTGACTCCCATTACAACAGTAATAATTGATTGGTACACATAGGAAGATGCTGACCCCCATTACAACAGTGATAAATGATTGGTACACATAGGAAGATGCTGACTCCCATTACAACAGTGATAAATGATTGGTACACATAGGAAGATGCTGACCCCCATTACAACAGTGATAAATGATTGGTACACATAGGAAGATGCTGACTCCCATTACAACAGTGATAAATGATTGGTACACATAGGAAGATGCTGACCCCATTACAACAGTGATAAATGATTGGTACACATAGGAAGATGCTGACCCCCATTACAACAGTGATAAATGATTGGTACACATAGGAAGATGCTGACCCCCATTACAACAGTGATAATTGATTGGTACACATAGGAAGATGCTGACCCCCATTACAACAGTGATAAATGATTGGTACACAGGAAGATGCTGACCCCCATTACAACAGTAATAATTGATTGGTACACATGGAAGATGCTGACTCCCATTACAGCAGTAATAATTGATTGGTACACAGTAAGATGCTGACTCCCATTACAACAGTAATAAATGATTGGTACACATAGGAAGATGCTGACTCCCATTACAACAGTGATAAATGATTGGTACACATAGGAAGATGCTGACCCCCATTACAACAGTGATAAATGATTGGTACACATAGGAAGATGCTGACCCCCATTACAACAGTAATAATTGATTGGTACACTTGGAAGATGCTGACTCCCATTACAACAGTGATAATTGATTGGTACACATAGGAAGATGCTGACCCCCATTACAACAGTGATAAATGATTGGTACACATAGGAAGATGCTGACTCCCATTACAACAGTAATAATTGATTGGTACACATAGGAAGATGCTGACTCCCATTACAACAGTAATAATTGATTGGTACACATAGGAAGATGCTGACTCCCATTACAACAGTGATAATTGATTGGTACACATAGGAAGATGCTGACCCCCATTACAACAGTGATAAATGATTGGTACACATAGGAAGATGCTGACTCCCATTACAACAGTAATAATTGATTGGTACACATAGGAAGATGCTGACCCCTGTTACAACAGTAATAATTGATTTTTACACATAGGATGATGCTGACCCCTGTAACAGCTTTAATAATTTGCTGTAAAAGATTGCCTTTTGGCACAAATGATGTCACATGTTCAGCATGCTGGATTTAGTTAAAAAACTCCCAATTTGGCAGTGGGTTTAGCACTGTGTAAATATCATGTTTTATCAAATTAGTCATTTGATGAATCAAACCATATTATGATAAAATATTTACAGCCCAAAGAGGTTGTATGTTCATTGAACTGTAGTATAAAAGGTGTACAGTCACTATTCTGTTTGAGAAAGCTTTAGCAATGCATGTCAAGCTTGCAAAATAAAATACACATTATTTCCTGAATCATAAAATATATTTCTTTTGTAGCTTTCACGGAAAGATATTTTGGCCCTTGACTTTGAAGGGGTTTTGAAGTACTTTAGAGTCCAGCTGCCAAAGAGGTTTCGCAGTGAAGAAGCTGCTAGGGAGTTGCTTCAGACAGTAATCAGTACAAAGGTAACATTGAAGAAGTTGAAGAAATACCAGAAAGAGTATGACACCATGAAGGAACAAGAAATGCAGCAGGAGGATCCAGTAGAGAGACTTCAGGTACACCAGGGCTGTTACTTGCCAGGGACAGATAACATAGCCTACTCATTAACATAACATTTATATGTGGGGACATAGGTGTCACATTTCTGTTTGCAGCAAAATTATCATTTTCATCAAAACTATTTAAGTATTTGTAAAGTGGTTGACAGCCATGTGTAGCATATTTTCGAGGTTGAAGTCACCCCAGTGGTGAGGAAGATTAACTTTTTTTAAAGTTGAAATAATTAAAAAAGAGACTAAATTTGTGCAAGAAAAATGTGCTAGTAGAGTGCAGTTAACAATCTCAAGATGGCAAAACTGTCCAAGCTAATAAAATCATCTCATTTTTTAACACAATTATTGCATTATGTAGTTAGATCTTTGTCCCTCTAAATTAATGTGTGACTCCAGATTTGGAGTTTGGGGACAGTGTTAAATTTTGCTGCTATCACAACTTTGATTTCCTTTTCTTTTGTTTTTGTGTACACTGAATCTTCCATTATTACATAACATATTTACAATGAATTTTTATCAAGACGAGGTCTTTTTATTTTAGAAACAGTAATAACCAGTACATTTTTATTCTGTTTCAATTCATTTTCATGTCGAGAATTATTTATTTGATGTGATGTTGTCCTAATTTTATATAGATAAAGATTTCATGCTAAATGAAAAAATATGTAATAATACTATTATTATTATTATTATTATTATTATTATTATTATTATTATTATTGATATTATTATTTATTTATTTCCAAATAGCAGTGTTTATGTGCATGATGCCATTAAGCTGTTTTTTTAGAATTCAGATATATGCCTTGATTCATAAGTGGTCTTGTCAATATTTGTCACCTAAATCTTTTCAAGCATATTTTATCCCTAGAAGATGTTTTTGTAGCAACTATTTTTGTCAGTTATAGAAAGTATTCCAAATTTTTATATACAAAAAAGTAAGATGAGAGTTTTGTTGGAACATTTTTTCTGGTGCACAGTGTCAGTCAGGGGAAGTAACTGACTTTGATTCAAAACTACATGGGGAAACAAATGACTGATTCTCTCAATGTAAACATTTTGTTTTGTATTAAAAAATATATTTAATCAAAAAATAATATTAGTCTAAAAATTGCATTGTACCAAATTTGATTTAATGTTAGATACATATCTTATAAATTTATTGATTATTATATTGGAAGAATATTTTTTTTGTTTTGTATTTGACTTTAATTTCTGGTTTGAATGTTTTTAATTCTCATAGCGTGAAAACAAGCGACTGATGGAGGTAAATTTGAGGCTTGAGGCAGAAAACGATGATCTTGCGCATGAGATGGTGGAGAGCAAATTGATGCTTCGGAATGAATTAGATAAGGTTTGCTTCAAGCTGCATTATACAGTAATGTAATTAATATATATATATATATATATATATATATATATATATATATATATATATATATATATATATATATATATATATATATATATATATATATATATATCACGGCTCAAGTCTGATTGCATGTTTATTTGGAATAATTAGATGTTACAAGTCTATGCTATTAAAAAAGAAAAGAGCGAATAGCAACAAGCTTTGTAAAATTCAACAAAGAATATATTTTTCAACAATACAAAGTGAAAATGAACAAAAATAATTACATTATTGCGAATAAAATCCCAAAATAATCCTAGAATTACAGACACAAGTCTTGATAATTTAAAGTTCAAAATAAACTTTTTAGAAATCCAATATTAAGTCTAATGATGATGTGTTGATGTACCTGTGAGGACATGTATGGTGCTGATGTTCCAACAGTCTTTTGTTGAAACATAGTAATATAATTTCTGGTTTGAATTCACTATAAATCCCAGAGAATGTCTCAGTTTTTGAGAGCACTCTGTATTACCAGAGAGAAGAATTATTTGATTATAATAATTTGTAGAAAATGAATTCCAGCCCAAATGAACTACGTGATCACAACAGTATTACAAACTGTTAGATTTTAAGCTTGAATAAATAATTTTTCCAGTAACAAGATTATATAGTCATATACTTCACCTCAGATCACAATCATAATTAGCGTTTTCTAAAAATCCCACAACCTAATGGATAAAAACCTAGAAAGTCTTTAATGTTTACAAAATAAAATGTTAGCTATAATTAGCAATCTGTTACTAAATTTATCAAATGTGTAGTAAACTACAGGTAGACCTGGCAATTCATAAGGAATTTACAAAGTTCAAGACAAAGATTGAGTTAAACATATTCAAGACCTTAATCATTAATTCAGGCAAGGTAGAAAATGCACTTAGTTTTGGATAAGGTCAAGTCCAACATACAGTGTTACAATATAGTAACACATAATGAAATAAAAAGCAATTAAAGAAAACTAACAAACAAACAATGCAAATTAAATATCCACAACATATAGAAAAAGTATTTGTGGCATTTTAGTGTTGCAGTTTTTTTATACATTTGTAAATAATTTCTTGATTGTTTTGGCTACTTTTAGTTGACTCTAATGGGTATTATTTTGGCTTTAGATGAATTACTCAATCAAAAAAAATTTCTGGTTAGACCATGAGACCTGAAAGTCATTCAAATTATATTGTCCTGAATTACTTGATCACATGAAGAGTGTGTGACATTTGTTGCATTAGTAGTACATTGGCCCCTATGATCACATAAAGAGTGTGTGACATTTGTTACATTAGCAGTTCATTGACCCCTATGACATTTGTTACATTAGTAGTACATTGGCCCCTATGATCACATAAATAGTGCATGACATTTCTTGCATTAGTAGTACATTGGCCCCTATGATCACATAAAGAGTGTGTGACATTTGTTACATTAGCAGTACATTGGCCCCAATGATCACATGAAAAGTGTGACATTTGTTGCATTAGCAGTACATTGGCATCTCTTGTAGTGTTGAGCCACATATCACAATTTTGCTGATGGATTCCAATTTTGGGATGACTTATTTTTATTTTTGTCCTGCTATGACACTAGTGCAGTATCACCTCACTTATAACATGGTGCTCCTTTACTATATGCTCATTAAATACTACTTCCTGTTATCCTGTACTATTTTACATCAAGAGTCCATAGTAGTAATAGTTTCCAATAGTGTACTGCATAATGTGTATTTATGTACATTTCATGATTATAGAGAGGAAACAGTGTGTAAGTTGACTTTAAATAATGGGTTTAAATAATGGTTCTTAAGCCATGTGTTTTCCATGTGGGAGTGTCTGCAATAGTAATATGAACAATAAATTCCAATAAATCTGCAAATATAATACAATTGCTGATTGGTCAAAGTTGAAAATGCAAATATAAGTGCTGATTGATCAGACTTAGAAATGTGCAAATATAATGCACTTGCTGATTGGTCAGACTTAAAAATTTGCATCAGTAAAATCGATACTATACTGTTACAAAATTATGATAACATCATGACTCTGTCGTATACCAAACAAAACATTTTCTGCTATATTTTGTTAAAATTTTCTAAAGCGTGCTATGATAGAGATAACAGTATAACAGCTTGTTTTTGAAGACATTATATCATCACAAATATCCAGTTTTACTAGCTCCATTTATGTATTGTTGTTAAACATTGTTTGTGAATAGCAAAACCTTCATTACTTACTGTCCCCAGATCTTCATTAACAAAATTGTTATACCCTGATTAAAATGACTTCTTTTCAGGCCCAAGAAACCAGTGAGGCCCTTACTGGAGAATTGATTTTTACTAAGAAAATTCATATAGAGACAGAAGAAGAAAAGAAAAGATTAGAGACTGAGGCACAACAGGTGAATTTATCTAATTTTCCTATTATAAACTCTTCCTATTTTAGCTCTACTGTTTATAGACCAGAAGAATTTGTACAGTTTTTGTGTTTGCTTTAATCCATCCATTAGCACAATTTTTTTTTATTCCTAGTCTTTAGCTGATGGTCATTTTGTCATGGATTTTCACAAAAGCTTGATAGCATTATATTTTCAAACATGGAAGGTATGAAAACCAGTCTAAAATCACAAGAATCCTACATGATGACAGTATAGTGATGGCCCAGCAAACTTGAACACTGAAAGAAATTGACATGAAAGTTATGTTTTCTCAGAAATTGCAAGTATTGCAGCTTTTTGCCTTTAATCTGTTGAGATCAATCCACTGTGTTCATGAAATTTGACCTCGTCTTCGCAATTTATATTGCTATAGTATTCGCAATTTATATTGCTATAGTATTCTCACACCAACCTGTTTGTTCATACCCCCCCCATCCATTGATTTTAAAAACATGAAACACCAACGATGTAAAAAATACACAAAACATTAATTTCATTCATTGATTTATAACTTCTAATCTGATTGTCACCAAGGGGTCCCAAACATTGTCAACCTGTTGGCATTTTGAATCAAATTGAAGTTTCTTTAGCAACATGGCTGCCATATTTACTTGGGCCAGTATGTTTTCAAGCAAAGGTTGTGATGTAGTTCACTATCTGTAAAAATCTCATTAATTCTGTAAAATTTGGATTTATGTCTCTTTAAACATATGTATACAAGAATTCCTCCTACTAATGTGATCAATTTGTTTTACAAATATTAAACTAGACATTGCAAATATTGGAAGCAGATGACACAGTTTTTACTGAAATAGACTATTCTAAAAACAAGATATGAACAGCAAATAGTATGATTGCTTGTTTACATCTGGAGCTTCTATTTGTGTTGAAACCAATAATTCCACAGTGTTAAGAATGCCTTAGAGACAATCAGGTTAGAAATTATAAATTAAGGAATGAAATAGCTATGTTGTTTTCATTTTTTATCTATGATGATTTTTTAAAAAAAAAAATCAGTAGGGAGGCACAAACAAATGGAGGGTATGCATGTAATATAGTTTGTACAAGTACACAGATCTCGCAACTAACATGCATTGGTCTAGTAGTCACCTGATATTAATAATAACCTGTTTCAAATATTGTAGAAAAATATTAAACTAAAGCAGTATACTGTTTATAATAAAAAATAACAAAAACAAAAAAAACCAAAAACAATTCACTAGATATTTATTCTGAAAACAATTTCATGTGTTAATTGTGTATGATATGATTACCGCATTAACAGCCACCTTCTGCGTGAAGAATCTGATGTTCCGGTCATTGTTCTCAAAATAAATATGTTGAGAATTATAAGTTCTTTCTGGTTTTTACAAAAGGTATCTGAATTTCATTTAATATATCTGAATTTTTATACAACAACATTAAGAATTTACTGTTAATATCACATGACTATTGGACTTTGATGTTGTAGTTTGAGATTGATGTAATAATATGACTAGTAGTTAAAATGGTGAGTACTGAATCAGGTTTCATCTATGCAGTAGTTTTGTCAGTGGATTATAGCCATAACAATTATAATACTTGCCATTTGTGAGAAAATTAATAATTTTCCAATCGATTTCATGTAGGTGTGTCTAGATGTAACAGTGTTTAAGTTTGATAGTCCCACTGGGAAGCAACTATCATATGCTGCTACCACATGGTGGTGGCAAATTAATTATTTTCTATGGCAATTGTTCCAACCCCACACCCCAACCGAAATGAACAAAAGTGAAAAATTGTGTGAGAATATTGGGAGGAAACTCCAATTGGAAAATGGACTTCCATTCCATTTAAGTCAAAATTATATTAAAAAATCTTGGAGCTGAATTGTGGTGCTAAACAATTACACTGTGTTATGTAGCTTGAAATATTGGTTTCAATTCTTAAACAGGTCACAGGAGAAATGGGAGATTGTATTGTCATATTAGGAAATAATATGAGCCTCTGTATCATTGCAGGTTTTGGGACAGGTTTATTGCAGTACAAGCAGACATATGTTGATTTTACAGAAAATTCAATCCTTGTTTATACAGTTGTATATAATTTTTAAGGTCTTTTTATAAAAATTTAATTAACCCGTTTTAAAAATAGATTTTCTAAATGATGGATTTTTAACCAAATCATCCTAAGGGGTTTAGGTTGTTTAAAAAATCTTGTTTTTGTTTTTTTTAATGGCATCAATTAATTCAGGGTTTGAACATTTTTCATTACAATACAAGATTCTAATACTTGTAATTTATTGCATTTTCATACTTTGGTAATAATGTTTACTTTGTATAACATGCTACCTTGACTTACAGCTGATTATTCTCATTTCTTTAGAATTCAAGGTTTGAAAAGAAACAAAACAAATTAGGTTCATTATGTTTTTTCTTCATACCAACATAATACATATCAGCAAAGTAAAATTAAAGTTTTTTTCTGTAGATGGAAATGACTTTACATGCCAATCTGTAGGAATAAACAGTAATCAAACTTGTTTTGTTTGGTACATTTTTTGGTCTAGTGATGATCAATATTTCTGACTTATTTATTTTTTATATGCTAAAATGTTCTTTAATTCCATTCAGTAATGTGAATGTGTGGACCTTGAAAAAACCCTGGAAATTCATCTTTGAAAGACAGCATGGGAACCATGTTCGTTTCATGTCTAGTTGGCCCTTAATGAAATTGGTGTTGATCTGCAGTCCAAGATGGCTGCCATGGTGGTCATCTTGAAAATTTAAATTGCAATACTGTACAATTTGCAATATTGGAATAAATCATTACAAAATTTGATGCTGTGTGTATTCTAATGAGCTGCACTGATTCCAACTCCAGTGGTTGTAGAGCCCATGTTTTACTCAGCAACTCCATGGTCTTTGGCAAATGGGGTGCCAGCTAATTGTTCTATTTACATCAGTATTTGACCAATGAAGGCATATTAAACTTTTGATTTCTGGAAGGACTAGTTATATGGACAGTTACTCTAATATTATGATGGTAAATTCTGTGGTGAAGGCCTACCTCCTCAACTGGGGTTGTGGTCAAAATCACCAGACATATGCATTCTGGTCTTGGAATATCTGGTATTATATAACACAAGCCAATATGAATAGATTTTTTATCTGATGGATGCCTTGAATGATGCCATTTTTTTTCTTTTCCAAAAATAATATTGATCACATGTTTAACCAAACTGGACATTTGGATATATCTTAACAATTTTAGTGTATTTCTGTCTGTGATCATCAGGTTCAAAGAAAAAAGCCACAACAGAGCATTTGATACTGGACCTGTAGGAACCTATTGAACATGTTAATATGCAATAAAATATTTAACAAAATTGGTATACTGGAGTTTGTCAGGAATATTAGGGATTGTTGCAATACATAGAAATTGAAATAATAAAATGACAGAAGAATGGACTTGTCTTGCATTCTTGGGAATTCTTTTTGGCCCTAGGATGCCCAGTCCTATTGACAAACTTTTGTTTTCTATTCATACAGAATTATTGCTTTTTACAAGGCGCACTTAAGAAAGGTTAACCCATACTCTTGTGTAAAAAAGTCTTTTTGTTTTTCAGCTAAAAGAGATGTGTCGCAGAGAGCTGGATCGTGTAGAAACAGAAAATGAGAGAAACAAGATTATTATTGCAGATTATAAACAGGTATAGAGTCTGTATTGAGATACTTGTATAGCTTTTATTTGTAAACTGTCCATTTAATAATGTTGCTTGTAAAATTGTATCAATTAATGCAGTGCATAGTCTATTCTTGTCTTTTGTTCATAGTAAGCTGCATTATGAGTACCTTATTATCTCGTTTGTCCATCATACATACACATCAGTGGTTGCCTCTTTAATGTAGCCCTTTTTGTTTTTCCATCATACATACACATCAGTGGTTGCCTCTTTAATGTAGCCCTTTTTGTTTTTCCATCATATATACACATCAGTGGTTGCCTCTTTAATGTAGCCCTTTTTGTTTGTCCATCATACATACACATCCATGGTTGCCTCTTTAATGTAGCCCTTTTTGTTTTTCCATCATACATACACATCAATGATTGCCTCTTTAATGTAGCCCTTTTTGTTTTTCCTCATACATACACATCCATGGTTGCCTCTTTAATTAATGTAGTCCTTTTTGTTGGTCCATCATACATACACATCCATGGTTGTCTCTTTAAGTAATGTAGTCCTTTCTGTTGGTCCATCATACATACACATCCATGGTTGCCTCTTCAATTAATGTAGCCCTTTTTGTTGGTCCATCATACATACACATCAATGATTGCCTCTTTAATTAATGTAGCCCTTTTTGTTGGTCCATCATACATACACATCAATGATTGCCTGTTTAATTAATATAGCCCTTTTATTTGGTCCATCATACATACACATCCAATGTTGCCTCTTTAATTAATGTAGCCCTTTTTGTTGGTCCATCATACATACACATCAATGATTGCCTCTTTTAATTAATGTAGCCCTTTTTTTGTTGGTCCATCATGTATACACATCCATGGTTGCCTCTTTAATTAATGTAGCTCTTTTTGTTGGTCCATCATACATACACATTCATGGTTGCCTCTTTAATTATTGTAATGCTTTTGTTGGTCCATCATACATACACATTGATAGTTGCCACTTTAATTATTGTAACGCTTTTGTTGGTCCATCATACTTACACATTGATGGTTGCCTATTTAATTAATGTACCATTGTTGTTTCTTGTGCATTGGTATGCTGAGACATAGTCATCCATAATGCATACAGTTTCCAATTTAATGAACAAAGTCTTTTTGTTGGCTAATAAATTAATACACACAAAAAATAGGCAGTTGTCTATTTAATGAATGTAGTCTTTTTGTTAGTCAATAACATACACATACACAGTTGCCTATTTAATGAATGTAGTCTTTTTGTTAGTCAATAATATGCACATAGACAGTTGCCTATTTAATGAATGTAGTCTTTTTGTTAGTCAATAATATACACATAGACAGTTTCCTATTTAATGAATGTAGTCCTTTTGTTAGTCAATAATATACACAGACAGTTGCCTATTTAATGAATGTAGTCTTTTTGTTAGTCAATAATATGCACATACACAGTTGCCTATTTAATGAATGTAGTCTTTTTGTTAGTCAATTCTATGCACATAGACAGTTGCCCGTTTAATGAACGTAGTCCTTTTGTTAGTCAATAATATGCACATAGACAGTTGCCTATTTAATGAATGTAGTCTTTTTGTTAGTCAATAATATGCACATACACAGTTGCCTATTTAATGAATGTAGTCTTTTTGTTAGTCAATAATATGCACATAGACAGTTGCCTATTTAATGAATGTAGTCTTTTTGTTAGTCAATAATATGCACATAGACAGTTGCCTATTTAATGAATGTAGTCTTTTTGTTAGTCAATAATATGCACATACACAGTTGCCTATTTAATGAACGTAGTCCTTTTGTTAGTCAATAATATGCATATACACAGTTTCCTATTTAATGAATGTAGTCTTGTTAGTCAATAATATGCACATAGACAGTTGCCTATTTAATGAATGTAGTCTTTTTGTTAGTCAATAATATGCACATACACAGTTGCCTATTTAATGAATGTAGTCCTTTTGTTAGTCAATAATATGCATATACACAGTTTCCTATTTAATGAATGTAGTCTTTTTCTTAGTCAATAATATGCACATAGACAGTTGCCTATTTGATGAACGTAGTCCTTTTGTTAGTCAATAATATACACATAGACAGTTGCCTATTTAATGAATGTAGTCCTTTTGTTAGTCAATAATATGCATATACACAGTTTCCTATTTAATGAATGTAGTCTTTTTCTTAGTCAATAATATGCACATAGACAGTTGCCTATTTGATGAATGTAGTCCTTTTCTTAGTCAATAATATGCACATAGACAGTTGCCTATTTAATGAATGTAGTCTTTTTCTTAGTCAATAATATACACATAGACAGTTGCCTATTTAATGAATGTAGTCTTTTTGTTAGTCAATAATATGCACATACACAGTTTCCTATTTAATGAATATAGTCTTTTTGTTAGTCAATAATATGCTCATAGACAGTTTCCTATTTAATGAATGTAGTCCTTTTGTTAGTCAATAATATACACAGACAGTTGCCTATTTAATGAATGTGGTTTTTTTGTTAGTCAATAATATGCACATAGACAGTTGCCTATTTAATGAATGTAGTCCTTTTGTTAGTCAATAATATGCACATAGACAGTTGCCTATTTAATGAATGTAGTCTTTTTGTTAGTCAATAATATGCACATAGACAGTTGCCTATTTAATGAATGTAGTCTTTTTGTTAGTCAATTCTATGCACATACACAGTTGCCTATTTAATGAATGTAGTCCTTTTGTTAGTCAATAATATGCACATAGACAGTTGCCTATTTAATGAATGTAGTCCTTTTGTTAGTCAATATGCACATAGACAGTTGCCTATTTAATGAATGTAGTCCTTTTGTTAGTCAATAATATGCACATAGACAGTTGCCTATTTAATGAATGTAGTCTTTTTGTTAGTCAATTCTATGCACATACACAGTTGCCTATTTAATGAATGTAGTCCTTTTGTTAGTCAATAATATGCACATAGACAGTTGCCTATTTAATGAATGTAGTCTTTTTGTTAGTCAATAATATGCACATAGACAGTTGCCTATTTAATGAATGTAGTCTTTTTGTTAGTCAATTCTATGCACATAGACAGTTGCCTATTTAATGAACGTAGTCTTTTTGTTAGTCAATAATATGCACATAGACAGTTGCCTGTTTAATGAATATTGCTTTGCTGTTTCTTGTGCATTATTATGTTGAGACAGTATCATTTAGCACAGACAGTGGTTTGTGTTGAAGTTTTTTTTGTTAGTTGTTTCTAAAGGTCAGTGTAATGCAGCTGTGCATTAAAGTTTTGTGAAACAGTTTTGTTTAAAGTGTTTTGTGATAATTTTGTGTCAAAGGTTTGTGTAATACAGCCTTGTTTTAATGTTTGCATGATACAGTTTATTTTATAGTTTTGTTTAAAGATTTATGTAATTAAGCTATGTGTTACAGTTTTGTTTCTAGTTTAGTGTGATACTTTTGTTTAATATTTTGTATAACAGTTTTTGTTGGATGTTTGTGTAATACATCTTTGAATTAAAGTTTTATATGATACAGTTTTGTATTGAAGTCTAGTGTAACAAGTTTTGTGTAATATTTTTGTGTTAAGGGTTTCTATAATAAAGTTTTGTGTTTAGGTTTTGTATAATGCATATTTGGTTAAAGGGTTGCCATTGAGATAAAGTTGGTGATATATCAATACTTTAAATAGGTTCCATGGAACAATTAGTTTATCTTCAATACATGTATTCTCTGTGCTCTGAATATTTTCCTTTCTGTTATATAATGGTATGGTTTATTCTTCAGATATGCTCTCAGCTGAGTGAGCGGCTTGAAAAACAGCAGACTTTATCCAGGGAGGAACTTCAGTCAATAAGGGTAAGCAGATTAACGTCAAGAACAGAAATACATCAGCATCCAAAACTAATCCATTTTACCCCAAATTTGCATCATTATAGAATCTTGCCTGAAAAGGGCATGACATTAGCAAATTGTGAGATAGTTATCTTTTTACAGAATTAAAATCATCATCATCATAATCATTGCCATCAAACATCATTGACAGCAAAGTTAAGATCTTGTGTTAGATATTATAAAGGTCATGATAGAACTGTTTACAGGTGAGAAACTGTGCCCCATGAAATCAATGTTTATATCAAATGTTCTTTGCTTTATTATGAGCTATGCCAACCATTACACTTTTGGCGTAATCATTATACTTTTTTCACTTAAGTATGCCTTATGCGTGAATGTATTTGGATTACGCTTTTTCGGTATATCCCCCTCCCCAAAAATTTAATTATTTGTTTTCTCATTTTTATTAACATTCCACTAGTCGCACAGAACGTATTCTAGAAAAGATGGCTTCTGTGTAAATATGACTTAAAAGTACACTTGTCTGTAGACTAACGGTGCCCTTTTTATGTATTTTGTTCTATTTATAGCAGCAGCCCGATTTCCAAGAAGACTTCTGTTTCTATTTATAGCAGCTGTCTTGCTTAGGACAGAACAGACTGGTTTTTTAATTTTTAAACTTTGCTCACATATTCTTTGTTATAAATAATGTGTGGTACAGAACCATTCTGTAGGAATTTGGCGGTAAAATTCTATTTATGTTAGTCGATGTGTATGTTACAGCAAAAATGTTAAACATTAGAGAAAAAAAAAAACGGAAAAAACTCCGAGAGGAATACAAGAATAACACAATACAACGCCATTTTAATGTAGCTTAATGCCCATTGCAGGCTGTGTGGAAAGGATTCTAATATTGGTCATAGTGTAAAACAGACACCTTGAATTAGATCGTTTTACTAACTCCAATACTAAGTAACTTCTTTTTTACAGCAGAATTAAATTGTCGAAACTAATTTTATAAATGCAGGGGCGTTATTTACCAAGCTCTAGAACACTGACTACAACTAGTGGTAGAATAAAACTATGGTCATTTGTTAAAATGGATGCTTCCTGACGCCAAAATATACATGTGTTTTGTACATATGCGCATTGAATGTTATGTTATATGTGGATTACACTTTTTATGCTCAGATTACTCTTTTTGTCCACTTGGATTACACTTTTTCCTCACCATATGTTGACATGTATGATGACCTTTAGACAGTTCAAAATTACTTTTTACAAATCATGACCTTTAAACAGATCAAAATTACCCTTTAAACAGTTCAGAATTACCCTTTACAAAGCATGATCTTTAGACAGTTTAAAATTCCTCTTTACAAAGCATGACCTTTAAACAGATCAAAATGACCCATTACAAAGCATGACCTTTAAACAGATCAAAATGACCCATTACAAAGCATGACCTTTAAACAGATCAAAATGACCCATTACAAAGCATGACCTTTAAACAGTTCAGAATTACCCATTACAAAGCATGACCTTTAAACAGTTCAGAATTACCCATTACAAAGCATGACCTTTAAACAGTTCAGAATTACCCATTACAAAGCATGACCTTTAGAAGTTCACAATTACTCTTTTCAAAGCATTGTCTTTAAACAGTTTAAAATTACTCTTTTCAAAACATTGCCTTTTTGAAAAGTACATTTTTTTACCCTTTGCAAAGCATGACTTTTTAGGTAGTTCAAAATTGTCCTTTCCAAAGCATGACCTTTAAACAGTTCAAAATAACCCATTTCTAAGCATGACCTTTAGACAGTTCAAAATTACCCATTTCAAAGCACGACTTTTTAAACAGTACATAATAATACCCATTTCAATGCATGGCTTTTAAACAGTTCATAATAATACCCATTTCAATGCATGGCTTTTAAACAGTTCATAATAATACCCATTTCAATGCATGACTTTTAAACAGTTCATAATAGTACCCATTTCAATGCATGACTTTTAAACAGTTCATAAAAATACCATTTCAATGCATGGCTTTTAAACAGTTCATATAATAATACCCATTTCAATGCATGGCTTTTAAACAGTTCATAATAATACCCATTTCAATGCATGGCGTTTAAACAGTTCGTAATAATACCCATTTCAATGCATGGCTTTTAAACAGTTCATAAAATAATACCCATTTCAATGCATGGCTTTTAAACAGTTCATAATAATACCCATTGCAATGCATGGCTTTTAAACAGTTCATAAAAAAATAGCCATTTCAATGCATGGCTTTTAAACAGTTCATAATAATACCCATTTCAATGCATGGCTTTTAAACAGTTCATAAAATAATACCCTTTTCAATGCATGGCTTTTAAACAGTTCATAATAGTACCCATTTCAATGCATGGCTTTTAAACAGTTCGTAATAATACCCATTTCAATGCATGGCTTTTAAACAGTTCATAATAGTACCCATTTCAATGCATGACTTTTAAACAGTTCATAATAATACCCATTTCAATGCATGGCTTTTAAACAGTTCATAATAATACCCATTTCAATGCATGACTTTTAAACAGTTCATAATAATACCCATTTCAATGCATGGCTTTTAAACAGTTCGTAATAATACCCATTTCAGTGAATGACTCTTTTTAGTCAGTTCAATAATACCCTTTTCAAAGCATGACTGTCTAGGCAGCATTTGGAAGAAACATATATATGATAATTTTTCATCTTAGTTAAACTCTTCTATGATAGTCTTCATGACATTCATATATATTTTCAGCAGGACTGTCATAACTATTTTTGTGGGGTGAACCATAAATATTGTTAGCAGAAGCTGGATTGGTGGTGGAAGGATCATAGTTGTATCATCGTTCAACTACAAATTGAATGCACATCTTTTAACAACTTTTATTGCCCTCATACATTATAGCTGTTTGTATTATCTTTATAAGAAATAATTATATTGTACATATTTGCTGTTGGATAACTTGGGTGGAAGAATTGTTTTTAGCATTTGGCAGACAAGGTTGCATGTAGGATATACCAAAACAACTCAACACAAAATATTAAACTGTGTCTATTATGTCCTCTGAGTGGGTAATCTTTTTATACTTTGTTAGGTGTAACATGACATTTTTTTTATACATTGTTGGATGTTACATGCCTTTTTTATGCCTTATTTATAATTTGTTGGTTGTAATAGGTCATTTTTATACTTTGTTGGGTGTGACATGTCATTTTTATACTTTGTTTGTGACATGTCATTCTTTTATACATTGTTGGTTGTGACATTTTTTAATACCTTTTTGGGTATGACAGGTCATTTTTATACTTTGCTGGGTGTGACATGTCATTTTTTATACTTTGTTGGATGTGACATGTCATTTTTTATAATTTGTTAGGTGTGATGTCTTTTTATACTTTGTTGGGTGTGACATGTCACTTGTACTTTTTTGGGTGTGACATGTCATTTTTTATACTTTGTTGGGTGTGACATAACACAATTTTGAATCAGGATGAATGTGATAACCTCTTCACTGGTACCCAGCCTAAATATTTAATTGTTTTAAACAATCTGACAAAGTGTTCTGCATTACTGCACTTGTTATCATTATAGCTGTTTGTAAAATATGTGTATCCAGTTTGGTTAGTTAGTGATGTCATTCCTGTTATGGCTAGTTTGGAAACTTACTCCTGTACTGGGGTGAATATTGCTAGTTTGACATTGGCAGTGCATCATTGGAGTACAGAGATTTTGTACAAGGTGGAGGAGGATAGTATCTGATGTCTCATGAGCACTAGAAATGTGATGAAGCTATAAGTGAATAACAATCACCTGCTCATATCAGGTCATGTGACTAACAGCATTTCATGTTTCATCAGGGTGATGGAGATTTTATATTCAAACTAATGTTTCTTTTAATATAATGTACACATTTCTCTTTGCAGAATAAAGTAAAGTCTTGTGACAATTGCTCCAAGATGTTTGATGTTGATGGGAAAGTGAATTTGCCAGAGCTGAAGCTTAATCCAGAATCTCTGAACCCACGTATCGCTGATTTGGAAAGACATGTTCGTGAAGTGGAACTTGAACTAGCCCAGACCAAGTTGGCTCTAGTTGAATCGGAGTGTAAGACTCAGGATCTTACACACCAGCTGAATGCTGCATTGACTGAGATCCAAGCCTCCAAACATACCTGGTTCACCAAAACCATAAACTCACTTCGTGAAGTTGCTAATAATCCTAGGAAGGAATCAAAGGAAAACAAGGAATGATTTTGACCAAAAAGGATGTGTAAAAGTGATATTAGGTTGACGTTCCATATTAGCATACTTTTTGACCCAGTGTGAGGATCACACTTCATCATTAAAGGTCACTCTTTCCTGAAATAGGACTACTCTTTCTGCAGAAAATACATGATTCAAAGCAAATTACTGTGTGCTGGAAAAATGGATGAAAATGCAGTTTGGGTTAGCTTTGGTCCAAAAAAAGGAGGACTTTTACCTCACAAAAGGTGAAAACTTGCAATTTCTTAAGTGTCTTTAATGTAGCTCTAACAGAGTGGAATGACCAGTTGCATCTGTGTGCATTGAAACCCACCACAGTTTTTTGTTGGATTTACATTCTGTATATGAATCTCAACTTTTCTCTGCATTTAAAATAAGTTTTTAATCAAAATTTACTTTAATTTGTTTTTATATAATTAAAAGTAAATTATATTTTCTATTATTTGCCTGTAGACCTTTTCATATACAATGAAAATTTAAAACCCAAGCACTTTTAATTGGTACAATGAAGGGAAATCTTTATTTTTAAATCCAAGAAAGGCGTATTATGGGGAAGATATCCATCATATATTATGTGTGTGTGTGTGTGTGTGTGTGTGTGTGTGTGTGTGTGTGTGTGTGAATGATCTAATGTCTGGCTAACTTAAACATTTAGATTTTTAAAAATACTTTTAAAAAATCTTTGTTTAACTTTAAATCCAAGAAAGGTGTATTATGGGGAAGATATCCATCATACATTCTGTGTGTGTGTGTGTGTGTGTGAATGATCTAGATGTCTGGCTAACTTAAACAGATTTAGATGTTTAAAAATACTTTTACTGTTTCTTCATTACTGCAATCTCCTTATGCTCTCCACATGTACAAGTTTGTCTGATATAATATTGTCATGACCTGTTTATACAAGAATAGGAAAATATTTACCTGTCTTCAAAATAATAATTACTAGAGTGTTATAACCAAGCCATTATAGTAGTGGGTGTATAGTAATTCACATTTTTCATGGGTCTATCTGGCAACTAGTCCTAAAGTTATTGATGAATTGCCTTGTGCACATTGACAAATCACTTTGTTCTCACCATTATTAACTCTACTAGTCATAGACCAGAAGAACATAGAAGAGGACCTGTTGTCCATGTGTCCATTGCATAAAAGATGGCTTGTTGCCCATCTGTCAAATTGCATAAAAGATGGCCTGTTGTCCATCTGTCCATTGCATAAAAGATGGCCTGTTGTCCATCTGTCCATTGCATAAAAGATGGCCTGTTGCCCATCTGTCCATTGCATAAAAGATGGCCTGTTGCCCATCTGTCCATTGCATAAAAGATGGCCTGTTATCCATCTGTCCATTGCATAAAAGATGGCCTGTTGTCCATCTATCAATTAGCACAAGTTTATTATTGCTATTCCTCTTACACTTTTTGAAGGATGGCCATGAAATTTTACCCACACATTCATCCCAAGGTCTAGTTTGTTCACTCCACCTTACCCCAGCCATCCCATTTCAAGAGTTAAGGGTGCTTATGGCCCATAATTTGTAAAAGAACTAGATGTAACCTAGCATATCAGACTGGGACCCATATATCATGTTTCAGATAGGGGGGGGAGGTTTTCCAAACCCCAGAAGTTTGGCCCCCCCCTACCCCTTCATAACACAAAAAAAACTGTTGAGATCTTGATGCAGTAGCTTATTTGGTTGAGAATCAGGTTTGTAATCAGAGAGGTTCAATACTTGCCCAGGCATGGCTGCCTCCATGGGTATTTATCTTCCTTTTATTCTACATGATATAGCCAATAATTGTTTATTATTGACATTAAAATCAACCAGAACCACCATGCAACCATGGATACACTTAGAGGCATAAATCCAACCAAAACAACCACCCTTGTAACCATCTACATACAGGCATAAATCCAACCAAAAACAACCACCCTTGTAACCATGTACATACAGGCATAAATCCAACCAAAAACAAAAACCCTTGTAACCATGTATACACTTTAGACATTAAACCAACTGAAACAGCCACCCTGTAATCTTATATGCAGGCATTAAAATATAAATTTGTACATGCAGCTGACATTGGTTTCAGGGCATAGCTTTTTAGCATGGAAACTAATGAGATTTTTATTCATAATTTACTGGCCATGATAATTAAGAATCTGTCTATATCCATAGGGACTTACTCAGTAGGCTCAAACTTTAAGTTGGATGTCAAAATGGAGATCACAGGGATATGTGCTAAAATATCCAGTTATAGCTAATTGTTTATGGAAAGTTTTCTTTCCAAATCATAAAATTAACCCAAGTTAACTTTCATAAAAAAGCACTGAATGGTAAAGTTCTAATATTTTTTTCATATTGACCTATCATTTTTAAAATCAAACTAAATGACTCATTGATTGTGTTCATCTTTTGGTTATAGAGATTCAGTTAATCAGGACCATATGTAATACCTTCATAGTATTTATTACCCCCCCCCTTCAAACAGTTTGTAGACTTAGGGATCAAGGATTTAAAAATGCACAGAATTTAGTTATTTCATTTATCAGTTTATAATTTCTAACCTGATCTTGTCCAGTGGTCTCTAACACCATCATCATGTTCACATTTCAAATCTATTACAAGTTTCTTATTTTTACTAATATGGTCTCTATATTTGTATGGGAAAGTCTATTTGTTCAGACAGCAGATGTGACATAGTTCTGGTCTCTATATTTGTATGGGAAAGTCTATTCGTTCAGACTGCAGGTGTGACAAAGTTAGTTGTCTTCAGTAAAATCTGAATAATTCTGTAATAATCTCTAAATTTGGAATATACATCACTTTGAACATGTGCATAAAAGAGTTGCATGTTCCTATTTTGTTCATTTTGTTTAAGAAATTCTAAAAGTCTGGCTGTTTTCATCAATAGCTTTCATTTTGGTATCAAAATACAAGACGATAATGTTAAGGACCACCTAACAACAATCAGGTTAAAAATTACAAACTGTTGAATGAAATTTGTGCATTGTTGAT
This sequence comes from Potamilus streckersoni, assembly GCA_016746295.1. Taxonomy (NCBI): domain Eukaryota; kingdom Metazoa; phylum Mollusca; class Bivalvia; order Unionida; family Unionidae; genus Potamilus; species Potamilus streckersoni. The sequence continues at coordinate 600,263 of JAEAOA010000152.1, forward strand.
ATCCTTGATAAGTGGTAGAGAGGGTATAAAGCATGGTTGGCAGAAGTTATGAATGGCAAATACTGGAGACATTTTTTCTTAATTACATAAGAGCATCATCTCATGAGTTATTTTATTAATAATTTTAGTGTGCAATGTAAATATGGTAGAATCTTATTAACTTTGACAAGCATAACACTGTTCAATGTAGTAAAAATATATCATTATATTGGCAAAGTTACTTTATACTGGGATACCGTTAATGGAAAACTATATTTTAAGCAGTAGAATTTTTTGAATCAATGAGTATACCTTTGTAATAACAAATTCTATACAAAAGAATGTCTCATCCAACAGAAAGAGAGTGAGATACCTCGTACACTTGCTTATAAGTAGGGTCAGACAGAAACCCTGATCTGCTGGTGCCTTGTATGACAGTGATCAAAGTGTGTGTGGTATTGTTTACTTCTAACAAATTGAATTGACCCAGATCTAGCCATGACAGCAAGTCTGATTCTATGCCTTTGGATCAAACTTACAGATGAGTAAATATGGTAGTTTCTGAATTTGACAAGTGTGTCCAGGATTTCTTTGGGTTTTTTTTTTTCACATCTTTCTTGTAATGGTAAGGTGTAATATCACAGTTCTATATTGACCTCAGTTTTTTTTAAAGTGTGAAACATTTTTGCATGTATGGGGAGGTAGCGTATATATGTTGGAAATGACATTTAGAAACATCATAAATTAGATATTAAAGATGACACAGAAAGATTTGTTTGCATCAAATGTATTGCATGTTACTTTTTGAAAAAATTTAAATAGTTCTTTGTTTTAGCATAGGTAGATATATGTGTATTAGATTATTTGCCACTTGGCTCAAAAACTATTTTGACTGTGCCTTTTTTTTTTAGGTCTTCTGACCATAAGGTCAAGTGAGCTAATAATATAACCATAAATTGGTGTTCCTTGACCTGCATTTCTCAACAGTTGCTTGTTTCCACTCTGGAGTCCATATTTTCTGTTCCAGTTTCAAAAATTCTTAAAATTTGAGGTTATATTATCAAAATCTCAAACAAATTTGATAATGAGTGAGATTTGTGCATAATGATGAGGTGATTGAAAATTTGATTGGATTGTTACCACTCAGGTGGACATATTTCTATTTTTAGTCTTGGAATATGTGCTTTACATCTTCAGGATCTTTAGTGGGTTTGATAATGAGGTAATCTTACATCGGGTTAACTGAGCTAGTGACTAAATATTGTCTTCTCTCCAGGCCATATTTCTGATTCAGTTTTTGATCCAACTTTGAATATATACTTATATCTTCAAATATCTCACATGTTCAATAATGAACAAGATACACACATAACAATGAGGTGATCTTGTATCTAATTGGCACAGCTTGTTGCCTTTCTGGATGCCATATTTCAGATCCAGATCCAGATAATACAAGCTTTTCTGTCTTCGTGATCTCAAATTCATTAATGAATGTGATCCACATATGTTCATAAGTGGATTCTGCATTTCATTGGCTGATCTCATTCTAGAAGCCTTAACTTTTGATCCTCTGCAGACCTACCAACCCTTACAATTTTGCCATAAGTCTTACAAAAATTACCCTTAAAATACTGATTTACTGCACACAAGCAAAAACTTCCCAAAAAAATTGTTGCCGAAAAATCAAGATAATAAGTTCATCCTTGTTTGATTTGGATCTGAGATTTCATATTAGAATTGATGAAATTAGTCAGGGAACCCGACTAACTTTACAGCAGTACCCATGATGCTTTATAATGTACCCATTTGTTCATGCCAAGTATCTGCATGATCAGACTGTTGATTAGAGAATTTTTTTAACATGGTGTCCAAAAGGTGATGCATGTTTAAGACGACCAGGAAAATAAGCCTCCAGAAAAGTGTTAATAATCAACACAGAAGAATAAACAGTGATATTCAAATTCTTGTGAATAAAAAGCTGGAAAGGACACAATTATGTTTATTGGACATCACATGCCAATTTGAGTGTCTTGTGGCAGGAGATATGATTGCTGTTGTTGGGTGAAGTGGAAAAAGAATTTCCAAGAAGTACATCAAGTTGAGGGTTTGGAACTTTAGTTTGTACAACTATACTAGTGGTAAATAAAGTCCATACATACTTTACAAACTTTCCAGTTGAACATAATGCTTATTGTTGCTGTATTAAACTTTTTTCTAGCTTTACAATAGCAGTTATTAATATTTTGTTACACCTTACAGAAAACTTGTCAGTCTCAAAGAAAAAAATTTAATTGCCTTACTGAGATGACTCAGCAGGGTTGGCAGGTCTGCTTCTGATCACACTTAGATTATATGTGTATATAATGGTGTTAAGCAGCATGGTAAATAAACTTATATTGTTAGACTGGTAGGTAAATAAACTTATATCATGGTGTTAGACTGGTTGGTAAAAAAATTATATCATTGTGTTAGACTGGTTGGTAAATAAACTTATATCATGGTGTTAGACTGGTTGGTAAATAAACTTATATCATGGTGTTAGACTGGTTGGTAAATAAACTTATTTCATGGTGTTAGACTGGTTGGTAAATAAACTTATATCATTGTGTTAGACTGGTTGGTAAATAAACTTATATCATGGTGTTAGACTGGTTGGTAAATAAACTTATATCATTATGTTAGACAGCTTGGTAAATAAAGTTGTGTTATCTTGGTAAATAAACATAGTTTTTAGACACATTGGAAAGTAAGTTTATATCATGATGTTAGGTTGGTAATAAACTTATGGTGTTAACTTGATAAATAAACATATAGTGTTAGACAGTTTGGTAAATAAACTTGTAGCATGATGTTAGACATGTTCTGTAATAAGTAAGATCTATACATATTCATGAGGTAATTTGATTTCCTAGATGTGATTGGCATTTGATTGGCTAGAGCTTGTTACCTCTCTGGATACTCTCATTCATTTTGATTTTCATTAAAACTTGGAAAATATGTTTATACATCAAGATCTTGGCTAAGTATGGGTTAGATCTGTGTATAATAATTATGCCTTTATCTTTGAAAAGAGTACTTATCAGACAATAATAAAGCAGGTAAAGTTGACTTTAAGCAAATGTTTAAAGAGAGTATAGATAGGGATGTATTCTTACCTTAACAGAAACACTTTTATAGCAAAATGGTCAACTGTTACACGAACAGCTACAAGGTCTAGCTAGACCTCTGGTTGAAAAAGAGGGTTTTCATTTTGAAGCTAAAACAAAATCTCTATATTCACACATTGTGCTACCTGCTTTTTTTAGATGGCTGCTCATAAATTTCAACACTTACCTTTTAGTAGTGTATGTACAATTGTTGTTTGTTATAGAAAATAATCTCTCCTTTGTAACAGGAAACAGCTTTTTTCATTCCTACAGTTGTTTATGGTTTTTCTCTACAGTCAATTCTCTGCTTAGCAACCCCTCAAGGGCTCATGTAGATTTTGCTTTTATGGACGGGTGATTTGTTGATAAATAAGTATAGATTTATTAGAAATGGGACCTAAGAATTTGGCTTTTACCAGTGGTCATTATTTGCATGTGGTCACTAGGACAGTTTTGACTGTAGAATGATAGGTGTTGAAATTGCAAATTCCCACCCTTCGAGTTGTACAGTTTAATATCAGCATTTTGGGTTTTGAACATAGTACAATAGTTTAATTTGTGATAGCAACTGTTGCCTCACAAAAATTAGAAATAATAGTCTTAGCATCGCAAAATTAGTACTACTCTTCCTTTAGCATTTATTACTGCTTATCTCTATGGACAATAGGGAATATCAATGTCAGCTTTTTATCACAGTTTATCTCTATGGACAATAGGGAATATCAATGTCAGCTTTTTATCACAGTTTATCTCTATGGACAATAGGGAATATCAATGTCAGCTTTTTAGCACAGTTTATCTCTATGGACAATAGGGAATATCAATGTCAGCTTTTTATCACAGTTTATCTCTATGGACAATAGGGAATATCAATGTCAGCTTTTTATCACAGTTTATCTCTATGGACAATAGGGAATATCAATGTCAGCTTTTTATCACAGTTTATCTCTATGGACAATAGGGAATATCAATGTCAGCTTTTTAGCACAGTTTATCTCTATGGACAATAGGGAATATCAATGTCAGCTTTTTAGCACAGTTTATCTCTATGGACAATAGGGAATATTAGTGTCAGCTTATTTTCAGAACATTAGTGGTACATAGTAGACTACAGTTTTACATACTTTCAAATCAAGTCACTTTTTCACCTGTATATTTTCCTCCTTTTAAAAAAAATACATTTTGGAACAGACCAATGACACCTGTTAATAAAGTTAATATTAAACACATTTTGTCAGAAAACCAATGGTCATTCTAAGCAATTTTCAGGTGAATTATTATATATGTAAGAGAGATAAAGAGAGAGATTGAGTTCTCTCAGACGACATCCGCTGTCATAAAGTCTGTGGTATATATTGTGTGAATGACAAGCAATTTAGCAGTTTGCTGCCACTAATTATTCTGTCAGATTACATCTACTCTCACAAAGTGTCACTTTGTGAATGAAACTAATTAAGTTTGATATTTAGTTGTATAATCTTACACTTGTGTAATGTTTATTTATTTGTCCTATTGTTATTTCTATATTGCATTTGATTTCATATATGTTGTAATTTATCTTTTTGGTGTCTGTTGTACATTCATTTATTTATATGTTCATTTATTCATTGACTCCTAAACTGTTCCTACATTTACTTATTTGTTCATTTGCATATGTAATCCTTTTTTTATAAAAAACTTCCTAATAATTTGAGGAATAAATGGTAAAATGATAAATACATTATTACAATCGGCATTAAATTTATTTTGAAAACACCTGTTGTCAGTAAAACCTTGATGCACATGGTGATAATTATATTGATACCTAATGGAGACAGTTGCAGAAGAATTTTGAAAGTAACATTCGTGTTATTAATTAAAGAATCGCAAACTGCCTTTTTTGAAAGTAATGTTGCATAAATACACCCCCACCATTTGTAATCAACAATGTTTATCCTGAGCAGGATAAAGGAGGAAATGGCCTAGAATTTTCTCTCCAAATGGCCTAGAATTTTCTTTCCAAATGGCCTAGAATTTTCTCTCCAAATGTGTTTTGGTACATTATGCAGATGAGAAGATAAATATTCATTTTGCTGTGAAAGTATCAGACTTTCCAAGTATGTATGTTCTACATAAAATATTACTGACATTATAAAACAGCAGTCTTTGCAACCTTCCAACATATGTTCTACATAAAAATATGTCTGACCTTTCTCAATGAGGACTTGTATAATTCATCCTATGAATTGTGGAAAGGTTTTCTAAATATGAGTTCTTTATACCATTGACATAATGTGAAAAATCATTTATGGAAGTTCACCGATACTATATACTGTCTTTGCCCAGGTAAAGTTGAGTCCCACTGCAAACAACATAAACCCTTACCTGACATGGCAATCTGCTCCAGCATATCAGTGTTCTTTCACTGATTACTCATAACACACTGCATAGGCCAAGATCTGCCAGCACATAATGCTGTGAAGTACCAGGATCTGTGCAGCTTGCTTTTGGATCTGACTTTTAGACAAGTATATATGAAAAGCAAAAACATACAAGATCAGTTTTTTAAAGAATCATTTCGATATAAATGTTTCAGGTTAAAAAGGTCATCTGTCAGTGCCATACAATTGACCACACTTACACTGATTTAGTAATAACAGATCATAGTAAAAGATTGCTGTTTGGCACAAATGATGTGACAAATGTTATGGTATGCAATAATTAAATGAAATTTACAAGTTTCGCCGTGGGCAAAGTAAAAAAAAATGTGGTTTACTGGCTCTTTTGTTTCAAGAATTTCAATTACACTTAATGATATAAAAAACAAATAGAGCAACCCCAAGTACCATGAAAATCAAAACCCCAGTAATAAGAATGAAGCCTATGTAGGAGCCATTCAAGAGGGGGTTAAAGGGATGGCCATTTTTAACTCAAACTCGTAGGTGCCAATGGATTCTGGTCATAAGGAGGTGGCCACTGGTCATGGGGGCTGTTCAAGAGGGGGACTACTGTATATGTGTTTATAATTTTATACATTCATCTTGTTTGTAAATATGTAACAGAAAGACCAGAATGGAAAATGATATGAAAGACAGGCATTTTGTAAAATGTTCGTAAATAGGTACTAATATCCTTCTCATTCTGTTTTGAGTTTATTATTCATTTCTGTTTTTTTCCCAGTAAACTTGTCTTTACATTTTTCTCCTGTAAAGTGTTTTAAAGTCTTGTGAAAAGCATTTTCTATATTTTATTTTCACTGCTGTGGAATTGAACATAGCAGTTCAGATTGAAGATTTTCAACTTTTCTTGAAGTATTTACTTTGACATTACTGCTCTCACATTATTATAAATTGTTAAAAATCTAAATTCATGTCTTAACTTTCCTGATTGAAGTTTTTGAAACATTAAAGTCATGGAATACATGCATGTTACCACATGTATATGTTGGGTCCAGCACTAAACAACAAAGACTCTGATCTGCCAAAGATTGTGGTTCTGGTTCCAAACAAGCTGTTTATACCCGCTTTGCAGTCACATTATCTGATTTCCGATCTGGCTCTATGCTGTTTGCAGTTGGATCCAATTTATTATTGTATATTTTCAGTAGACTGATTGTAACAAAAGCATAAACACCCTATATCCCAAAGATATTTAATTAAATTTGTTTTATATTTTATTGTTTACCTACTCTCTTTGCAACTATGTCATCTTTTTGTTCTTCTAGAGAGAGTAGTGATACCTGTACATACATCTGCATTAAATTGTGATTATATTTGTCAATAGAATAGGTAAGTTTTAATTGTATTTGTTTACCATTCCATATTTTGCAAACTTATTTTGCCTTGGATTATGAAGAAAGGATAAAAGAATGGTACAAGTATTACTTTATCAGCGATACTTAAGTATTTTAACTGTGGCACCATCAGATCTATCAAACCACTGTATGAATTTTTTCTGGATATACTTGGAGTAATAAAGCATAAAATCAGGAAAATTACAAGAAAGTGTCAAAGGCCTCAGTCACACATTAAAGTACACCACTTCCTTGGTAACATGTGCCCTCGTAACTCATAAACCCGCTTATAATGTGGGGTCAGTGTGGAACCAAAAAATACCAAAAACATTATTATTACACTTGAAAATAATCGCGATTAAATTGGTCATGGAAACTTTTGATATTCCACTCGTTTTATCGTAAAAAAAACAGTAGATAGGACCTGGAAATTTTAATCATCATTTGAAATATTAGCTTTTAATAAAAATCAGATAATTTGTTAAATTTTCTTTTCAAATGACAGTCTTAGTAAACCACAATTAACAATATTCAAGGACATTTCAATCAATCACTTAAGTGGAGACAGTACTTTAATAAATAAATACCAATTAAAATTTTTTATTTAATTGAAATTTGTTCTAGTTCTTTCTTTTAGTTCCTTTTAAGTGTATACATCATAAATGCAATGTGTCCTCTTGTAATTAAATGTAATGTGTCTTTCTACTGTAATAACTAGGGGTCTAAATCGATGTCCGTTACGGATCACTGCCATCTCACCTCTGTCTGTGTACGTTCAAGTCTAGGATTCATCCTATGTGGATATGTGAGAAAGCTTGCCAGTAGCTTCTTGTGGGTCGGAGGTTCTTTCCGGTGATTTCCGGTTTCTTCCTCCACCATTAATACTGGCCATCATGAATAGCCTATCATGTGCTGAAAAATGGTGTAAAACCCAACAACAACAACAACAACTGTAATAACTATGTCCGTGAGCGTTTCGCTGAGAACCTAATTAAGTGCTCGCCATGTTTTGATATCAGACTAGTGGCAGCATTTGTTGTATTGTTGCACTAAATAAAAAGCAGGCCTCTGTTTTTGTTCTCAAAGTAATTACATCTTTTGAATTAAATAAAGCAGTTGGAATAAAAAAAAAGTCAAAAGGCATACAATTCCTATTTGCTAAAGAACTAGTCTTATATTGGTAACTTATTTCAGTGGATTAATCCAACACTGTGATAATTTTATTGTGTACATGTCTAATTAACGTACCTTAAATTAACCTACTGATAAATGCGATTAAAGGTAGCAAGGCAATCAAGCCAAATGAGTACTCCATAAAATAGAGAGCTTTGTTTCACAGATATGGATCATTATGGGAAAAACGAGTTTCTGAGAATTCCAGAATTTACATGTAGGGATAATTGTAATATACAAAAAATTGAGTTTTGATGTAAACGGCTGTCTTACAAAATAAATGTTGCTTGTTTTTGATAGTTTGGTAGTGTATCAACAGTCTGGTTCCCAGCTTCGAAGACTCCTAGTTTCATAAAACACTATTACACATCACTCCAGGAACCAGTTTAATCAATAAAACAAAAAACCATCATGTAATATGTGAATGTTTTCATGTATCGTGTTTGGTTGTTGAAACCAGTTGTAATCATGCTATCAATCTTTCAGATGTTGGATATAATAATGAAAAACTTCATCAGAAAAAGCACTTTATTGAAAAATTTTCTTGATTCAATTATAAAATGAGGATTCAGCCATTAAACAGCCATTAAACAGACTAGTTCCCCACCCATAGGTTTTCTGGATGTCTACCATGGTTTTTTTTAGGTCCCTTTGTAACTTGCATCCTTGCTTATAGTGTGGTCTGTGCTTTTGGACCCCAATGTGCACAAGTTATCGAGGGAGAGATGTGTGCTAGACAAAATAGGAACATGTCAAAAGCATTGTAATACCTTTATAGAATTATGTGCACAGGTCAGTAAAAGAAAGTTTTCTGATAAGTTAGTGCTTGTAAAAAGAAGCTTAATATTTCAGTGAAGAAGTCCTCTCAATTGAGTTGCCCATAATTATTTTGGATGATATACTTGTGATGTCATTTGATAGATAAAGTACATGTAAATGCAGTGGTAGTTACTGTAGTATTTGCTATGAGTTTTTCCAATTATTAGTAGAAAAGCCTGATTTTTTTTATTGACCATCAGTTTTGAGCTTTTATCCATAAAATAGACAAATAATTTTTTTGCACAAAAGTGCATATTTCCCTAATATTTTGAAGTACTGTCAGACACACAAGATTTTGTTCTTAATGACCTTTTTTATTTTATTAAATCTGTTATGATTGAAATATACTCAACTATGTTAAAATAATGATACCATCCATTTAATGATGATTCATGGGCCGTAATGCAGTAGTAGAGTCCAGCAAGTTTTTAGTAGCTTCATTATGAAATAAAAGTTGGTCATTTTCATTTTTTAGATTTTGTTTCAGATATAGCATGTATTACTTTTTCAAGGAAACTACTATATTTATAACATTTTACAGTGAGAGGATGATTTAATTAAGAACTTCAAAGCTCAATTTTTCAGAAATAGGGAGAGATCATGTGGACCCTACAGTATCAACAATGGTTTCCCACTTGTTTGAAACTTGTGGGCAAACTATTATACTTGCTCTAACAACATGTGTTTGAATCTTTTGGGCCAACTATTATACTTGCCCTAATCTCACATGTTTGAATCTTTTGGGCCAACTATTATACTTGCCCTAATCTCACATGTTTGAAGCTTTTGGGCAAACTATTATACTTGCCCTAATCCCACATGTTTTGAAGCTTTTGGGCCAATTATTATACTTGCCCTAATCTCACATGTTTGAAGCTTTTGGGCCAACTATTATACTTGCCCTAATCTCACATGTTTGAAGCTTTTGGGCAAACTATTATACTTGCCCTAATCTCACATGTTGGAAGCTTTTGGGCCAATTATTATACTTGTCCTAATCTCACATGTTTGAAGCTTTTGGGCCAACTATTATACTTGCCCTAATCTCACATGTTTGAAGCAAGTTAACATATTTACCCTAGTTATTATCATGACAGGGTGATTTTTTGTTTGTTTACATGTACATGATTTTTTGAATCCTTATTAACTTTCTTTTTTAATTATAATTCCAAAGATTAGGTCAATAAATAAATATTTTTAAACACCCTATGATTTCAGAGAAGTGTTGGAGTATGCATTGTTTTGTCAGAGTTTCATTGCCACTGTACATAGTAGAGCCATGCAGCTTGTTGATATCATGATTCTGGTACAAGTAACATATAGTCAGTTGAAAATTGAGTGCTGTAACCAATGTTTTATGTTTCAGTAAATGGTCAGGTTTTACATTTTACTTAATTTCTTGGGTGCTATTGATATTTAAATCCATGAAATTTAAACATAGGATATCATTTTCCTTGAAGTATGTCATTTTCCTTGAAGTAGTTTATTTTTAAGCTATAATATGTGCTTTACTTACTATGGCCAATATTGCCTGTTATAAACTTGTTATAAAATTGCAGGATCTATTTATGTATGGTACAGTCATGAAAGGTTATCAGTCAGAGGCACATCACATTTTAACTTGAAATATATTTCATATTTGTATATGGGAGAGATATTTGTATGCATAGGTTCGATCCTTTGTTTTCTCAGTGGCAGGGTCAATGTAGCTTGATGAAATACTTCATCGCACTAGTAGACTTTTGCAGTTGCAGCAAAGGCAGGTTGGTAAAACAACAGTTTTGCAGTTCACAGACTTTAGTTCAGTACTGTATGAAAGTTAGTTTTGCAATCACTACTTTTTGTATGATATTGGAACATAATGTAAACTTAGGTAGGATTTATTTAGAGTCAGCACGATTTGAAACAGAAATTCAATATAAGCTCTAATGAGCTATGACATAAAGACAATGACATTATTTACAAGTTGTACCAGCACAGCATAATACAGGTATACAGTATGACAAATTACATAATAGTAACCTAAAATATAAGCAATGAAGCAGTTTAGAAAGGCAGTAATGTAGTGTTTAGGTAACTAAAACAACAACAGGTTAGGACCTGAAGGATGCAACAAAAATAGGCTGTGGAAGTTAAAATTTGAATTAAACAGAAAGCACTAGAAGCAGGCTGGGATGCAAGTTAAGTTTTACTTAAAAGGGAAGTAACAATATGGCACTTGATGTGAGGTATGCATCTCAAATGTTTGCCATAGTACTGTGACCTGCATTCAGTCTCAAAGTTTGCTGTATTATTGTGACCTATATTTCATGTCAAATGTTATATTGTGACCTATATTTCATTTCAAAGAGAAGTTTGCCATAGTATTGTGACTTAGATTTTTTCTCAAATATTTGCCATTATAATGTAATCAACATTTCATCTCAGATGTCTGACATGGTATTGTGACCACATTTCATGCTTTACCAACTCCGGCTAGCTTTTTCATGCAATTTTATATTTCACATCAAGCTATTTTAGGATTTTGTATCTTCATGACAGGATTACTCTTAATGTGTTTTTACATTACTGTACTGTAAGTAGATATTTTTAATAATATACATGTCGTGTATTCACTAAAGTTGTTATCCAGTAGTGGTGGACATGTGCACTAATTAATATTGTGTAAAGGTTGACATTTACAGCAAGAGCAGATGTGTTCTGCAGGAATTTGATTTAACTGTATTTCTCTTACCTATTTGTTTCCAATTAGCCTTGTAGCATTTTGCATTTATATAACGCTAAAAAAAACCCCATAACATTTGTTTCAAAATATCACATTCCAAAACTTCAGTATTATTGTGTTACTTCAACTTTAATCATTTATTTTCTTCTCAGTTAATATATATATATATATATATATATATATATATATATATATATATATATATATATATATATATATATACACACACACACACACACACACACTTAAGTGTCTAAAGGTACTCAAAATTATAATCTTAACCCAACAGATGGGTATATTTGGGGTATTTAGCACTAACTGAAAATGTTCTGAGTTAGTCTGGCAAAACATTTAGTATATGGTTATTCAGTAATGACTTGGCAGTGAACACAGCATATGGTTATAATGATAACTTGACTGACAGTTATAGCATAATGTTCTAGAATTATTCGGTTGCAGGTGATTATGCTAGGATGAATTTAAACCCTTGGTGGTGTTGCTTTATACCTAATTTGAAATGTAACTTTGGATTGTGGTTGTGTGGGTTTAACACCATTTTTCAGCACATGATAGGCTGTATATGGTGGCCAGTATATTTAATGGAGGAAAAACCGAAAAGACCCCAGGAAGAACCACTGACCTACAGGAAACTACTAGCAAGCTTTCTGACATGCTCGCGTTGGTGAAATGGAGACACAAACCCTTGAAGACAGGTTAGAGGTGTGAGTTATGTGTAAAGATGAGCACCACAGGGTCACTTGGGTCTCTGTAACCTTTGGTAATTAGAAATACAGACCTTGTGTATTGTACAAAAAAAGCATTGGATGTTAGCAATCAGGGTGTTTAATTATTGTATATATTCATTATATAAATGTATCAAATAGTTAAGATTGAAACAGCTCTGATTTTTACTGAAGTAAATTGTTTTAGGGAATGAGCATTTGCTATATTTGTGCAGAAGCTTTTTTGTTGAAATACATGACACATTTTTAATGTAAATTGTGTCGAGTGTTGCTGGTTGTTGCTGTTAATTTGCATGATTAATTCTGAAAAGTGCAATAAATATGCATCATTAAAAAGTTTTTGTTTTTAATAATACAAGCCAGGAAGCAAATTTAGGTAAATAAATAATTTAAAATGGTAGTCATTCTTTGGTTACATGAGTCCCTTGTCTATCTTGCATTTCGTCGTCCTGAAAATAATTGCATGTGGACCCTTTTAATGAACTCGCACACGCACACACACACGAAACTTGATGTTTTAATGGTTTATATTAACATGAACTTGTGTATGATTTAAAACCAGCAAAATCGATGTATATCGATAAGCTCTGCATTCTTGTTTACTGAGATGAGAGAACTATAGAGAATTTTAAAAATGCGCTGGAAAACAACCATTAAGCTGCACAAATTTGTTACTCATCATGTTTATACATCCATCCATTGAAATTTTGCTGACATTTTTATTGGCATGGCATTAAACTGATTAAAAACCTCTTTAGCTTACTGGGGTAAAATGAAATACTTGGATTTTATATTTCAGCCTTGGACATTGAACATAAGCCACTTTTTGCCCTATCTTAATGAAGAAAGAGAGATCAATTGTAAAGCCTTTGTGTCGGTGTCAGCACAAAAAAGCACATGCTGTATAATACTCCCTTAAAGTAGAGTCCAACTTCAAACAACAAAGATCCTACCCCCAGAGGAGGAAATTAAAGGGGCTAACTTTGTGATGCACTTAACATTTACATTAATTCTACATTCTTGATAATGTATTTGCATTTTGTTTTGAAATTTTGCATCCAGTATGCAAGCAAAAATGTCATTCTTATTTGTATTTTACATCAGTCTGGCTTAGCTTAAGTTTCTGCATTTAGTTCATCAACACATAGGCGTGTTGCTCCCTGTTTACATAATGTTTTACATGGAGTCGTCTGTGGCTAACTGATTACATAGTGTTTTACATGGAGTCGTGTGTTGCTCCCTGATTACGTAGTGTTTTACATGGAGTCGTGTGTTGCTCCGTGATTACATAGTGTTTTACAGGGAGTCGTGTGTTGCTCCGTGATTACATAGTGTTTTACATGGAGTCGTGTGTTGCTATCTGATTACGTAGTGTTTTACATGGAGTCGTGTGTTGCTCAATGATTAGTGTTTTACATGGAGTCGTGTGTTGCTCCCTGTTTACATAGTGTTTAACATGGAGTCGTGTGTTGCTCCCTGATTACGTAGTGTTTTACATGGAGTCGTGTGTTGCTCCCTGTTTACATAATGTTTTACATGGAGTCGTCTGTTGCTACCTGATTACAGTGTTTTACATGGAGTCGTGTGTTGCTCCCTGTTTACATAGTGTTTTACATGGAGTCGTGTGTTGCTCCCTGATTACGTAGTGTTTTACATGGAGTCGTGTGTTGCTCCCTGTTTACATAGTGTTTTACATGGAGTCGTGTGTTGCTACCTGATTACATAGTGTTTTACATGGAGTCGTGTGTTGCTACCTGATTACATAGTGTTTTACATGGAGTCGTGTGTTGCTCCCTGTTTACATAGTGTTTTACATGGAGTCGTGTGTTGCTCCCTGATTACGTAGTGTTTTACATGGAGTCGTGTGTTGCTCCCTGATTACGTAGTGTTTTACATGGAGTCGTGTGTTGCTCCCTGTTTACATAGTGTTTTACATGGAGTCGTGTGTTTCTCCCTGATTACATAGTGTTTTGCATGGAGTTGTGTGTTGCTCAATGATTAGTGTTTTGCATGGAGACGTGTGCTGCTCCCTGTTTAAATAGTTTTTTACATGGAGTTGTGTGTTGCTCCCTGTTTACATAGTGTTTTACATGGAGTTGTGTGTTGCTCAATGATTAGTGTTTTACATGGAGTCTTGTGTTGCTCCCTGTTTACATAGTGTTTTACATGGAGTTGTGTGTTGCTCCCTGTTTACATAGTGTTTTACATGGAGTTGTGTGTTGCTCCCTGTTTACATAGTGTTTTACATGGAGTTGTGTGTTGCTCCCTGTTTACATAGTGTTTTACATGGAGTTGTGTGTTGCTCTCTGAATACAGTGTTTTACATGGAGTCGTGTTTTGCTCCCTGTTTACATAGTGTTTTACATGGAGTTGTGTGTTGCTCAATGATTAGTGTTTTACATGGAGTCTTGTGTTGCTCCCTGTTTACATAGTGTTTTACATGGAGTTGTGTGTTGCTCCCTGTTTACATAGTGTTTTACATGGAGTTGTGTGTTGCTCCCTGTTTACATAGTGTTTTACATGGAGTTGTGTGTTGCTCCCTGTTTACATAGTGTTTTACATGGAGTTGTGTTGCTCCCTGTTTACATAGTGTTTTACATGGAGTTGTGTGTTGCTCTCTGATTACAGTGTTTTACATGGAGTCGTGTTTTGCTCCCTGTTTACATGGTGTTTTACATGGAGTTGTGTGTTGCTCAAAGATTAGTGTTTTACATGGAGACGTGTGCTGCTACCTGTTTAAATAGTGTTTTACATGGAGTTGTGTGTTGCTCAATGATTAGTGTTTTACATGGAGTCGTGTGTTGCTCCGTGATTACATAGTGTTTTGCATGGAATCGTGTGTTGCTCCCTGATTACATAGTGTTTTGCATAGAGTTGTGTGTTGCTAAATGATTAGTGTTTTACATGGAGTCGTGTGTTGCTCCCTGATTACATAGTGTTTTACATGGAGTCGTGTGTTGCTCCCTGTTTACATAGTGTTTTACATAGAGTCGTGTGTTGCTGCGTGATTACATAGTGTTTTGCATGGAATCGTGTGTTGCTCCCTGATTACATAGTGTTTTACATGGAGTTGTGTGTTGCTCCCTGTTTACATAGTGTTTTACATGGAGTTGTGTCTGTTGCTCAATGATTACATAGTGTTTTACATGGAGTCGTGTGTTGCTCCCTGATTACATAGTGTTTTACATGGAGTTGTGTGTTGCTCAATGATTAGTGTTTTACATGGAGTCGTGTGTTACTCCCTGTTTACATAGTGTTTTACATGGAGTCGTGAGTTACTCCCTGTTTACATAGTGTTTTACATGGAGTCGTGTGTTGATCCCAGATTACATAGTGTTTTACATGGAGTTGTGTGTGTTGCTCAATGATTACATAGTGTTTTACATGGAGTCGTGTGTTGCTCCCTGATTACATAGTGTTTTACATGGAGTTGTGTGTTGCTCAATGATTAGTGTTTTACATGGAGTCGTGTGTTACTCCCTGTTTACATAGTGTTTTACATGGAGTCGTGAGTTACTCCCTGTTTACATAGTGTTTTACATGGAGTCGTGTGTTGCTCCCTGTTTACATAGTGTTTTACATGGAGTCGTGTGTTACTCCCTGATTACGTAGTGTTTTACATGGAGTCGTGTGTTACTCCCTGTTTACATAGTGTTTTACATGGAGTCGTGTGTTACTCCCTGTTTACATAGTGTTTTACATGGAGTCGTGAGTTACTCCCTGTTTACATAGTGTTTTACATGGAGTCGTGTGTTGATCCCAGATTACATAGTGTTTTACATGGAGTTGTGAAATTTGGTGTGGAGATGCACCTTGACAAGCACTGCACCATTATCAGAAAAGAGGTCATTGTGATCCTAATTCGGATTTGCTGAACTAAGAAAGTACATTTTTGATGAAATTCAGGCAGTCAACAAAACATATGGCGTGACAAGATTTTGAGCTGTATGTCTTTGCGTCTTTACATAAATATGTAACGCAAGTATATTAGGATGGTGTAGATAAAAAGAGAATGGAAAAATAATTCCATAAAGTATACTGAGACATCTGCTAGAAAACCGAATTCCCTCAATACCTTTGCTGATTTCCCATTAAGAAAAAAAATTAAAATACTTTTTAGGTAGAGTGCGAATCGATACATTCAAGAAGAATGTGCTTCAGTGTCAATGCTCTCTGGAAATATATACACTCTGGTCAATGTTTACTCTTCAAAATGTATCGTTACGAAAGCACTTCCTGAAAACCGCGTGGCTAGTTTGTATTCTTCAAGCTCCTTTAGCTTAGTGACCAATTGAGAGTACGTATTGAATTTTCAGTTGTTTGGGTTTATGGTAAAACAAGATTTGCTTGAACTGATTAGCTTCATTAGATCAGTTTGTTTTTTTCCCGATGATCTTCTTTCAATATGAAATTTATGATCTTTGCTATATTTTAATTTTGATCTGATTGTAGTATTACATATTTAGCGATCTTATTTAAATTCCCACATAAAAGTAATTTATTTCATATTGTGATGTACAATAACATGCAAATATGTAAAAAGTGGCGATCACATTATGTGACATTCACTAAAATATATTTAGTATTTGTTGATATGGGAATATTGGTAACTGCTTAGATTTGGAAAAACAAACAGATTCATTCATTTCATTTCCATGCAAAATCTCTTGCATCACTAAGTCGCAGGATACATAATTAGTCTGACTCAGATACAAATTAATTAGGAAACTGCATCCAATTTTCACAGTAACGATTGACCGCAAACGTTTACCAAAGTAGAGTTTGAAAGTAGGAAATCATAGTAATGGGACAAAATCTATGATGTAGGATGCAGAAGACGATTCAATTTCGAAGGAATTTCTATAATGTAGTCAAATTGGAAATTTTCGATGTAGATGTACGTAAATAAAACCGTTCCTAAAGGACGTCCAATTTACCCCCCCCCAATGCCCTTAATGGCTTAGTTTTATATCGTGGAAACGGACAAATTTTCTTTTTGGAGATGTTTAAAAGTATTTCAAACATGTGAGTATTGATGTGGCTTCTGTAGTGAACATGGAGGCGTTTGTCATGTAATTAACCTGATACAGTCATAACGAATGTTGTAACGGAAGTTATAATCCTGTCTTCATTTTTCGAACAGCTTGTACACAGGAGCGTTTTGGCACGATTGGAGACTATATTTTCATTGAATTTACTCTGGAAAACGAAAGAATTTGTCTTACGACAATATAGAAACACAGTCGGCATACAAGGATTAAAGAGTGCGTGCGAACACTTTGCTTTGAAATAAAATATTTCTCAATTTTCCTTTCTTTTCTGAAGTTTTTGAGAGCCTTCGTTATGATAATGTTAATCTCTCATGGGGATGACTCATCAACCCTCCAACTTCTTTCTCAGTCCTTTTTCTTTCTAATCTATTAATATCAAAATACTGAAAGTAAACAACATTGCTTGTTAGTTAACTTGCTATTTAAGAAACTTTTTATTTTCATTCCATTGTTTCCAGATTTTTCACTAATTTTCATAGCTCTGACCAGTTTGCCTGGATGCTGTAAGTATAAATATTGGCTCTTCTTTAACAGTTTGAACGAAGATATTCACATTAGCAGCTTAGAAACGTAAAGCATTTTAACGAACATAGTTAATTGAGAAATCGTTTCAAAGCGTACAGTAATTACTATATGTAAATTAAATGGTGCACTAAGGACACTTTTGACACAATTCTTCAAACACCTATAAGCGAAACTTTATAACTACATAGTTTTCTGGAGTTACTTT
Source organism: Potamilus streckersoni (assembly GCA_016746295.1). Classification (NCBI taxonomy): domain Eukaryota; kingdom Metazoa; phylum Mollusca; class Bivalvia; order Unionida; family Unionidae; genus Potamilus; species Potamilus streckersoni. The sequence goes on from JAEAOA010000152.1 coordinate 618,401, forward strand.
TAATCTTGCAGAATATCTTGGCTGTTATTTTCAGCAAGAACAGAGTTTTTATAAACAAGTCATAATTAGAATGTTTATGAATTTTCTGTTACTTATTACACATATTGCTACCCATGAGCGTGCGAGAAGCTGGCTTGGTTTTTATGAATTTCAGGGTATCTATGTATTGTAATAAATTAAAGAGGCCTCTTTTCCGAGTGAATCTAACCCTAGCGTAAATCGTACTAGAAGTCACTTGTTTTCCCTGATTTCCGCGTAGTTCTCATCAACAATCGTTGTTTACTGGAAATTTCAGCGCGTCCAGCCTATAATTATTTTCCTCTGGTCAGTGCATGACTACAAATATCACAACTTCACATTTGCATTATAATTTCACCATTTGCATGGCAACCTCACAACTGCATGGTTTTTCTTTTTTGGATTTTCGTAACGTAGCGACGGTCCTTAATTAACATAAAATACAAGTAACAACTCAAACACTATTCCGGGAATTATTTTTCCTACCCTAACCAAATCATGATTCTATGCCTCATTTTGCCTTAACTCTAAACACTATTTACCATCATAGCAACAATAAAAGACAACTCCAGGTAATGGAACAACCCCACTTTAATTATTCCATTGTACAAATTATCAGCCGCATCGCACATACTTCACACAAGGATGTACAGTCAATCAACAAAATTAGATTTTAATATGAACTATTTGGCTCACTCCCACTTATGCGACACTGACCATTGCTGACAACGAAACTAATCCATGCCATCACGAAATCTTATCACCACTGCACTCTGTGTCGTTTGTTAATTACTCGGCTGATGAATATTCACAAAAATCTAATAAATCCTCAAAATAGAGAAATATATACAAATAGCACATTCCCCAAATTAACTACAGTATTAACACTGGAATCTGTGCTGTCGCTGACCTCTTGGTCAAACTTTTTTTTAAAATGATCATTCGGTTTGGTTATACGTATACACTTAATCTGCTTCGAAACGCTAAGAGATGACATTTAAAGTTGAATTTCGCATCCGCTTGAATTATTTAAAGGTCTGTGATCATGTTGTGTTGCCCGTCTGTCTGGAAAGAAAGATATTTTATGAACGCTACAGTTTCACTTAATTGTCTCGTGATATTTGATATTACAGTCAAGGAGAGTTTCATGTCCTCTGATCCATAAAAAGAACGCAGTTAATAGCCAAAATTATTCACGATACGATTGTGAATCAGTGTAATTTCACAGAAATACCTCCAAACTTTTTTATTTTTTTTTTGGAGGAGGAGATTAGTCTTTGCACTAAAAATGTTAACGATTAGATATAGATGGTTATACTCAATTCTCATCGGCTTAGCTTATTAGTGGGAGCTAGCGCCATCCTCGTCTCACTTAACACACACAGATTGAGCGCGATCATAATTTTGAAAGTAAACATTAAATTCCATTCACACCTTTAAAATATTTATGATTGATTTTATGCAAAAATATCAACCAAATGTCCAAGGGAGTCCTGGAAAGTTTATACCAGAACAAAATTTATTATAATGCTCATTTTTGTTTCCATTAACTTTACATTGTCAGAATCGAACAATACTTTACGATATTCCATATTTCATATTGCACTCACGTGCACGATACGTGTGCCCAATAGTGCATTAGGAAATACTTTGTAAACAAATCATATAAATTCATGTTGTAGGCACTTTATGTTTTGGTTGATTAAATTTGTTTCTGAATGAACTAAAGCAGCTTTCTCGTGGAATGCAATATTCCGCGTTAACTTTTGTGATACAATGTTTCGGATTAAGGTTAGTGATAGACGTCAGACAGGTCATAAAATTGCTTGAATCCCTACAAATAGCATGCAAGTGACAAGGCATAAAGGTGTCTCTCTGACTGGTAAAAAGAATGGCAGAAAATATACTTAAAGTTTTACATACTGAATTTCCTCAAAATGTACTTTTTTAGTTCTGCAAATCCGAATTATATGAGCTATGTCGTGGGTTCCAAAGTTTGATTACACAGCTTGAAATTTTAATGTAATCTCCATTACATTCCAAATTCCAAGTGCAATGACATCCTCCTTACTGCACTGAAAATGAAATGAACGTTATATTCCGTAGCGGGTTTTGATAATTATATATATATATATATATATATATATATATATATATATATATATATATATATATATATATATATATATATATATACATACATACATACATACATATGTATATCCATACATACATACATACATAACTGTGAAACAAGTAAAGTATGGTACAGTTACAGTTAATAGTAATTAATACTGTTTATCATATATTATTATGTGTTTTTGTTCTAAGTTTAGACATTATAATTATTTGCAAACGAATATGCTGGAATTCTACTGTTAATGAGGCACATGTCAGTGTGTGTGTATGTGTGTGTGTGTGTGTGTGTGTGTGTGTGTGTGTGTGTGTGTGTGTGATTTAGATTTTTAACGTTGTTTTAACAATTGTCGGTCATATTGCTACGATGTCTTCAGTATGACAGTTTATAGTGATGTCTTGTAATGGAGCATCATTCCACAGACATTTGGCATGATGTCCCACCCAGTCACATTATCCTGACACCAGGCCGACCAGTCCTAACACTGAACTCTTAATGCTGAGAGCCAAGCTAGGCAGCTAATAGTACCAATTTTTAAAAGTCTTTTTTCATGACTCAACCGGGATTCGAAACCGCGACTTCCCGCATCCGAAGCAAACGCTCTAACCACTAGGCCACAGAAGCGGGCAGGCACAGGTCAGTGATTTTGTTAAATGAAAAATGTAGAATATGTATCTTAAATTTTAGTTTCATTGGACTGCACCAATTCTTAGATATAGACCGTATATATTGATATTCAAGGAAACATATTTTGGTTTGATTGAAAATGAATCATTTACTAAAAAGTCTCTTTCATAATTTTAGGTCTGCTGTGTTCAACGGACACACAACGCAAACGGAGCAAGTTATACCTTAGGATGTGAAACGGGGTAAGGAATATTTGCAAGATTATTTGAACTTATACCGATTCTTGCGCAATATTAAGTCACGTAAACTTAATTCTTTCCAGTCTTTAAACACAATAAAACTAATATAAAAAACCGGATAAAAAATCATCTAGAACGTATAAAATCATAAATATGACGTGTATTTATTCCTTAACCAATTTTAATGATATTTCAGGATATGGATTATAATGGCAGGCGAATTAGACGACATCATAATGGCAAAAGTTCGATGCATTAATGTGCCTTCTTGTTTATGACATATACCATTTGTAATCAGATCGTCATTAATCTTTACAACTGCATGCTTAAAAGGCCTAGGAAACAAATGAAAACAATTTTTAATTTTCCTCAATCCAGTGATATTATTAAGTCATAAGAACTTTACACCATCAAGGACTATATTATGTGTTATCACTAACAGCAATAGTTGCAGATAACTGAAACAATGTCCTTTCTTCAATTGTTTTTATTTTTCATGGCAAAGTTGTTGTAAAAAAAAAAACTTAATATAAATGTGTAGGTACTTCACTGAATGCTGAAACTTTGTCGAATGTTATTGTTAAGACTTATCAATTTATAAGACTCTCTTCTACTCACATTTCGCGAGATATTCGTCCGCCCAAATTTTTTAAAATAAATTTGGGAATTTTTGCTATGGTGACCTCCGAATCAATTTCCGATATTCGAATTTATTTAAATATTTCATAATGAGATATTTTTTAAAATTATATATATATATATATATATATATATATATATATATATATATATATATATATATATATATATATATATATAATACACACACACATGTCCTTATGTGTTATTTGGACCCGTGTTTCTATATTTAGACATATTTTGTTGTTGTTGTTGTTCTCTCTCTCTCTCTCTCTCTCTCTCTCTCTCTCTCTCTCTCTCTCTCTCTCTCTCTCTCTCTCTCTTTGAAACTCCATGGCTCGTGCGAAATGATTAAAATAAATTGCTTAAATATAGTGCTTCATATTCCTCTGAGGTCTGTATAACATGTCTGTCACCTGTTCCAATATCAACAGGTCTCACTGTAATAATAATAATAATAATAATAATAATAATAATAATAATAATAATAATAATAATAATAATAATAATAATAATAATAATAATAACAATAATAATAATAATAATAATAAAAAATTAATAATAATATTAAAAGCTCTTTTATACTTTTTTTTGTCTATAACTCTTTAATTTTAACTGTTTTATAAGTTATCAGGGTAAATTTGGTATCACAAAACTATGAGTTGTGTTCAACATGTGACATCCGTTAATGCAATAAATATCCTAACCTTAATCTTTATTGGAGAATCTGAAAATTAATCAATTTGGATTCAAGACCTGCTTTTAAATTGGTATAAAGTCTGCTTTTAAATTTGTATAAGGTCTGCTTTTAAACTGGTATAATGTCTGCTTTTAAATTGGTATAAGGTCTATGGTATAACGTCTGTTTTTAAACTGGTATAAGTTCTGTTTTTAAACTGGTATAAGGTCTGCTTTTAAACTGGTATAAGGTCAGCTTTTAAACTAGTATTTATCTTCGGAAAAGATGAGACCCTGGAGAGAGATGTGATCTTGTAACAATTGGACAGGAAATAAAATGCATAAAATCTTTCATCACGTCACCTTTGTGTTTATTTCTGTATAACACACAAGAAGGGTATAGTAGTTTTAAAAGGATTGTTAAGCATATGTTACAGTTGAGCAATTATTTCTAACAGAGCTTGGATGTTAAGGAAAACTGGTTACCTCTTAGGTCTTGGATGAAAATACTGAAATACTTGAGCGCGCGCTCAATAGGTAAAATAACAAAGAAGGCAATCTGTAGAGTCATCATCGCAAACAACTGGCCATGATCTGCTATGTTCTTTTATCACCCGAGAGAGAGAGAGAGAGAGAGAGAGAGAGAGAGAGAGAGAGAGAGAGAGAGAGAGAGAGAGAGAGAGAGAGAGAGAGAGAGAGAGAGAGACTTGATCCTTTAGTGTTTTAACGTTGGTCACTAGCTCTTGAGTATATAGAAGCAATAGGCTAAATAAAGTCTCATTTTAACCTATGTCTACTTGCGACAACTTTCATATATTAACAAGGTATATAAACAAGAAAGAAAACTGTTCATAAGGTTTTTTTGCCCATTTCTTAAAAAAGAAATATAGGAAATTACGTGATATGAAATTCATGGAGCCAATGCTTACTTGATGTTGAAAACAATATTGAAAAAGACTATACTGATTGCATTTCATGCCAGATCACGGCAGTTGGTCGTCATGGGAAGCATGGGGCACATGCAGTACGTCCTGTGGTGTAGGATTGATGAAAGGACACAGAAGATGCGACAACCCTCCACCTTCCCTATTGTGTTAGTGATGCAGTGGAGGAAAAAATATGTAATGTCAGAAATTGTGGAGGGCCACTCAAACGTATGTATCAAAAGAGAATGTATTACACGAACAAGTAAGTTAAATAGCTGTATGTAATGCTGACAAGGGGCGAAGAATATGTAAGCAATAAGTTTAAAAATTTAATTAACAATTAATCGATATTTCTATACCCATTAGTGCGATGAAATCTATCTGACGGATGGTATTTATCTGTGGATCTTTACTATTTATACACGAGAGAATCCACTGAAATGGATAAGTGAATAAGTTAGGCTGTGAACTACAAAGAATAACTCAAAATGACGACATGACACATGCTTGAAAAAGAAAATATGAAATAAGGGGTTGTTTACCAAATACATGCTTGCGAAAGGTAGCAGGAAACATAAATGAATGGATTCCTATATACAGATATGAGCAAATCAATAATATTTCGAGCATGATGTGTTGGTATGTACAATGAGCTCATTTAGAGCTAGGTAATTTTATAGCTAAGTAATGTCCCTCACAGTGGCGTCGCTAGGGTTGGTGTCACCCAGTGCGGTAAACTCACGGTGTCACCCCTCCAGATTTCGACCACAGATTTATTCTTATTTATTCAGCATGTAATAAGTCGACAGTGTCAAAATGACAAGAACAAAAAACAAGTTAACTGAAGGTGAGCGAGCACAAGTATTAAAGAACTGTAACAACGTTAAGTTATAGATATTAATACATTCTTTAAAATTTTCCTTTCCTGGTCTTCAGAGCTGCAAACCTGTCAATCACTTCATCAAAGTCTATGTCCTTCACGGTCTCACTTTCAATTGATAATAGAGCCAGATCAGAAAGTCATGACTGTCTCGTGGTGGATCGTAAATAGTTCTTTATCAGCTTTAGTTTTGAAAAGCTCCGCTCACATGAAGCCTCAGACACACAGATCGTGAAAAATAAATGAAGGCTTAGAGACAGTATTGGGAGAGATTCAAGGAAGTCCCATTCAGCTATAAATTGCAAAACATCAAACAATGACCAGTCCATGGCTTTGTGGAGATCAATATCAGCTGCTTTCAGGTGCCTTCTAAACCTTGATATTTCTTTTAAAAGCTCATCTTCAGATAACTCGTAATAAAAAGAGGTTAATTTGGGAACGGACACCAGTAACTCTTCTTGACTTGCCGATAGTAGACTCTTGGGTTGAACAGCGCACACATATCTGCTACTTCCTTGATCGCTTTTGATCTCATCTGGAGTTCAGAATGAAAACGATCAATACATTCCAGCATCTCCCTACTGTTTTCTTCTCGAAGATAGTCCAGCGTCTCTCAGTTGTTCCCCTGCCATTCTCTTCTTGAACCTTAATCTTCTTGATACCGAAATTCCATATTGGTCTGATTTTGAAAGAACCTGTTCAATTGCATGCTCAACTAAGTGACTGCGTTTCTCGTGCAGAAACAATCTTAAGGCCTCTTAGTCATAAATTTGTCAAGAGTTAAGCCTTTAGTCTGCAGGTACTGCTGGGTAAGATTGACTTTCTCAAGTAGATCAGCCCAGAGGTAAAGGTAGCAGATAAACGTGAAATCACCGACAGCATTTAAAAGACCTTGTGCTGTACCACTTGTGTCCAAATTTTCACTAGGATCACATAGAGCTTCAATCGCCGCCATACATTCATCAAACTTATCTTTCAATGGCTTAACAGCAGCATAATGAGCACTCCAACGTGTTGCTGATAACCTTTTCACCAACATCCCAGTGTGTTCAATCAAAACATCCCATCGATGAGGAAGCAGCAAAGAATGAAAATATTCTCTCAAGAGTACCAAAAAATGTAACACATGAAGCATTTTCGGCAAAAGAGTGTGGCCACACAAGTTCAGTGAATGGTCCACGCACCCATTAAAAATCGCATTCTTATTCTTTCTTTTCAGAATGGCCTGAACACCTCCATGGATTCCAGACATTGTTGCAGCATTATCGTAGCCTTGAGCTCTGCACATCATTATGTCAAGTCCGTCGCGTTTCAGATTTGTAAGAATGTCAGAACTGAGGTCATCAGCTTTTTTCCCACTTAAAGGGAAAAATTCAAGGAACACTTATTTCACTTTAACTTTCCCATTGTGGATTTTCACATATCTGATCACCTCAGACATCTGGTCAGCGTGTGATATGTCAAGTGTGCTGTCGAACATAATTCCAAAATACCTCGCAGTTTTTATATCCTGGACAAGAATCTCCTTCACATGATTTGCCATGACAAATTCATTTCGCGTTTCTGGTGAAAGGTAAGATACGGATGCTTTTACTGTACATGTACTCCTCGTTGGTCTCATTAGGTGTTCTCTCAGTACTGGGTCATATTTAGAAAGCATCTCAACCATCTCAAGAAAGTTTCCTCTATTCAATGAAGCTTCATCTTCGTTGTGGCCACGAAATGCCAGATTTTGCTTAGCAAGAAACCATGTGATATCCAGCTATCTGTGCAAGATATCCCTCCACTTTTTCTTCTCCCTGTCCATAATAACAATACTTTCAGCATCAATTGTTTTGTGTCGCCTAAATCCTGCTGCCAATGTTTTCCATTTTTCAAGGCAACCTAGATGTTCTTCCGATGTCTCATGATTATGTAATTTCGGGCTCAGTTCCACCACTTATCAAACCCAGTAATAAATTTGGATGTTGTTTCTGTAACATTAGCAGCAAACAGTCTGCAGCAAAAGTAGTATAATTTCTCACTGACGGGTGAATAAACCATCCATGACCGCAGTATTTTCTCGCCATTTGGCATCATTTTGTAGAACCATTGTTTCGTTAGTTTGTGCACGTCTCCTTTAGCTTTTTTTTAAATCTTGCCTTGTCACAACACAAAACGGTCCGTCCTTTTTCTGAAACAAGGGACTCCCTCTTTTGATAATTTCAACCCGAAAGTTATCTGGAACTGGTACATTCCAGAAAGAAGCATCTGATAAAATATTCCAATTTTTCTTATTAACCTGACTCATCATCACATTTGCGGTATCTTGGTTTGAATCAACGTTATCATCATTCATTGCCGCTTCCAAATCATACACGTCTATTTTTTTGTTTGTTTGTTGTATTTCTTCCTCAATCTCGTCAATTTTCTGCACTACTTGCTCTTCTATAGAATGCATACTGCTAGCATCGGAGGAATCAGTATCGATTGTAGACTGAGGAATGTCTTTCTTTTGATGAACCCTGGCCATCATCCGGTTTCTTAAGATCTCGCAGCTTGCATCCTGGCAGTGATTTAAGTGAGTCGCACCTTTTCTTTTTAGCTTTTCGCTGCTGGCAGCCACTAGGCCGTTTAGATTTGTGCACTCCATGTGGCATGATCGAATTATCTTGAACAATAAAAATATAATATTATATATTTAAATTGTTGAAATGTAACTATTTACATGCACAATTTAATTGAAGGCTCTTTATTTTCTTCTGCCGCGCTAGTAAATCAGGCAGATGCACGCAATACCTTCCATATAATAACCTAATTATTATACCAAGAATTGGTAAATAATTAGGAGTACAAATATATTATTAGTGTGGAGCCCAATCCGCCCATCATGCATTGAAAATGGATTTTTGTAGGGTAGCAACAGCAGCTATGTACCGGTACCGATTGAGGGGTTTCACAGCAGGTCAACGAATGTGTGCGTGTCGTCATTATCATAGCAGTAATTAATTACTAGTAATACTCACTTTTTGAGTGTAATTCTTTCTTCGCTGTTCATCTGTTATAAAAATTACGTACTGTTCTAATTTACTTTAAACAGGTTAGTGATACAAATTACAAGTTTAACAAAATTTACTGTTTGGATAAAAAAAAAAACTAGTATGTAAACGTCTGCACATCTACGTCATACCACGTCAAGCCAAAGATGGCACCTCGTGCGCATGAAGCACTTGACCTACGGAAACGCCTCCAAGTCTATTGATCTATTCTACCTCATTAATTATCGCGTTCGTAAATAACTCCAAATTTTGATCCGACTAGCTCTGAATCTCATTAAAATGAGTCCCAGATGCTCTGCAAACTGCATGGTGGCACCCTGACCATGTTCTGCCTTTTAGTCATGTATTTATTTAACTATGATCGGTTATCCGCTTATGAAATACGACTGGACCGAGCAACGTCTGCTCTGTAAAAATTTGCAATTTTTCATTTGGTGTCACCCCTCTGAGATGGTGTCACCCGGTGCGATCCGCACCCCCCGCCTAGCTATGCCACTGGTCCCTCAGTTAAAATTCATTACTGGTATGGTCATTACTTTCCAACATGAAAAAATGGGCTACCTATCGCACAGAGTTCTCGTAATGATTCGCGAATATTAGTACAAGGGTGCGGGAAACGACAAGGAACCCGTATATAACATTATATATTTTTCAGTATATATTATGTCAGAATTTCGAATTCTTTTTATCTGCGATTCACATGATTTCTTTAACTTCTTAAACACGTATAAGCTTACAGAGTATACATTACAAAGAGGACCCTTAAAGGTTATGTGAAAAATCTCTTTAATATACATGCTCTAGATAAAAGTAGAGAAATGAACGTGCAAAGGACAAAACTTCAGCAGACATAAATTTCGTAGTATGGTCATCAGCATACGTCGGTACATAGTCACTGCTAATTTGTTGTGTTTATTCGCATACGTCGGTACATAGTCACTGCTAATTTGTTGTGTTTATTCGCAAGCGTCGGTACATAGTCACTGCTAATTTGTTGTTTATTCGCAAACGTCGGTACATAGTCACTGCTAATTTGTTGTGTTTATTCGCAAACGTCGGTACATAGTCACTGCTAATTTGTTGTGTTTATTCGCAAACGTCGTTACATAGTCACTGCTAATTTGTTGTGTTTATTCGCAAACGTCGGTACATAGTCACTGCTAATTTGTTGTGTTTATTCGCAAACGTCGGTACATAGTCACTGCTAATTTGTTGTGTTTATTCGCAAACGTCGGTACATAGTCACTGCTAATTTGTTGTGTTTATTCGCAAACGTCGGTACATAGTCACTGCTAATTTGTTGTTTATTCGCAAACGTCGTTACATAGTCACTGCTAATTTGTTGTTTATTCGCAAACGTCGGTACATAGTCACTGCTAATTTGTTGTGTTTATTTGCTAGCTGTATATAATTAAATGACTCGAACACAGAACTTTTTCCTAAAGTATATCCATGGAAATTATTCACGTCAATAATTTTAAACAATTTGAAAACTGATACTTATTTTTTATATTGGCATATAAAATGACTAAGCAATTAGTGTCACATGGTTTTGTTGTTTCTTTAAAGACTATTTGATCGACTTTTAAATTCGGATTTCATCTTTTATAAGTCATCGGCTACATGTAACCTGTTACTGTAAAGTCATTTTCTATAAATAATTGCAACTAATTGATATTAACAAAATGGACATTGAGGAAATGACGCATGGTGGTATTTAGTGGACAGTGTAACCATTTTAGTTTCATTTTACATATAACAAATGTAAAGGCTCAAGTATGTGTAGAAGTACTTTCGGATGGCCGTATCCTTAATAACACACTTAATATATGTACAGACAAGGAAGATACATAGTCTGTCTGCCGGAAGCACTGTGGGCCGTGTTTAATAGGTAGGTGTGAAGGAGCTGATATTTACCATATTTGTATAATAATATTCTCTAAATTGTTTAACTAGGCTTCAATTTGTAGTGAATCTAGATTGACACGTGTTGAAATGACGGCGCAACAAAAAAAGCAGTGGTTGGAAGTGGAATCAAACAAATCTATCGTTAACGACTGCGTCGTTGGTGGCCTGGTCACTGTTTTATGCAACAATATAAAATAATGTCAGCGTCAAAATTGTCGATAAAAAGAAAACAACAAAACACAGTCGAACAAAACAAGGAAGATTTATTCCTTTCATGTTAGCGGGATTAGCGGGAAGTATTTTAGATAGCATAGTTAAAAAAAGCATTCATCAGACATATCCACAAACTGAGCTGGAAGTAGAATGTAGATGGATGTTTTCCTACTTCTCACACATTAAAACATCAGGCGAGACCTTCGACCTTGAAATTATTGCAAGAGTACGGACTGTCAAACTGTTAGTAAAAAACAACGAAATTCGAAGTCTAATCAGAAGTTCTTGTAGATGTGAAGTAACCGTGATCTTATGTTTAGTTAAATACACAAATGCAAATAATGATATTGGACTTGAACCAAAGATCAATTAGGCTTGGATTCCAAACTTATTCACAATAGAGCTGGTATGTTGATTGCTAGAAATGCATAATTTTTATTCAAGACAAATTACATATAGCAAGTATTTGACATACTTCCACTAAAGAAACTTTTCAGAAAAATATCAAAATATGTAGGGATGTTTCTTAATTTTTTTTGAAACTCGTGTACTTTCACGATCAGCATTCATGCATCGTGGTCAGAACCTCCAAGGCGTTAAAATTAGTCTAATTAGGCATAAGAGAGTCTATGTGTTTACTGTATAAATGGTTGTTAGATAATAACTAATGTGGGTTTTGAAATTTACTATTCTCCAGATTAAGGTCTAGAAAAGTCGTAAATAATTAGTTTCCTTGCGGTCATGAAAGAAACAGTTACTTGTCAGTGTAGTAATTCGAACAGTTTGTGATAAATCAGTGTTTCTTATCGTTTGTTTACGCATCGATGCAGACAAATTCTACAAATATTAGTGAACGTGACTGTAAGTTGGGTGAATACTTTTCTATTATATGCAGTGGAATGTCTATATGTCTCTTACCATTGCCATCCTCATCAAAAGTAGACTTATTGTAAAAGTTATTTTTCCTCCCTCCCCTTTATCATATTATTTTTCAAAGCTGAGAAAGAACCTTATATGGTGATACAAAATTTAACAGCAAACAACTTCTATTCAAAATCTATCCAATCTATTTTAAATTTACTGCCTCCAGTACCATGGCCTGGGCAGTAGAAATTCGTTGTTGTCATCAGCAGTTTTTCACTATTAGTTTTAATGAAACGTTCATCTGTAATTTTTATTTAAAAATTCTTTTATGATGAATTCTTAAATAAAAAGGAGGAAAAGTATTTTATTTTTCTATATTACTATCAACAGTTAGTTTTATCCCTTGGTGTAACTATCTTCCTTGGCCTTTATAATGGCGTTCTGACGTGAAATTTAAAAACGAGGTTGAAATCGCAAGATTCTATTTCAGCCACAGTCGTCTGAGAGTTATGAGAATATTAATCAATGTTGAATCGACATGTGTTGGATTTTATTATTATTTTTTTTTTTTTTGCGATTCTGCAAGGACCCTCTCCATAAAGGAACAAAACAGAAATAACCGCCAAACGAATACGAAGAAGCGGTTAAGTCGGGCTTGCAAACATTTTATAGTATAGATGCTAGTATTTATTATTTTTAATATTTAGTTCTGGTTTTTGTAATTCTTTAGTGACAAAATTTTAGACTCCATTCATCTATGTTAAACTATTCTCGTTGCCTCCAATGAGGTTTAAATTGTTCTTAGTCGTCATTTGTTTGGATTTTCCATAAGATTTTGGTAGAAGTTTGATGAAATTCTTTAGCACAATGTGCAAGATTGTCAACATGATTACAAAAAAACCTGAAAAGAATAAGAATAAACTATGAGAGAAGGTATTTATACACGACGACCAATCCTCTTGGATTTTTGGGTTAATATTAAAATATTGTACGCATGTAATAGCCATGTGTTATATAGTTAAATATGTTGCATAAAATGCAATGCTTTTGAATAAGTTGTGGTGTTCTTATAACATGTATAGTTTATATCGCAGAACATTTTCGGTTTTCTTAGGAATCAATCTGCGTTCCTCATCTTTGCTGCTATGAACATGTATATAATCAAAACAATCAACATATTGCTTATATATAAGTAAACACAAGAATACGAAGCAGTGAATAATATTTCCGGGATATAATCTGAGGTAAGATTAGTCACAAGAAATAGGTGGTGCTCAGTATGTCTTTTAAGCTGGTTAAGGCTGAACACAACATGGTTTAACAGTTATTGAGAATAGACGCAGATGATTATTATAATATGCATTTTATATTATCAGGATTACAATGTATTCATAAATTGATTGATATTGCAGAATAGTGATGACGATTAGTTTCAACTTAATCGAAGGACCAGGACGTGACCAACTGTTATACAGTGAACCAAGATATCTGATGTGGAACTAAAAAAAAAAAAAGATGAATAAATGGAAGTTGTGATCTAGCTTGATCTTTACAGGGGCACGAATAGCTATCGCGAGGGTGAACATAGGATTCATTGGACTTTTAACTTCTCGTCGTCGTGTGACTAGGGGTGACGGTTATATATGGCTTTCATTTATCAAAACAAACTATATCCCGATTTTGTAGTAGACCTTTCAAACGTGACATTCACACAATTTTGTCATTTTGTTTACTTTTTGATTTATTTGCATGATCGTTCTTCACAGTGCAAATTTTTGTTTCTGTGGTACGGTAATATAGCAAAATACATTGTCTTGATAGCAATGACCGTCTAATAAGGTCAGCTAGAAAACAATGACACGGCAGAGCTACGGTTTAGATGTGGTAGGGCAGCAAGTGTTGGTCGCAGATTTCGCAGTCAAATGCACTTCTCTTTTATGTAAAGTCGCCATATCTCACTACCTACCATGCAGATCCGTTTGTTTTCCTGATCGACTTGTCTTAAATCTTGTTTTTAGTATTCTATTTATTATTCTCATTTATTTAGCACTCTATTTAATTTGAGCTCGTGATTAAGGTGTAAAAATTGTCTTTATTATGTGCCAATAGACAAGTACAGTCTGCTTGGCGCATTTCGCTGTTGACGAAGCAAACTTGACACATTATTCTTTATTCTTTAACGAGCTGAAAATACTGTTTATGAAATTTAGACAGTTATCATAAATGGTTCATTATTTTATGAATGGGTTGTGCTCTCTGCCATGTGATTGACTTGAAACGGTTAACCATGGCATATATCCTCTTGGATTTCTGCGTGTTTCGTTCTTAGCATCTTCAAAAACTTCCCGGATAGAAAATGGAGAAATTTATTTTTTTTGTATTTTCTCTTCACTGCCGACCGAGTTTACTCCTACGACTAGATCGTTAAGGGAATTGATAGATAAGCGAGGAGCTTAAATAGTTTTTGTTTACACTGAATAAAGAAAAGGTCAAAAGTGAAATTCCATTTTGATCACTTTCAATTTGCTTCTCGTATACTACAGAACATATAAATACAATAATCAAAAGTTAAACAAATTATGTACCAAACAGTTTATTCATTAAAGTGGACATTCAGATTAACATTTTAATCGTCGAATACTTTGAAGCGTGGTAGTCTTACGAGGTCATCAGTGGCATCATCTGAGTTAGCAGCAGGGTTATCGGGGGTGGTTAGAGGGTAAGGGGGATGGCGGCTGCGCTTCCAACTATATTCGATCTTCGTTAGTTATCTATTCCTTGGCATATTCCACTAATTCTTCAATATCTTCCACTTAAATATTTAAGCACGTTAGCAAGTTCCACATTTGTTTTATGTATGACGTATATATGCTCGTCTTTGTCAAACCCTTCGAAATTATTCACGAAACGTTTTAGGCATGTTGTTCCAAACGCCTTGATTAATTTTCTGTCACTCCGTCTCATGATGATTCAATGTTCTTTATGCAGTGTAAAATGTATTATTTCCAAAATTCACGAAGGGTTCCTTCATGACTTTGTTGAAATAGCTTTCAAAAAAGTTTTTTACAAGTATAACGCGTTGATCTTAGCTTTAGCCCTCTGGTCCATTGGCTTTATGATAGCAGGTTTCTTTTTTTTTTTTTTTTAGGCAGATACACTACCTTTACATTTGGGTGCAGATCATCAAGAAGCTAAGGGTAGCCTGACGCATTAATTATCAAGCAAGAGGATAATTTTAAAGAGAACGCCTTTTTTTTTTCAGACAATAATTCTTGATCGAGGGTATGAAGCATTTAATGAACCAATCCTCAAATAAAGCTTGCGTCATCCATGCCTTATTCTCACGATAAAAACGGGCGGTGTGTCCTTATTAACCTGCCTCAACGCACTTAAATTCTCAGAACGATAGATGAGGAAAGGCCTTAACTTAAACCCAGCGACATTTCCTCCCAATAACAACTTTACCCTAATCTTAAAAGCCTTGAAACCGGGCATTGTTTGAATTTCTTTGTGTATGTAGGACCTTTCGGTAATTTTTCTTTTTACCTTTCGGGCATTTTTTTTTTCTAACGCCCAAAAGACCGGTTTCATCCACATTGAATATTTGTTCCTGGCGGCAGCGCAGGATTAAGCACCGTGGAGGCCCATAGGCAGTCAAACTTTTGGGGCCCCATGCCCCTAGTCGGCCTGGTGCCTACTAGAAGTAGAACGCCATTGCCCAGTCGATTTTACTCGTTTAAATTAGCCTACCAGTGCCAAGACAAAATGTCCTTTTATAAGTATAAAATGTCATGTAGCAATACCGTAATGCCAATACATTATAATTATTAGATTAAAAATTTAAGAAAACAATCACTGTAGTCTATATATTTACGTATTTAACTATTTATCCAGAAAGAAATAATATGAACCTTAAATTACGATCTACGATAGATAGCTACCGTTCCATACCGTAAAATACGAGTCAACCGTTTACAATTACCAATCTCTTTTTAAGTAACGACTAACGAACCTTCAAAAAGTCTTCTGTCTTAATTTCACAGTATTGCAGTCGTTTAAAATATCCTGAAAGTCAATATTCTGCAAAACGTCGTTTTCAGTGGCCATAATGGCAAGTGTATTCAATCGTTCTTGCGTCATTGAAACTCGATGACAGTTTTTCAGGATTTTCAATTTGGAAAATGTTCGTTCGCCGGTCGCGTTTGTGATCATTAAGCATCTGTAAATTCATAGTGCAGTCAAAACGTTTGGAAATGTAGACAATCATGTTGTCACAAATGAGTTTATATGATTGCGATGCAGGTATTTTATCATCGGAATCTTCAAACTGCAAAGCCGCCAATACAAAATACTTGAAGTGAACCATTTCTTCCTGGAAATGGATATCGATGTCATCAGGATAACTCTCTCGAAATGTCTCGGTTGCGTGTCTTAATTCGTCATCTGTTTTGGACGGAAATTCAACTAAATATCCGAACGACTGAATTTTGCCGTATGCTTGCATGCGGCGGTTGAGCTCAGCAGATAGTTTGCCCAATATTAGTAAATAGGTTTCAATCCTGAACTTGTCTTTTCCAAGAAGTACAACTTCTTAAGCGTCACCATCGGCGTGATGTCGTTTTCGCTTGCGAAAACGATTACAATAGTCAGAGTACACTCGACAGGTCTTGTAACAGACATTTTACTTCGTGAATTGTCTCTGGCTTTTGCTTCATATCTTTTGCAATGACCGACAAAGCCTTCTGGAAGCTGCTGTAACCATAAGACAGCGCCCTGGTCGCATCCGCCCGCTCACACCACCTTGTTCCAGTAACTCTTTTTAAAACGAGTCCAGAGCCAGCTTCATTTTCAAGACATTTGGACATAACCGCCCAACGGGCAGTAGACGCAGAAAAAAAGTTAAACAATTTCTGAACAAGTGCGAAGAAAGAAAGTGCGTTAACGCAGGTTTCTTCAGCAGAAACTCCAACCAAATTTAACGAATGTGCTGCGCAGGAAATGTAGTGTGCAAGTGGATTGATTTGGCAAATGTGTGCCTGAAGACCGTCGTAACGCCCTGACATGTTTGCGGCATTGTCGTAAGATTGTCCTCGCAGATTTTTTATATCAATGTCACATTTGTTTAGAAATTTTAAGACGGTCGTAGCAAGAGCTTCTCCTGTGTGACATTCAATTGGGATGAAGGTGAGAAACCGTTCCATCACTATGCCGTCTAACATTCTTACGTATCTAACAACTGCTGTCAGCTGGTCAATGTGCGATATGTCCGGCGTGGAATCGACGCTTAAAGAAAAGTACTTGGATTGCTGCAATTCTTTCACAATAACTGCCAGAACCTGATTTCCCATTATCTCGATAATTTCTTCACAAATTGTAGATGATAGGTAGGACGGTCTTCCTCGGTCTTGGTTACCATATTTGGCTAAATTAGAACTCGGGAAAGGATCGTACTGCGCAATCAACTCTAAAACGCCCAAGTAATTTCCGTTGTGTTGGGATCCTATATTTTCATTTTCACCGCGAAAGGCTAATCCACGCGACGACAGAAACTTGACAACCGACACTACTCGCTTCAGAACCTTTATCCAGTATTCTTTCTCTTTTTCGAATTGAATTTGTAAACAGCAGTCTAAGCGACATACTGCACGTCGCCTAGTAATAAGCGCCTGCATACATGCTCGGTGCATCTCACTGTTCTCGTGCATCTGGATGCGCTAAGAAGCATTTTTCCAGTCAGAAAATCCAACACAGAATTGTGTTTGAATTCCTTTACCTGCATCACGAAATAAGACGCTGTGAAAACAGTATACATTGCCAGAAGTTGGCGAGTACATCAACCATTCCCGTTTAATTTGTTCTCCATTCACATGCTTCCGAAACATCATGGAACGAGTAAAATATCGTGCAGTACCATCATCGTACTGCCTACATAAAGCCGAAAAATCACAAAGTGCCTACAGGATCTCTACTACACCAATGTTCTTGCACTGCGTTAGTAATGTTTTCCCATAATCCGACGTCTTTTTGAAATCCCGGTCCCTGAATTTGCCTCTCCGGAGCAATCACATTAAAATCCTGATCGGTTTTGGCAGTCTCATCTATGGTGTCCTGAGGCTCAGCCATTTGTACAGCAGTCACTTCGGAAGGCAAGTCTGTCGCCATAACATCGCTGGCACTGCCGGCGGCAGTACTACCACAGGCTTGATCTTCTGCAGACGAACGAGTGAAGCCAAGTTGGAAAAGCGACGGAGTCCTTTTAATTTCATCTTGAAGCTTCACTGTGGCTTCCTTTTTCTTTCTTCGCTTCTCTGCTCCGCTTTCGTGCCTTCTCTCTTTCATCGACATTTTATCTAGGCCCTATCAATTTTATTTATATTTATTTAATTTAATTTAACTTACTACTAGACTAACTTGAAAACATTATTGTATGACGTCAGCGTCGTCACTCGCCTCTATTCTTAACAAGAAGTAAGTAAAAAAATTATTTCGTCACGGTCTCATGGGGCCCCTAAAAGTCGCGGGGCCCATAGGCAGTTTCCTACTCTGCCTAATGGGTAATCCGGGACTGCCTGGCGGTAGCTTCCTTTTTCGATAATTTTATAAAATTAGTCGACACATTTTCCGCTGCGTTTACGTCCGCCCTTGCCTCCTCACCACTGTTACTCCGGTTATACAGGTTGATTCTCCGACGAAACCATTGAAATCATCCATGGCTTGCCGTAAATGTTTATTTCGATTCTTCGCCTTCGCGCGCTTTTAAAGTCTCACAGATACTCCTTAACATGATTATTAAAAGGTACATAGGCATTCTTTTTTTGCACCTGGTCTTCAGACCAGATTGCCAGTAATTTCTCCATTTCATGAATGAGGCATTTCCTAGTTATTATGGATAAATGCAGTCGATGTTTTCACTGCCTCTTTTACTCTATCTTTCAAGTTCGTCGAAAAGGTCGAATGTACCAGCCCGTAGTCCAGTGCTATCGCTTTAACATTTTTCCAGCTTCATAGTTGATTATCATTATTTTCATCTCAAAATTGATGGTTTTTTAAATTCATGGTGCTTCCTACAGGTGAAGTCTTACTCTTCCATTTCGTCAACAATCCGTTACTATGGGATGCTCAATAAAGTAAAAATTTATAAACAAAATATGTAGTCTTGGAGATTGGTAGCTCTTCATTTAGTGAATACATGTACTAACCGGCAGGGGCAACTAGACTGGCTAAGAAGGGGATCGCGCTGGAGAGCTTTTGGCAAGTCCTAGCAGTCTTTAAACAGGTAGGTCGCTAAGTGATGAGACCATGTTAATGGCGAGATTCTACAACGTGATGCGCAATCGGTGTTAACTTTAATATTCATGTTTATATTATTTGATTAAAGCTGCATTGATAACTGAATTTTTTGTTGACTCTTCTTCATCTGGTATCTATTAAAATGTTGACATTGTTCAAGACATTTCCTGTTTATATTGAACAATGCATTGTTGTCATGCTTAAAGTAATGTACTTAAATAAATATGCTATTGTAAAGCACTCATTTTCCTGCTAGAATCTACACTCCTTAATTTTCATTGTGGAAAGTTTTTATAGCTTCTGGTTTCAGCTGCCGTTGGCACACCTCGTGACATTTTTTTTTTTAAAAAGGCCAGGTAGTCGCCGTTTTGCTTTTAGTGACGCTAATAATTTGAAACTATTGACCCGCAAATATTTTTGGATTCTTATTGAACACCGAGAAGAATCCAAACGTGAAATTTAATATCTAGTTAATACACCAGACCTTAGTGAAACGGGATTTTCTCGCAGTCTAGAAAAAGTACAAGTGATTAAATATTGCTTGTATTCAGAGAGCCTAAAATTCAATAGTTGCGATTGATGCCAAAAACATTTTAAAGAAATGTATTTTATTTCATTTATTTAAAATAACGACATGGAAAAGATCATTGATCATTATACTTTATTATCTAAAGAATATTTTTATTCGCAACTAAATTTTAGCATGAAGCTAGTACCAAATTCATACAAATGTAAATGAACATCAAATCTTAAAAATACTGTATTCCGCTACATTATAATAGTAAATTAAAAAGAAAACTCGGAATATTTCAACTACTAGTTACTACAGAAATCTTTAACTTTTAAGGATGAGTGACAAAACAGAAAATTTTTACCTGTAAAATACACTCTTGATCTGGACCTACCATGTTAAAGATTCACAAGGTCTCTGCCTTTTTATACTCTGATAATTTAATTTAACATATAGGTATTACGCACGACCTTGTTTAAGTCACGCATGTCCTTGTGTAACAGACAAGGACGCCCTTGTCCTTTTGTCCGGACCAGAGGGGTCTGTGTTAAATAGTTCTCTAAGTGAATGACCTTTCAAGTCGCACGCTGCTTGCAACCTTGAAATTTTGTTGCAAGTGAGGCCATTCATACGATGATCTTTTTAAACCAGATGAATTGGATCTTATTTTCCATTATCACGTAATAAAAGATGTAATTCTGTTTATAATGCCCAAGGTTTTTATAATGTCGATAGATTAGGCGAAATACGGGTTGTTTCATATTCTTTCCCGGACTAGATAATGTGGATGTGAGAAATATTGCAAATGAGCAGTGCGGTGATGCTACTAAAGATAAATTTATCCAACTACATTATCATGCAACCAAAAATCGATACAATTTCTTTTTATTTGATAAGCTAGCGCATGATCCAACCAAAATGTTTCGTTGTTGCATTGACACTTTTCTGTGATCTAATTTTGTAAAGCGTATATAAAATAATGGACAAGCATCAACATAGAATCGAATTGCTAAAAAAAAGTTTCCCGAAACTCTAGCGGCTTTTAAAAAAAGTGGAAGAAGCTCGACGTGGACAAATTAAACCAGAAGAAGAAACTGCTAAACTTTTTAAACACGTTGCTGAGGCAATGCTTGGCAAGCAACCATAAATACCAGCATTATCCACAGAACTAGCAAAAATGAAAGAAAAAGGTTTGTTTGGTTTACTTGGAGAAAGATCGAAAGAAGAAACTGTAAAAATTGTAAACGAACTTGTAAGAAACATTGCTGATCCTCCTGCACGACAAAATGAGTTTGACAGGCTAATGAACAATTCTCTTGCACTTCAACATGCAATAACAAGAATGACTGTTAAATCCAAATGAGTTAAGAAGGATAATGGAAAATTGTCAGAAAAAACGGAGGAATTGGCTGAGAAACAATGATGTATGAAATTATGCCTGTTGAAAAACATTTAAAAGAAAACCAGATAGGTTAAAAATAGATAGTGATAATAATAATTTTTAAAAAGAATATTCGATTACTGACATTGATAACGTTCGAAATTGGTCAGAAGAAAAATATAATTCATTGAAAGAAACATTAGAAGTAATTATAAAAGAGGGTATCTCTTCTGATGAAGAGATAAAAAATAAAAAAAATGAGGATAATATTAGAGAACATTTCGGTTATATTAGAGATGGAATTATTGTTAATCTTTTACTAAAAACAGCAAATCAATAAAAACAGTTCAGTAGATATGAAAGCGAGCGAAATAAAACATTACCTGAGGAAACCACTGGATCTGGAGTCAAAATGTTTACATCAAACGCAGAAATAGTCGATCGGCTGATACTGTTGATATCCTCTAAAGAAGCTGGTAACGAAAGTGTAGAGATTGATAACGAAATTATTGATATACTTGATCATCTAAGATCGAGCGGATTACTAACATCATCCGAGTACGAAATTTTACACCGCGATCTTATCTAAAATTATAGTATAATGTCAACATTATTGCTTGATTTGTCGCAGACAACAGGAAACAGCGCAAAATTTTTCTGTGTATTATAATCCGCCAATAGAATTTGATCCTGCAAAACAATGAGATTGGATTAATTTCTTGTACTTGTTGGAATGCTATGCCTAACGTGAAAACTGGGGTCAACAATGAAATTTCATTTACTCCTATTACAGCAACTTAACATCTACAACAAGATTAAAAATTATACAAGGAGCTTTTAATGTCGCTGATCTAAAGAAGACAATCAAAGAGCTCGTAACAAGAACTGGCGGTGTGGCTGATAAAATTTTGAGTTAACAGCGAATTATAACACTTTGCGAGCTAGGATAACTCTGAAAAATGTTAATCGGTTTCGAACCAAGAAAAAGAAGTATTGCACAACTATTAGGATTTAATGAAAAAAGTTATAGTGCTCTTGATCAAGCTATTACGTATGACAGTGAACTAGCAGTAGATATAACAGAAGTAAATACAATACTTGTAAATTGGTCAATTGCTTCTGGATCTTACTCAGCTAAGGGTAGCAGAGGACAAACAATCTACAGTTTCTCACCAGAAGTTCCACCAGGGTCGATCATGCAAATTAGTCCACGTCAGATTATCTATTATCCAATTAATCTCGAAAATCAAATCGCAAGCATCACAATGCAGCTGACAGACCAATCTGGTACACAGATCGATTTGAACAAGATAGAAGCGTATTATTTGCACCAAAACGCTGTGTAAGCCAGCAATTTATAGACATAATTTTATAAATGAGACGAAGAAAAGTTTATAGAAGAAAAATCGTAGATGGATTTTTTGGAAATATATTTTCAACAATTGCAGAGAATATTCCAGGAATTGCACGTAAAGTAGCACCCATTGCACTCGACGCAGGTAAAGCTTTCGCTACGGGGGAAGCATCTTCAGCAGGTACTTCAGTAGGGCAAAAGATCGCAGATAAGATTTAAGGACCTTCCACATCAGAAATAAAACTAGTAATATCAGATATTGCGCCAACAGAAGAAACGGAACGAGCTACAACAAAAAAAATTATCGCTAAGTGGTGAAGAAATAGTACGTAAACTTGTAAAGAAAACAAAACCCATCACCCCTGCAGCCTTTTAATTTTGTGTAGCGATTATAAAATAAATGCTAAAAATTATCTCAATCTTACCGAAGAAATTGATACTGACGACACTGTAACAGAATTAGAGTACGTCGAGTATTTGGACGAAAACTCAAAACGTAGAAGATATTTCAACGAACATTCCTATAGCGAGTACAATACATTTCGTTTAACGATGATTATTCTAGATCAGTGGCCACAAATACGATGTGGTTTAAAGATACCTCGTTTGGAACAACTACCTCAGGCGAGTTTATTTCAAGTGGTGCTCTTGCACATGATGCTGATGCCGCCGCCGATGCTGTTGTAATTGTATGAAATTTTCGAGCAAATGCAGTAAAATTTGGTATAGACGCACCAGCTGAAGACGCTAACGCAGATGCTACAAGAGCTTCACTCACTGCCGCTTGTGTTAATCTTGTTATAACTCTACCAGGTGCAGCTGCAGATGGCGTTGAGATGTTAAATATCAAATGTTAAACAGTGTTATTAGCACACGTAACATTAGATGTAACGAGGGATTTGCCAAACGAAAAGCGTTTGCCGCAGAATCTCGCCAAATAACGATGATGCTGCCGTTAAGCACAATCTTTGGATTTTGTCGTGATTATAAGTTTTTCAAGGATTAAAACATACACCTTTTAGATCGAGCTGATCAAAACGATGCCATAGCTGCAGGTCAGTTTGCTATTACAAGATTGGCACTGTGGATATCTCGGGTTGTCCCATCTGTACAAAAAAACGATGGAGCTCGAATCTTTACTAGCCACCTTTACAAAAAAGATACACTTCCAACAGAACAGGATTTATCAAACAGCCATTCCCAACGCGACTGATTACACGTGGCGTTTAACGACAACGCGCAGCGAACAACCTCGAAAATTGTTCGTAGTATTTCAACGACAAGCACGTCGTAACAATCAGATAATGAACAACTCCGTATTCGATAGCCCAGCTGTTAGACGAATATTTGTTAGAATAAATTCCAGACAATATCCCGAACGTGCCATCGAATGAAATTTTGCTGACGATGAAACAAAAAGCATCTCTAGGCCGTACATGTATGTTATGGAAGCAATACAAAAATATCAGGTCGCTGACAATGGATCTCAAATATCAATAGAAGTTTCGATCGCTATACCCAATCTTTTACTTTGATATATCAAAACATTCGGAATGTTATTAGATCCACTGCAGATATTGAGGTCGCGTGGACACTTGGCGCTTTGCCAGCTGAAGAGTATAAAGTATACGCGCTATTGTCTAGTGATATATTCTTAACCATCGATTCGACCAAAGGAAGAATGACGGTGCAAGTTTAATCTAACAACATCATGAAAACCAAATACACAACTCGAGAAATATACCTAACGTCTGGTCAAGTTGAAAAAAAAATAGCTGTTGCTAAACGCAGCTATGTTTCTTTGATGATCTCTTCGGCGACAGGCGTCGCTGGGACTTAACATAAAACTGCAGTAAAAGTCATGCTAACGCAACAACAAATCAATAAACTCGATCTTAACAAACCTTTTGTACTGAAACTGTTTTTCAGGTAACCGCAATGTCAAAACAGGGTGGATTTTTTGGACCAGCACATACCTTGATAACTAGCAAAGTTTTACCAGTACTTGGTACACTTGGACATACGGCTGCGTCAGGAGCAGTTTCTGACGCAGCGAAGAAAGCAGTCGAAGGTCGTGGTATAAAACAAATCGTTAATTTTATGTAACAGTATAAAATAAAATAAAATGCCAACGACAAAGTCGCCGAGAAAAACAAAATCGTCAAAAAAAGAAAACAAAACGCAAACAAAACAAGGGGGAATTACTCCTTTCGCTCCGCTGCTAGCAGGATTAGCGGGAAGCCTTCTTCCAAACTTAATAGGAATCGGACGCGGAATGACTTTACCAGGGACCAGACGTTATTGAACAATTTTAACATCAACGAAAAATTAAAGGTTGATTGATTGATTGATTTATATTTTTACGGCGCACCAGCACTCTGAGGCCACCCAGCGCCAAACAATGTTATAACCTCTTATGTTTAAAACTGTCAAAATAATTTTATCGACCAGCAATTGGAGACCAAACAGTGAAAGGCAGCGCGACAAAAATGGTAACGATGGTAAACAATTAAGTTTCCCATCAACGGTGAGTGCAAATGTATAACAACGAAAACACATGATTGGCAACCAAAATCTATCGACTGCATAAATATAACACAGAACTGAACAAGGTGATAAAATATAAACTATAACTTATAATAAATTTTTGCTTCCTTAAGGAAGTCTATAATGTTGGTAATGTTAACTGTATCAAAGAATTCCGTCATGTCTTGCACAACGTAGTAATGATTACGTGTAGGTTGAAGATCGAAGCATTCCAGCGATGCGTCATATCTGTTATCGTGATCATGAAAACTCGAAATCAGACTGTGATAAAGTAATGTTAGACGAATTACGTGATATGGAGCCAACAAACATGAAAAACGTTTTGACAAAAGATTTATTCAGGGAATGATTGGGGCAAAATACAAACTTGGACTCGGAAAAGGATTATACGATGATCTTGCAGTCGAACTACACAGACCGAAAAAAAAGTGTACGAGACGTAAATTTGTCGCTAATGCTGTAGATGATATATGGGCAATAGATTTGGTGGATGTATCCAACCTAGCTCATTTTAACGGTAACAAGTATTTGTGTAATGTTATAGATGTTTTTAGCAAATACGCTTTCAGTGTACCTGTTTTGGTTAAGACGTGGACTTCAGTGATTGATGCGCTAAAATAAATAATAACGAGTACAGAAAGAAAACCAAATAAAATCTGGACTGATGGAGCCGAGTTTTATAACAAAATGTTTGAGCAGTTTCTAGAGTAAAATAATATTTAAAAAATAAGTTACAGGAAACGAAGGAAAAAGCGCTGTTGTCGAGAGATTTAATCGCACGCTAAACGAAAAAATACACAAACATTTGACAGCTAAAAAAACTAACAGGTTCATCGATCACCTTTCTCAATTCGTGGACAAGTACAAAAACACGAAACATCGAACCCTTTCATCACGTGAAAGAAAAACGTTACCAATCGATGGTATTAAAAATCCGATATTAGCAAATGAAAACATGTACCGCAGACATAAATTTAAGGTCGGTGATAAAGTTTGAATCTCTTTGACCAAAAATGTATTTGAAAAGGATTTACTCCGAACTGGAGCGAAGAAGTATTTGTGGTTGATAAAGTACTTTTAACAATACCTGTAACATACGCGTTAAAAGATCTGGCAGGGAAACCGATCGTGGGCAGTTTTTTATGAACAAGAACTACAGAAAACTGAACAAGTTGTTTTCGTGATTGAAAAAGTGATTTGGAGAAAAGGTGATAAAAGTTTAGTCAAGTGACGTGGGTATAGCGATAAATTTAACAGTTGGATCCCAACCAAACAAATGACGAAATAGTTATTATACATTTCCTCGTACTTTTGTTTGACAGATTTTCATTTTATTGGTTTATATAGCAATATTAGATATTGTTTGCGATCGTCGGAGATCGTCATTAGATTAAAAATTTTAACAAATAGGAAATCGAATTTAATATTTTTCTGTCGGCCTGAAATTCTAATGCTTAGAAAAGTTCTGATCAGCTGCCAAAACAATTGTCCATCAACGGTAAAATTAAATTTTATTAATTTTTTTAGCAATGTGATACTTGACATATTTTCCAGTGGTTGATCTGCTGTAATTAGATCTATCAACAACGGTGACTATTTCATCGTCATCAGATTCGTTGTTATACAAAATATCTTCGTTATACCAACAGATTTGTCTATCATATCCTTAGAGATTGTAAAATTTTCTATTATTTTATCGCTGGCAACATTATCGCTAGTATCTTCTTCGTATAGCTGAGCAAGTCGTTTCATGAAGTCCATTATTATAATATACTTTTATCTAATTGCTTGTTATAAGATGACTGACGAGATAAAATATCACCAAAATGTTAATATAAAAAATTACAACGAACTAGCCGAAACGGTAAGTAAATGCTTGTCAGGTTATAGTGCATATTCCGTTGACGTTATTGTTATGCAAGGTGATTCTCATAAAATATTACTAACAGCAGCAGGAAAAAAAAAATTGATGAAAACGCATTAATAACGCTAAAATTTAATCTTAATGGTATTATAGCATGTGCTCATCATTGTTTGACGAAAACCCAGCTATCAGATATTTTTAATCATATCTAAAAACAATCATAGTATCGTATTCGTTTGAAAAAGCTGATTTTATTACTCTATCAGCTACAAATTTTACTGTCATAGGACACATATTTTAATATATTTCCGCAGCTGAAATTGATTTGAATTTGATCCCGTCCGTTTTGAGGTTTAACGAAACAAAAGGTTTTTGCTGGACATCTAAAATTACTACCGTTATCACCTCGTCCTTTTTTCAAATTTTTCTGTTGGGTAACTAGTTCTAGATTTTCCAATCGATTGTCAGTCTTTACCCTATTGATGTGATTAATAAGACCATTGGGTATAGATTCGTTAAACCTCTCGTAAACAAACCTATGACCATGATAACAAAATCTGTCGATGTTCCTCTAACAGTTACTCTGATGTATCCCGTATTGCTCATAGTATTAAGAACTTTTTTAGTTTTTCTGTTTCTAATAATACCGCAATCGTTAGCCTTGTACAAATCAAAGACTGGGTGCGGCTGAAACTCTTTGCAAAGACAAATTTTCAATGTTGTCATCAGTGACTGTACCGTTCACATATACACGCTGTCCCTCTGGAATATCTTCGCAGAATAACGTGTAAATTAAATCTTTTCTAAGCATTTCCATTCTCTCAGCATTATCTCCTTTTACATTATAACCCGCTGACGTTGCTCTGCAAACAGATTTTCCAGTTTTGATGTTAATAACCGAACCAAGTGCATTTCCAGCGTATAGGTTATAGTTTGGGTGCGTTTGTCATTTCCTGTCATTATACTAGATTAATTTTTTTTATAATTGATTTTTTCAACCCTAGCGCATGTGCCATGTGCGGTAAATTATCGATAACAATCAATTAGATATTACACTATAGTATAGCAATGTTGAAATTGCGTGGTATAGCCAAAAAGAGCCTTATAGGAAAACCTGAAAAAAAATAGCGACTGCTTTTGCAGGTTTTGACAATAGTTATCGGTTTGATAAACAAAACTTGCTGATAAATTTTACTGCAACAAATCTTTACCACCTGCTACAGACAACTGTAAAACGCGAGCTTGAAAAATACAAGGGTATAAGATTATTAGTGCAATATCATGTTATATTTTCAAAGCTACTTGAATCAACTGACAAGGAAATTACAGATCCTTACATCAATGCGAAATCAAGACGTGTTTTGCTTGGAACTGATCTTTTATCGCTAGCTAATGAAATACACCAAGAGATTTGGAAAAAAAAAACAAAAAACAAAACGGGAATTCACCTAATTGGGTTCGGGTTGGAAATTTCAAATGATCAAGGAAATTTTGTTTCACACAATGAAATATAACGCATTACGCGGTAGTTCATATATTGACCTGCCACCAAAAATAAATAATAAAAAATGTTGTATAAACGTCGATATCAAATGTTTCAAAAGGGCTGTTTTTTACGCTCTATTTCCAGCAGAAAAACACGCTGATCGCGTTGAGAAGTATATTAGTCACGTGTCAAGATTAAATTTTAAAGATATTGACCTTCCAGTGGCAGAAAATCAAATACCAAAGTTTGAAAAGCAAAATGTTTCGATTAACGTTTCCGGACTAGATGAAAAAGAAAACGTCTATCCGAGATATATTTTAGAAAAAGCTTTACATTCGACTATAAATTTACTGTTTTATAAAAATCATTACGTTTGGATCAAAAACTTTAACAGACTAGTTGGTAGACAGTATAATAATGATAAAAAATTCTTTTGTTATCGCTGCGAGTATGGTTGTACAAAAAATGAAACATTACAGAAGCATTTGCAGTACTGTAGTGATGTGCAAAGAATGACAATGCCATTAAAAAAAGATAGTGTTACAGTTTGTCCATTATAATCACAAACTAAAAATTCCTTTCGTCATATACGCTGATGTCGAATGCTTACTTCAACCTGTATTTGGCGTAGAAAATAATCCTAACCAATCGAGTACAAGAAAAATTCAAACTCTTGTTCCGTGCGGTTGATTGATTGATTGATTTAATTTTAACGGAGCACCAGCACATTTAGGCTATTTAGCGCCATACAGTAGGTCATATGTGTCAAAAGAAAGGTTCAATATCGACCAGCGATATATAGTAAAAAATTCATAGTAGTTAAATATAAAATGGTAGCCAACAGTATACTATATTGCATGAGGCACTAAGCTCAGAGTTTTTGACCAGAACATTCCGTTCACCAATAGTGGATTATCTAGTTTGATATTGTGTAGCGCCTGAAGCACTGATAATGAGTCACAGAAGATAATACTATTTAGAATGTGTTTAGATTTAATAAATGTCAGAGCAAGGTCTATTGCTCTGATTTCCGCTGAAAATATGGATGCATCATTTGGCAAACGCTCTTTGGTTATGTGTTCGTCAACATATAATGAGCAATCAACACCGGGAGCTAAGCTTTTGGTGATACTATTGATTTTGATGTTAAAAAGCGTCACAGATAAAATACTGCCCTGGGGCACACCCATCTCTTGCTGGTGAGTATCGGAGAGGGTAGTGCCCACTCGAACTTTGAATTCCCTGTCATAGAGAAAATTGGAGATAAATGAGGGCAGACGGCCTTTGAGTCCCAGATCGTGTAGGTCTTTTAGTATCCCGTACTTCCATGACCAACATTATAGACTTCCTTAAGGAAGCAAACAATTATCATAAGTTATAGCTTTTATTTTATTTTATCACCTTGTTCAGTTTTACAGGACTTATATTTCTATTTTGAACAAAATTTAGATCATTTATGTAAACCGTAAGTCTTGCTTAAATTATTTACATTTCATGTTTTCTAGGACAATAAATTATTTATTTAAATTTACAAATCTTGTTGTCTTCACCTTTGTTTGAACGAGCCGATACGTAACAGAAGGAATTATGATATTATAATGCCAAATGTAGGTGTGACGTTTGGTTTATTGTCATATAAGGTTTTATATCTTTGTTCAAGGGATAGACTGTATGGGCAACGGTGGTGTCAAAAGATATACAAGAAGAAAGATAAAGAACGAGAGCAAGTAGCTAAAGACATCATAGGGCTTGGAGGGACCAGCCGATTTGTCGAGACCGGGCTAATCCCGACCACCCGTGCAATCCAGTAGAAGTAGAGGCCAAAGAAGTGTGTTGCATCGGAAAGCCTCCGATCAACTACCAGGATACTTAAATTCCTCCGACACGGGACGCAACCCACGGCAAACAGGTTACCTCTATACTTTGTCGCCTCTTACGACACATAGCGAGGCCAATTCTACAACCTGGACCCGCAAGGGAGGGGGGATAAATATTACATTGCAATTAATTTATTTTAATTTATTTTTATCTGTAGATCAAACATTATTTTGTACCGTTTTTTGTGGGTTTTTTATATTCCCTTATTTATCCAACTTATAACATTCATTGTTTCAGAAACTAGATAATGCTATTAATTTTGATGTTGAAAAGCGTCAGTTATAAAATGCTGCTCTGGGGCACACTCATGTCTTGCTCGTATATATCAGAAACGGTGGAATCAACTTTTGAATTCCCTGTACGAAAGAAAAGTTCTATATGAAAAAGGTCAGAATGCATTTTAGACCCAAATCATTAAGGTCATTCATTGTTCCATACTTCCAAGTTGCAAACGATCTAGATCAAATTCGCTACTAAATTTTCCTTCTTGATAAATGATTAATATTTTTTACGGAACACCAGCACTGAGGCTATTTAGCGCCAAATATAAGGTTACATAGTTCTTTATTTAAAAGTGGTATTTTTTTTGTATTGACCAGCGATTAGAAAGCAGTTAAAAGGTAAAACGATAAAATTGGTAACGGTGGTAAAAAGTCTCCCGATCAATGGGGTGTGCAAATGTATGATAACGAAAACATGATTGGTAATTAAAATCGAAAGACCTCACATATATAACACAAAACTGTTCAAGGTGATAAAATAAAAGCTATAATTTATAACAAATGTTTACTTCCTTAAGGAAGTCTATAATATTGGTAATGCTAGCTGTATCAAAGAGCTCCCTCATGACTTGCACAAAGTAGTAATGATTACAAATAGGTTGATTGATTGATTGGTTTATATTTTTACGGCGCACAAGCACTATGTGGCTATTTAGCGCCAAACATTAGGTTATATCCTTTTACATTTAAAACTGGTAAAATAATTGTATCGACCAGCGAGTGGGTCCAAACAGTTAAAGGTAAAGCGGTAAAAATGTGAACGATGGTAAAGTATTAAAAGTTTCCCGATCAACGGGGTGTGCAAAAGTATGATAACGAAAACATGATTGGCAATTAAAATCTATCGACTGCATAAATATAACACAAAACTGAAGAAGGTGATAAAATAAAAGCTATAACTTATGATAGATGTTTGCTTCCTTAAGGAAGTATATAATGTTGGTAATGTGAACTGTATCAAAGAGCTCCCTCATGTCTTGCACAACGTAGAAATGATTACGCGTAGGTTGAAGATCGAAGCATTCCAGCATAAAGTGCTTAATGGTGAATGCTTCATTACAAGCTATGCACTCTGGTGGGTCTTCTCCTTTTAATATGTAGGAGTGTGTTAAATGAGTATGACCGAGTCGAATTCTTGCAATGACTACCTCCTCTCTACGGACGGATCTGTAGGAAGGGGTCCATTCTCCTAAGGTTGGCTTGATGGCATGAAGTTTGTTATTCACGGCATCATTCCATGATGCCTGCCATTTCTGGTGTAAACAGTCTTTGTTACAACGTTTAAAATCAGTATATGGTGCTTTAAAATCAGTTGGTTCTAGTAATAGGGCCATTTTAGCAGCACGGTCTGCTTTATCATTACCTTTAATTCCTACATGGCTGGGTAACCAACAGTATACTATATATAGGTTGAAGGTCGAAGCATTCCAGCATAAAGTGTTTAACGGTGAATGGTTCATAGCAAGCTATGCATTCTGGTGGGTATACTCCTTTTAGTATGTAGGAGTGGGTTAAATGAGTATGATAGATCAAATTCTTGCAATAAATATCTCCTCTCTACGGATGGACCTGTAGGAACGGGTATATTCTCTTACGGTTGGCTTGATTGATTGATTTAATTTTAACGGCGCACCAGCACTTTTAGGCTATTTAGCGCCATACAGTAGGTCATATGTGTAAAAAGAAAGGTTCAATATCGACCAGCGATATAGTAAAAAATCCATAGTAGTTAAATATAAAATGGTAAATGTTAGTAACAGTTAAGGATGTTGGTGACCAATCAACGGGAAATGTAAAGGATGTATCTTGATGAAAAGATGTAAATTATAGTTCGCATTTGCATTAGTTAAAAATTAGTTTGGGTAAGGTCATACAAGTTACAGTTTAAAATAAGGATTTACTTACTTTAGGAAATCTAAAATACTAGTGATTTGAATAGTATCAAAAAGTTCCTGCATGTCGTGTACATTATAATATTTATCACGCGCAGGTTGCAGATCGGAACACGAGGTGATAAAGTGTTTAACAGTAAATGGTACATTGCTAGGAATGCACTCTAGTGGATCTTCACCTTTTAGTATGTGTGAGTGGGTAATGTATGTATGACCGATTCTGATTCTTGCAATGACAACCTCCTCCCTACGAATATTTCTGTAAAAAGGAGTCCATTCTTCCAAGATTGGTTCGATGGCATGAAGTTTGTTATTGATTGCATCATCCCATGATACCTGCCACTTTTGACGTATATACTTTTTGATACAAGGTCTAAAATCAGAATATGGTAATTTAAAATCCGATGGTTCTAAAGATAGGGCCATCTTAGCAGCCCGGTCTGCTTCTTCGTTACCTCTAATACCAACAATATGGCTAGGTAGCCAACAGTATACTATATTGCATGAGGCACTAAGCTCAGAGTTTTTGACCAGAACATTCACCAATAGTGGATTATCTAGTTTGATATTGTGTAGCGCCTGAAGCACTGATAATGAGTCACAGACAATAATACTATTTAGAATGTGTTTAGATTCGATAAATGTCAAGAGCAAGGTCTATTGCTCTGATTTCCGCTGAAAATATGGATGCATCAGTTGGCAAACTCTCTTTGGTTATGTGTTTGCCACTGACGAAGGCTGCAGCAGCCTTATCAGCAACAGTATCCATCAGTATAAAAATTTTGCATAATGTGTAAAAGTCATTGAGTAGATCATGATAAGAGTTCAAGAATAGGATGGGGTTTGTCTCAGATTTTTTCCGATCGTATAACGTAAAAATCACTTGCGGTTGCTTAATGAGCCAAGGTGGTGTTTTCGAGACAAATGTTTTCTGGATTAAAGATAGATTACATTTGATTTGGTCCAAGCAGGATGATATTCTAATACCAGATGAAGGTATAGCATTTGGTTTATTTACGTATAAAGCTTTGTAATTTGGATGAAAAACGGCCGAAAAAGCAGGGTTCAGAGGGTTGGATCGTAACTTAAGAGCATAATATGCAGAAAGCATTTCTCTGCGATGCGATAAAGGTGGTTCATTCGCTTCCGCGAGAAGGCTTTCACACGGAGATGTCTTAAATGGTCCTAGTGCAAGTCTTATTCCCTGATGATAAATTGGGTCAAGCATTTTCAAATATGACTTCCTAGCTGAACCATAAACAATGCATCCATAGTCTAAGATGGTTGATTGATTGATTGATTTAATTTTAACGGCGCACCAGCACTTTTAGGCTATTTAGCGCCATACAGTAGGTCATATTTGTAAAAAGAAAGGTTCAATATCGACCAGCGATATAGTAAAAAATTCATAGTAATTAAATATAAAATAGTAACTGTTAGTAACAGTTAAAGATATTGGTTTCCGATCAACGGGAAATGTAAATGATGTATCTTGATGAAAAGATGTAAATAATAGTTGGTATTTGCATTAGTTAAAAATTAGTTTGGGTAAGATAATACAATTACTGTTTAAAATAGAGATTTATTTCCTTTAGGAAATCTAAAATACTAGTGATTTGAATAGTATCAAAAAGTTCCTGCATGTCGTGTACATTATAGTATTTATCACGCGTAGGTTTTATGTCGGAACACGTGGTCATAAAGTGTTTAACAGTAAATGGTACATTGCAAGGAACGCACTCTGGTGGATCTTCACCTTTTAGTATGTGTGAGTGGGTAATGTATGTATGACCGATTCTGATTCTTGCAATGACACAAAACTAGTTCTGTAGGAAGGAGTCCATTCTCCCAAGATTGGTTTGATGGCATGAAGTTTGTTATTGATTGCATCATCCCATGATACCTGCCACTTTTGACGTAGATACTTTTTGATACAAGGTTTAAAATCAGAATATGTTAATTTAAAATCCGATGGTTCTAAAGATAGGGCCATCTTAGCAGCCCGGTCTGCTTCTTCGTTACCTTTAATACCAATATGGCTAGGTAGCCAACAGTATACTATATTGCATGAGGCACTAAGCTCAGAGTTTTTAATCAGAACATTCACCAATAGTGGATTATCTAGTTTGATATTGTGTAGCGCCTGAAGCACTGATAATAAAGTAACAGAAGATAATACTATTTAGAATGTGTTTAGTTTCGATAAATGTCAGAGCAAGGTCTATTGCTCTGATTTTCGCTGAAAATATGGATGCATCATTTGGCAAACGCTCTTTGGTTATGTGTTTGCCACTGACGAAGGCTGCAGAGCCTTATCAGCAACCTTTGATCCATCAGTATAAAATCTAGCATAATGTGTAAAGTCATTGAGTAGATCATGATAATAATTCAAGAATATGATAGGGTTTGTCTCAGATTTTTTCCGATCGTGTAACGTAAAATTCACTTGGGGTTGCTAAATGAGCCAAGGTGGTGTTTTCGAGACAAATGTTTTCTGGATTAAAGATAGATTACATTTGATTTGGTCAAAGCAGGATGATATTCTAATACCAAATGAATGTAATAGCATTTGGTTTACTTACGTATAAAGCTTTGTAATTTGGATGAAAAACGGCCGAAAAAGCAGGGTTCAGAGGGTTGGATCGTAACTTAAGAGCATAATGTGCAGAAAGCATTTCTCTGCGATGCGATAAAAGTGGTTCATTCGCTTCCGTGAGAAGGCTTTCACACGGAGATGTCTTAAATGCTCCTAGAGCCAGTCTTATTCCCTGATGATGAATTGGGTAAAGCATTTTCAAATAAGACTTCCTAGCTGAACCATAAAAAATGCATCCATTGTCTAAGATGGAACGGATAAATGTTCTATACAATTAAGGAGGACTTTTTTTTATCAGCACCCCAATCAGTGTGAGCAATTACTTTAATCAAATTTAAGGCTTTTAAGCATTTAGCTTTCAATTTCTTAATGTGTGGTATGAATGTCAGCTTTTTGTCAAATATAATACCCAAGAATTTTGTTTCCTCAACAAGTGGAATAAGTATTCCATCCAGCGTGAGTTTAGGGTTATCATGATGTCTTCGCAACTGACAAAAATGCATGCATACTGTTTTTGATTTTGAAAATTTGAAACCGTTATTACTGGCCCAACTTTGAATCTTATTGATATTTTGCTGGAGTTGCCTCTCAATTGTATGCATGTGCTTTGAGCGATAACAAATTAAAATATCGTCAACATGTAATGAGCAGTCAACACCGGGAGCTAAGCATTTGGTGATATTATTGAGTTTGATGTTAAAAAGCGTCATAGATAAAATACTGCCCTGGGGCACACCCATCTTTTGCTGGTGCGTATCGGAGAGGGTAGAGCCCACTCGAACTTTGAATTCCCTGTCAGAGAGAAAATTGGAAATAAATGAGGGCAGACGGCTTTTGAGTACTAGATCGTGCAGGTCTTTTAGTATCCCGTACTTCCATTTTGTGTTATAGGCCTTTTCTAAATAAAAAAAAAACAAAAAAAAAACAAACAAAAAACCGCTACTAAATGTTCTTTTTTTATAAAGGTATCACGAATGAATTTTTCTAGTCTAACTAGATGATCATTAGTACTCCGTCCATATCGAAAGCAACTTTGGAAAGGAGATATTAAATTATTAGCTTCCAAGTACCAGAGAAGTCGAGAATTGATCATTCGTTCCATTGTTTTGCACACACAGCTTGTCAGTGCAATTGGTCGGTAGCTCTTGGGGTTTGCGCTATCTTTACCGGGTTTGGGAACTGGTATTACAGTTGCTTCTTTCCAGTTTTTTGGTATATTACCAATAAGCCATAAATCATTGAAGAGTTTCAAAAGAGTTGTTAATGATGATTCTGGAAGGTGTTTCAAAAACTGGTAATGTATTTCATCAGGCCCAGTGGATGTATCATGGGCCTTATCTAAAGCCTCCCTAAGCTCGGATAATGAGAACAACTGATTATAACTTTCCGAGTTCTTGGATGTGAATTTTAAAGGTGACTTTTCTTTTTGAGCTTTAAGTTTTTGGAAGGCTTCGGTATAATTAGATGATGATGAATTTTTGGAGAAACTGTCAGCAAGAGTATTTGCAATGTCACGTTTTGAATTAAAGTTGTTTTTGTTTAGGTGCAGTTGTCGGAGAGGGTTTTGTTTGTTCTTTCCGTTTATTTTGCGTACAGTATCCCAAACCTTCTGAACAGAGGAACAAGAGTTTAAAGAAGAAACATATTTCTTCCATGATGCTCGTTTACTTTCCCTGATTGTGCGACGAGCTTTGGCTCTGGCAATGCGATATATAGTTAAGTTTTCGGGCGTCGGATGATTATTAAATTTGTTTAATGCTTTTCGACGTAGTCTAATGGCTTCTGTACATTCCTTAGTGACCCAAGGTTTTAAGATTCTTTTACAGTTGGTAGAGGACTTGGGAATAGTCTTCTGCAATTTCTATTAAAATAGATGTAAAATGCTGAATGGGATCGTTAACATTGAACACTGTGTCCTTATTCAGCCTAGTTTTGCAGAGTATTTCGAACTTGACCCAGTCAGCCTTCTTTAAATTCCATTGTGGAATTACTTCATCAATTGTAGAGTTAAGATTTACAAGGGAGATTGGGAAGTGATCGCTACTGTGAATATCATCAGCGACCTTCCAATCATAGTTCAAAAGCTGCGAGGGAGAACAAATTGTCAAATCGATGCATGTGTATGTACCCGAGCCTGGGTGTAGATATGTAGGTATTTTGGTATTATAGTCGATTGATTGATTTAATTTTAACGGCGCACCAGCACTTTTAGGCTATTTAGCGCCATACAGTAGGTCATATATGTAAAAAGAAAGGTTCAATATCGACCAGCGATATAGTAAAAAAAATCCATAGTAGTTATATATAAAATGATAAATGTTGTTAACAGTTAAAAATGTTGGTTCCCGATCAACGGGAAATGTAAAGGATGTATCTTGATGAAAAGATGTAAATAATAGTTCGCATTTGCATTAGTTAAAAATTAGTTTGAGTAAGGTCATAACAAGTTACAGTTTAAAATAAAGATTTACTTCCTTTAGGAAATCTAAAATACTAGTGATTTGAATAGTATCAAAAAGTTCCTGCATGTCGTGTACATTATAATATTTATCACGCGTAGGTTGCAGGTCGGAACACGTGGTCATAAAGTGTTTAACAGTAAATGGTACATTGCAAGGAACGCACTCTGGTGGATCTTCACCCTTTAGTATGTGTGAGTGGTTATTGTATATATGACCGATTCTGATTCTTGCAATGACAACTTCCTCTCTACTAATAGTTCTGTAGGAAGGAGTCCATTCTCCCAAGATTGGTTTGATGGCATGAAGTTTGTTATTGATTGCATCATCCCATGATACCTGCCACTTTTGACTTAGATACTTTTTGATACAAGGTTTAACATCAGAATATGGTAATTTAAAATCCGATGGTTCTAAAGATAGGGCCATCTTAGCAGCCCGGTCTGCTTCTTCGTTACCTCTAATACCAATATGGCTAGGTAGCCAACAGTATACTATATTGCATGAGGCACTAAGCTCAGAGTTTTTGACCAGAACATTCACCAATAGTGGATTATCTAGTTTGATATTGTGTAGCGCCTGAAGCACTGATAATGAGTAACAGAAGATAATACTATTTAGAATGTGTTTAGATTCGATAAATGTCAGAGCAAGGTCTATTGCTCTGATTTCCGCTGAAAATATGGATGCATCATTTGGCAAACTGTCTTTGGTTATGTGGTTGCCACTGACGAAGGCTGCAGCAGCCTTACCAACAACCTTTGATCCATCAGTATAAAATCTAGCATAATATGTAAAGTCATTGAGTAGATAATGATAAGAATTCAAGAATAGGATAGGGTTTGTCTCAGATTTTTTCCGATCGTGTAACGTAAAATTCACTTGGGGTTGCTTAATGAGCCAAGGTGGTGTTTTCGAGACAAATGTTTTCTGGATTAAAGATAGATTACATTTGATTTGGTCAAAGCAGGATGATATTCTAATACCAAATGAAGGTATAGCATTTGGTTTATTTACGTATAAAGCTTTGTAATTTATATGGAAAACGGCCGGAAAAGCAGGGTTCAGAGGGTTGGATCGTAACTTAAGAGCATAATGTGCAGAAAGCATTTCTCTGCGATGCGATAAAGGTGGTTCATTCGCTTCCGCAAGAAGGCTTTCACACGGAGATGTCTTAAATGCTCCTAGAGCCAGTCTTATTCCCTGACGATGAATTGGGTCAAGCATTTTCAAATAAGACTTCCTAGCTGAACCATAAAAAATGCATCCATTGTCTAAGATGGAACGGATAAATGTTCTATACAATTAAGGAGGACTTTTTTTTATCAGCACCCCAATCAGTGTGAGCAATTACTTTAATCAAATTTAAGGCTTTTAAGCATTTAGCTTTCAATTTCTTAATGTGTGGTATGAATGTCAGCTTTTTGTCAAATATAATACCCAAGAATTTTGTTTCCTCAACAAGTGGAATAAGTGTTCCATCCAGCGTGAGTTTAGGGTTATCATGATGTCTTCGCAACTGACAAAAATGCATGCATACTGTTTTTGATTTTGAAAATTTGAAACCGTTATTACTGGCCCAACTTTGAATCTTATTGATATTTTGCTGGAGTTGCCTCTCAATTGTATGCATGTGCTTTTATCGATAACAAATTAAAAAATCGTCAACATATAATGAGCAGTCAACGTCGGGGAGCTAAGCATTTGGTGATACTATTGATTTTGATGTTAAAAAGCGTCACAAATAAAATACTGCCCTGGGGCACACCCATCTCTTGCTGGTGCGTATCGGAGAGGGTAGAGCCCACTCGAACTTTGAATTCCCTGTCAGAGAGAAAGTTGGAGATATATGAGGGCAGACGGCCTTTGAGTCCCAGATCGTGCAGGTCTTTTAGTATCCCGTACTTCCATGTTGTGTCATAGGCCTTTTCTAAATAAAAAAGAACCGCTACTAAATGTTCTTTCTTGATAAAGGTAGCACGAATGAATGTTTTTAGTCTAACCAGATGATCATTAGTACTCCGTCCATATCGAAAGCCACTTTGAAAAGGAGATATTAAATTGTTAGTTTCCAAGTACCAGAGAAGTCGAGAATTGATCATTCTTTCCATTGTTTTGCACACACAGCTTGTCAGTGCAATTGGTCGATAGCTGTTGGGGTCTGCGCTATCTTTACCGGTTTTGGAAACTGGTATTACAGTTGCTTCTTTCCAGTTTTTGGGTATATTACCAATAAGCCATAAATCATTGAAGAGTTTCAAAAGAGTTGTTAATGATGATTCTGGAAGGTGTTTTAAAAAAAACTGGTAATGTACTTCATCAGGCCCAGTGGATGTATCATGGGCCTTATCTAAAGCCTCCCTAAGCTCCGATTATGAGAACAACCGATAATTTTCCGAGTTGTTGGGTGTGAATTTTAAACATGAATTTTCTTTTGAGCTTTTTTGAAGTTTTTGGAAGGCTTCGGTATAATTAGATGATGATGAATTTTTGGAGAAACTGTCAGCAAGAGTATTTGCAATGTCACGTTTTGAATTAAAGTTGTTATTGTTTAGTTGCAGGTGTCGGAGAGGGTTTTGTTTGTTCTTTCCGTTTATTTTGCGTATAGTATCCCAAACCTTCTGAACAGTGGAACCTGAGTTTAAGGAAGAAATATATTTCTTCCATGATGCTCTTTTTCTTTCTTTGTGCGACGAGTTTTGGCTCTGGCAATGCGATATATATTAAAAGTTTTCGGGCGTCGGATGATTATTAAATTTGTTTAATTCTTTTCGACGTAGTCTAATGGCTTCCGTACATTCCTTAGTGACCCAAGGTTTTAGGATTCTTTTACAGTTGGTAGAGGACTTGGGAATAGTCTTCTGCAATTTCTATTAAAATAGATATAAAAAGCTGAATGGGATCGTTAACATTGAAAACTGTGTCCTCATTCAGCCTAGTTTTGCAGAGTATTTCGAACTTGACCCAGTCGGCCTTCTTTAAATTCCATTGTGGAATTACTTCATCAATTTTAGAGTTAAGATTTACAAGGGAGATTGGGAAATGGTCGCTACATGTGAAGATCATCAGCGACCTTCCATTCATAGTCCAAAAGCAGCGAGGGAGAACAAATTGTCAAATCGATGCATGTGTATGTACCCGTGCCTGGGTGTAAATAATTAGGTGTTTTGGTATTATAGAGACACAGATCGTGTCTAGAAATAAATTCTTCAATTTTGTGACCTCTGTCACTTATAAGATTTGATCCCCATAAAATATTATGGGCATTAAAATCCCCGAGTAAAACAAATGGTGGAAGAAGTTGTTTAAAAAGGGTATCTAATTCGTTTGGAACTAAGTGTTTGGTGGTAAGTAAATAGAACAAAATGTAATCACTCGCTGAAGAGTGACGCTTACAGGAATGGCTTGTAAATTTGTGTTTAGAGGAATGACCTTATGAGGGGCTCTGTTGTTCGCAATAACAGAGACTCCCCCTGAGGCCCTGTCAACATTCTGAGTAGTGGTTAAACAGGGAGTAATTTTTAAGTGTGATGTCTGTATTTTTCAAAAATGTTTCCTGAAGACAGTACTGCAGGATCATGTTCATTTAAAAGCAGAAGAATATCATGGTAGTTGGCTTTAAGTCCTCTACAATTCCATTGTAAAATGGTTTTCTTCATTACAACTGTATACTAGACCTTTCGAGTGGCAGATAATTTGGTTATTTATCTGGAGGAAGTACGGGGGTGTATCTTTTGTTGTTGGATCTGGATTTACCATGAGAACATGAAGCCTTTTCCAAATCAAAGAAAACCGCTACTAAATGTTCCCTTTGTATGAAAGCATTACGAATAAATGTTTCGAGTCTAAGCAGATGATCGTTGGTACTACGACCATG
Source organism: Potamilus streckersoni (assembly GCA_016746295.1). NCBI lineage: Eukaryota > Metazoa > Mollusca > Bivalvia > Unionida > Unionidae > Potamilus > Potamilus streckersoni. The sequence goes on from JAEAOA010000152.1 coordinate 659,984, forward strand.
ACGAAAGCCACTTTGGAAAGACGAAATTAAATTGTTGCTTTCCAGATACCATACAAGCCGAGAATTGATCATTCGTTCCATTGTTTTACATACAAAGCTAGTTAATGTCTATAGTTGGTAGGATCTGCGTTATCTTTGCCTGGTTTGGGAATTGGTATTATTATTGCTTCTTTCCAAATGTTTGGTATATTACCAGTGATCCATAAATCATTGAAGATTTCCAGAAGAACTGTCAAGGATGGCTCTGGAAGGTGTTTTAAAAACATGGTAATGTATATCGTCAGGCCCATCGGAAGTATCATTGGCCTTATTCAAGAATTCCATAAGTTCCGACAAAGAAAACGGTTGGTTATAACTCTCTAAGTTATTTGATGTGAATTTTAACCGTATTTTTTCTTTTTGAGTTTTAAGGCTTCGGAATAATTAGACGATGAGGAATTTTTGGAGAAACAATCAGCAAGTACATTAGCTATTTCATGCTTGCTTTTATAATTGATGTTATTTAGCTTCAGGTGTTGGAGACAATTGTATTTTCCTTTTCCATTCATTTTGCGGATTGTGTCCCAAACTTTGTTTATTGAGGAACGTGAGTTTAAAGTTGAAACATATTTTTTCCATGATGCTCGTTTACTTTCATTAATCGTGCGGCGAGTTTTAGCCAGAGTAATAGGGTATTGAGCTAGATTTTCGGGCGTTGGACGTTTTTAAATTTGTCCAGTGCTTCTCGGCGTTGTTTAATGGCGTCTTTACATTCTTTAGTAAACCATGGTTTAGGCTTTTTTTTTTTTGAGAATTTGTCGAGGACTTAGGAATGGACTCTTCTGCAATATCAATTACGAAGCTACAGAAGGTAAAAGAATTGAACAGGAATCTAGCATCACAGCAAATATTTTTCACCAAAGGAAAATCACAAACTGAAGCTGCTGTGAAAGCAAGTTTTATTGTGGTGGAGGAGATCCCAAAATCTGGCCGACCATTTCCGGAAGGAGAGTTTCTGAAGCGCTGCATGATGATTGATTGGTTTAATTTTAACGGCGCACCAGCACTTTTAGGCTATTTAGCGCCATACAGTGGGTCATATTTGTAAAAAGAAAGATTCAATATCGACCAGCGATATAGTAAAAAATCCATAGTAGTTAAATATAAAATGGTAAATGTTGGTAACAGTTAAAGATATTGGTTCCCGATCAACGGGAAATGTAAATGATGTATCTTGATGAAAAGATGTAAATAATAGTTGGTATTTGCATTAGTTAAAAATTAGTTTGGGTAAGGTCATAACAAGTTACAGTTTAAAATAAAGATTTACTTCCTTTAGGAAATCTAAAATACTAGTGATTTGAATAGTATCAAAAAGTTTCTGCATGTCGTGTACATTATAGTATTTATCACGCGTAGGTTGCAGGTCGGAACACATGATGCATGATGAAAGTGTGTGACGTCTTGTGTTCAGACAAAAAGCAGATTTTTGCAAATGTAAGCCTTAGCAGAAATACGGTCGCTGATCGGGTTTGTGAGATGGCCACTGATGTGAAAACACAGCTGATCGAAAAAGGCAAAGACTTTATTGCATTCTCCCTTGCTATCGATGAAAGTAATGACTCGACTGACACTGCACAGCTCGCCATCTTCATCCGTGGAGTGGACTCCAATTTGAATGTTACAGAAGAAATATTGGACACGAAATCCATGCATGGGACAACGAGAGGAAAAGACATTTTTGACAACGTATGTGAAAGTTTAACCAACATGAACCTGCCTTGGGACAAACTTGTTGCACTTACAACAGATGGAGCACCGGCGATGTGCGGCAAAAAAAGTGGACTAGTTGGAAGGATGCGGTTAAAGATGAAGGAGAACTGTACCGGTGAATTGATATCATATCACTGCATCATACACCAAGGATCGCTGTGTGGTAAAGTCCTCAACATTAAAGGTGTAATGAGCACTGTAACACAAACCGTCAACTTTATCTTAGCTAAAGGTTTAAATCACCGCCAATTTCAGTCTTTTTTGTAGGAAATAAACTCAGAGTTCGGCGACATGCCTTATCATACAGAGGTGCAGTGCCTCAGTCGGGGAAAAGTTCTTAGTAGATTTTTCAAGCTGATCGTAGAAATCTGTCAATTCATGAGCAGCAAAGGAAAAGACTGGTCGACCAGTATCAGTACAGTATCAGTGGAGATACCATGAGAGGTTGGAAGCTCCCCAGTCATCTAGATTTTGTGGGGATAGGGTTAGTAGTCCCGCCTACCGACCCCCACCTAACCTCCGTTAACTTTTTTTAAAGAATGGATACTCTATACGGGGTCAAAGAGTTTAACCGGAAGTCGAACTGCGCATGCGCAAGATGGCGGCAATGGTAATTACTTCTTGGCGGGAAATATTACTTCCGACTTGTGACGTCAGACGCTTCTAGAAAGTTCGAACAGTTCCGGGAATGACAGTGCGCATGTCTTCCTCTTCGTCTATACCACGTGATAACCGCACTTTCGTCATTCTTAACCTGGACTTCAACGTGTAAGGATGGATTCAATACAGTGGTGCAATTTTTATGGTACTGTAGTGTATCCAACGATTCCAGGATTGGATATAGGTGAATATTTTTTGATTCAGGATAACAGAATATTTATCAACTATATGCCTTCGCTGAATTTGGACTGGGATAGAGATATTTACAGAACCAATTCAGCAATAACGTCAATCTGCAAGTTCTTAAAGAACTGTCGACATGCATATGTCGTTTATCACCGTTTAGATGAAGGAGACAAGTGCAGCTTTACTTCAGATATTCAATACGATATAATTCATGAGTATCCTGCAAGAAATGGTGCCAAAAGGGACATGAAAAATGGAATATGGCACACATCCTTTTTTCGGGAGATGAAAGAGTTAGAAAAGTCCTGTTATGCCGTTAAATCCCAACAAGTGAAATTTATAAACAATATGACTAAATATCTACATCAAGCACCGAGAAAATACGTTGGAGCCACTTCTCTCGCGATGGACACCTACTGGTCCAGCAGTCCAGCCGCGCAACCCAACGAAACAGACCAAGAAATATTAGACGGCACAAAAAAGGACACCCAAAAAAAAAGAGGAAGTGAGAAGATCAAAGCGAGGAAACGGATATGCCAAAGGATAAACGTTTCAAGAGAGCCCGACCGGGAGATGCGATCAAATTTCTGCAAGAAATGATGATCAAGTACAAGAAAATGGATATATTTAAATTAATCCGAGCCGCTACACTAAAAGGAAATGATACTGACGCTGACGACCTGTTGGATTACTT
>JAEAOA010001519.1:0-67500 GCA_016746295.1 Potamilus streckersoni
GTAGTGGGGTATTAGTGGTAGCATCGGTGCGTAGCGGGATTGCAGCATTATTTAGTATGGCGTTAATGGGATCAGTAGTGGGGTATTAGTGGTAGCATCGGTGCGTAGCGGGATTGCAGCATTATTTAGTATGGCGTTAATGGGATCAGTAGTGGGGTATTAGTGGTAGCATCGGTGCGTAGCGGGATTGCAGCATTATTTAGTATGGCGTTAATGGGATCAGTAGTGGGGTATTAGTGGTAGCATCGGTGCGTAGCGGGATTGCAGCATTATTTAGTATGGCGTTAATGGGATCAGTAGTGGGGTATTAGTGGTAGCATCGGTGCGTAGCGGGATTGCAGCATTATTTAGTATGGCGTTAATGGGATCAGTAGTGGGGTATTAGTGGTAGCATCGGTGCGTAGCGGGATTGCAGCATTATTTAGTATGGTGTTAATGGGATCAGTAGTGGGGTATTAGTGGTAGCATCGGTGCGTAGCGGGATTGCAGCATTATTTAGTACGGCGTTAATGGGATCAGTAGTGGGGTATTAGTGGTAGCATCGGTGCGTAGCGGGATTGCAGAATTTATTTAGTGTGGTGTTAATGGTATCAGTAGTGGGGTATTAGTGGTAGCATCGGTGCGTAGCGGGATTGCAGCATTATTTAGTGTGGCGTTAATGGGATCAGTAGTGGGGTATTAGTGGTAGCATCGGTGCTTAGCGGGATTGTTAGCTGTAACAGTTTTGAGTAGCTGAGGTTGTAGTAGCAGTAGTGACGCAATCTGGTTAAGATCAGAACTTCTTTGTCCTACGTAAAGATCTGACGGCGACCGCTTAGGTGTCATATCGTACGTGACTTTTGTATTAGCCTATGGAAATGCAGCTTTCTGAAGCACATTCTGAAAGTGATTCAAATCATTCGATACACATTCATGCTCTTCATCCACAATGCTCAGTCTCCAAAGGAAAATATATTAGACTTCATTTGATTGGCTGATAAAATTAGCTATTATGGTAATAACATAGGTTACTGGAAGATGATCCCTAACAGTTTGCTGTCAGATCTTCATGTAAAAAGTGGAGACGCTTTTAATCGGACTGGGTGTTGGTGTAGCGGTAATATGTAGAGGGCGTGCTACTGGTAGTAATAGTATGTAGTGGTGTGCTGGTGGTAGTAGTATGTAGCGGGGTTGATTGTAGTAGCAGTTGTGAGTAGGGGGTTGTGGATAGTAGCAGTTTGGTGTAGTGGTGTTTTGGTAGTAGTGGCGTGTAGTAGGGTGATATTTGTAGCCTTAGTGTGTAGTGTTTGATGTTGGTGGCAGCCGCAGTATGTAATAGGTTGTTTATAGTAGTAGTAGAGTGTAATTGGGTGTTGGAGGTAGCATTAGGTTGTAAATATAAATATACAATTTTGTCAACATTGAATCCCAAGATATACACAATACTGTCAACATTGAATCCCAATATATACACAATTCTGTCAACAGTGAATCCAAATAGATACACAATTCTGTCAACATTGAATTCCATTAGATACTGAGTGTCATTGTTTTGTCTTCATTACAGGAAACTTCTCTTTCTTCTGGGTTCGCAAAGATTACTCGCTGTGGAGGGTGTTAAAGATGTTGTTTCGCCTGAATTTCCTCGTTCTCTGTATATGTGCGGTTGTCAACAACGAGTACATGTTGTACTACATCTGTGCCATGCATACCTACTGGTTCCTTTCTGTCTACGTCTTTATGGCAATTCTCAAGTCTTGGAACACTGAGCGAACAAAGATGGCTGCAAAATTTGCAGTTTACGTCACTATTAACTGTGTAGTATTTGAAATCCCAGTCGTTACAAGGAATATATTTCGACCATTATGGTTTATTTTACAATTCCATGACGGCAAGTTTGAACCAATGCACGAGTGGGCATTTAGAGCAGGACTTGACCACTGGGCATGCTTTGCAGGCATGCTCTGTGCCTACAATTGCCCACATTTTGAAGCACTCATTAAATACGTGGAATCAACTGATGGCCATTCGAGTAGAAGTCGGGTCGTCAAAATTTCAATGAAAGTGTTGATTGTTTCAGCCGCAGTATTAGTATTGTTTATTTGGTACGTAACATTTATGGTAAAAGAGAAGTATGATTACAACAGGACGCATCCATACTCCTCTATGTTACCAATAATATCTTTTATAATTTTGAGAAATTCTTTTCCGATTTTACGACAGTATTATGTACACATGTTTGGATTTCTCGGTAAGATTACACTGGAGACTTATTTATCGCAGCTTCATATTTACCTGCAGTCAAATGCGAAGTCATTAATTGGTTATTTGCCGAATTATCATTTGCTCAATTTTTCAGTATCCACGATAATTTATCTGACTCTTTCATACATGCTTTTTCGACTTACAAATGAACTGAGCAGCTATCTGATTCCAAAAAACTATAAGCTGATTCTGAAAAATGTACTCCTATCATTTCTCATATTTGGCGGTCTGTATGTGACGATTCTATTTCTGCGTTCTACTTCATTTTTGTAGTTCTGCGTTCTACTTCATTTTTGTAGAATTTGTTTTTAAATAGTTCTTCACCAACGGATACAAGCGGAGTTTCATAATGGACTCTCTTTCTACTTTTTGTAAGCTTTTGTGCACGATCTTTGTGTTTCTACAGTTTGGTACGAAAGTTATCGCCTAACTATGCATAGTAACTACCCTCTGGTGTTTTATATTTTTTTTCAGACAACTATTGCATTTAGTACTTAATCCTTTCATCTAACATCTATAAAGGTAGAAATATAGCATTTAACTCAAATCCCCTGCAACACAAAGGATTGTGGGATACGAGGATCAACATCAAAATAAATTAAATTCGACATCATACTCAAGAAAGGTGTTTTCTTGTTTTATTAAAACAAGCCAAAAATTGATGACAACTTGACATTTAAAATAGAGAGACCTAAATTTGAATTATACTCTCCGTCCGTGCGTTATGTCTGTAAGTCTAGTTATTCATACATTAACTGCATGGAAAGTCACCAAACGTATTTCATTTGCTGTTATTGCTCTAAATTAGTATAAGAAGTATCAAGTCCAACAGGAAATAGTTTGCTATGCTTTTAAGTTATATGTTAGCCAAGGTTATCCCTTCTCTCTCTTTCTGTATATATATATATATATATATATATATATATATATATATATATATATATATATATATATATATATATATATATATATATATATATATATATATATATATATATATATATATATCAACTGATTTTAATTTTTTAATTTATTAATATCTTGTTATTGTTTAGGTATAGTTAGTACATTGATTTCTTTGCTAGGGAAATCTCGTTTGTATTGATACAAGTCTTAGAACTCAAATCTCGTAAATTTTATTGATGTCAGCAATCATTGGAGAAATGTGAGCATGGTGATATACAGTTAGGATTTATATAATTTTAATTCATATGCTCTTAGTTATCTGGAAAGTTCATATTAGAAACGAAATAAAATATTCTAGAAGTAAAATCTGATTACTACATCCCGTTAATAGTAAAATGAAAACTACGACTCAATTTGCATCGGATTATATGGTTATAAAAGTTGAAGCAATTTGGGTAATTTACCATTCACTAGTCGTAGTGATATTTGTTTTTATTGAATGACAACATGAATGCATATTACACTTTCACTTTTATTCCTTTGTAGAGTTATCTTGTACAAGGTAGGTCCTGACACTAATATATTTATAGTTGTTTGAATTTGTTTACTGCAATGTGTTCCCGTCGGTCTCATTTCCAGTGGAATATTTTGTGATCTGAGTCTAAATGTATTTCATACCATTCTGTCTCTTGATGTTGGCAAATAAAGCATGTGTTGTGAAATTGTATATATCGTTCTTCTTGAGACTTTAGCGTTCTTTATGCTTTTCTTCCCATTTTTTTAAAATTATTTGACGAGAGTTCATTATATTGCAAAGTTACATAATAATAATAATAATAATAATAATAATAATAATAATAATAATAATAATAATAATAATAATAATAATAATAATAATTATAATAATAATAATAATAATAATAATAATAATAATAATAATAATAATAATAATAATAATAACAAAAATTATTATCATTAGTACTTTTATTATTAATTGATCTTGTATTATACGTTTACGTCAGTAAAGTTTTTTATGTAGTTCAGTATTACATCAGTGTAATCATGAATTTAAAAAAAATGTCAACAACAAACACGCACAGAGAGAGAGAGAGAGAGAGAGAGAGAGAGAGAGAGAGAGAGAGAGAGAGAGAGAGAGAGAGAGAGAGAGAGAGAGAGAGAGAGAGAGAGAGAGCTCTTGCCAGTGCTAGCCCCACATTGGAGCTATGGCAGATGTTGTCAATTTTGCACTTAACACTCACTTTAATTATATAATATAAGAGTCTTAAATGGAAGGATTCAGTCTGTGCCTGGAGTAATCTATTTGATAATATTTCCTTGAGACTTAAAGACGCTGCTATTGCAGGAATCAGCATTGTTGCAAATAGCAATGAATAGTGTAGTTGTGTGACGCTCATGAGAGGATGGAGTGCAAGGAGCGATCAAACGCAAGACGGTATCACAAGGGAAATAGCGCAAAGATTAGTCACGCAAGTTACTAATTGTGATCGTATTTCTAAACTGAATTTAACTAATTGGAAAGGTATGTGGTGTGAATGAGTTACTTGAGTCGTGGTTTCAAAACCGTCCGGGGTTTCTTAGTGAAAATACTGGCCGCCATTAGCGAATGTTGTACGGACCCGTGTCTGCAAGCATAGGAATAATTCCCTTCTGGGGCATCCTTGTGTGCAGCAAGGTCTAAGTCAGGCAGGATAGATGTCGTGGTTCCTACATAGCAATCAATATCTCAATAATCCGTTGTATAATAATGCAAGCTATTATTATACAGACAAGATAGCCCTTACGCGTAAACTGGGTTTCATCCACAAATTTTCTTCATAAAATTATGTATGATTCTTACACTCATTCACCGTGGAGTGGAAAATGTGCACTTCTGAAAATTTCACATAGAGCAATAAATATGAAATGTAAAAAAAGCAACCCAAAACGTTTATCATTATGATGCTTGCTTGTATAATAATATTTAACTGGTGAAAAACGTCCATTGAACTCCCAATTATAACAAGGTATTGCATATTCTTGCACAGAATAGCAATCGTTGCCATATCGAGCAAATATAGAACAGGTTCTCCATGGTTCAGCTGTAAAAATCCGTACGAACCAACAAACCGAGATGTTACTATTTAACACAACTTGAATCATCCTGAAAGTCACACCGAATCACATATCTCAGTGTAATATGCGATATCGTATAAACCGATATTATTTCTACGCTTGAAAAGTGTGACGATGATTCACCACTGCTATATTTGTCAATGATGTCTAGCTGGTTACCTACTTATATTTCCAGTTTACGACATACTGTAATGTTGCAGAACTTTCAATACTAAAAGGAAAAAGGAAACGTATTGACACAGTAACAGTGTCAGTCTTCTAAAGAATTAACCCACCAGATTGTTAGTTTACATATGTTTCCTTAAGGTAGAATATTTCATTTTATTTTGCATTTTATCTTAGATGTAAATTCACTTGAAACACCTGTCTAGTGAATCCTTATGTCTAGTGAGTCCTTATGTCTAGTGATTTCTTATGTCTAGTGAGTCCTTATGTCCAGTGAGTCCTTATGTCTAGTGAGTATACTTGTATTAAGTCTTCTCGAGTCTCTTTTAATTTGCCAAAAAACTTTTTCTAATTAGCTATGTAACTTGAATACTGACATACTTAGACGTTCTAAGCAAACACGTTCTTTACAATTTTGTAACAGACGACTTCGATAGTTCAAAACTGTTTCAGAAGACTCTTGTCTAGTTTGTAAAATAGATAAATCTAAAATGATATCGTCAGTTTGAAACCTTGATTTAAATTCAGCTATCAAATTGGACCAATTATTTGTAATAGTATCTGGTAGTGATTCATACCATACCTTAGCAAGCTCCTGAAGATAAAATGGAAAAGCATTCAAAACTTTAGCTTCTGGTAAATCATACAAGTTAGCCCATTGTACAAAATGATCTAGCCATTTAACATGATTTTGAGATTGATCACCTTAAAAACATCTAATGTGATTAAAGACATACCTGTATATGAGAATCGGATGTTTTCCAGAGAAAAATTTCACTCCAAGAAAAAAAAAATGTCTGTAGTATCATGAGTCACGTTAATTGAATAAAACGGCTAAATGCATAATATTCATGGCACTGACAGTAATTGGTTTGCCATTTAAGAGCACATATATGATTCTTTCTTTTTGCACTGGCTGAGGTCACTGAGAAAGCTGTCGCTGCTGACTTGGTACTTTTTTTGGTAGTCGTCTGCTTAAGATACATGCTTGGGTTGTCAGTCATAGTCTGCGTAGGATCAAAGGAACCATAATGGAATGAAGTGTGAGTCACTGAAACTGGAAAGGGCGTTGATAATGGCGTAAACATGGTTACTGGCGATCTGTAGATAGCTGCCGGACAAGAGCAACAGGAGCGGAGAAGTTGTAATGAAGAAACGGTCATGTGAATAGATAGGGTCGTGCTGTAGTGTTCTGAGACAAGGCGACAGCATAATTGGGCGAAGTCTGCTGGTCGCAATGGTTTTGGTGCGAATCTCCCTCTTGGAACATAATTATGCGTATTGACTTCTGTGTTCATGATATTCGTCCATCTTCTTTCGATTATTCTCCACCAACCTTTACGAAAAGGGTCTTTATTATGCTTTTATTAATTATTTTCGTAAACACTAAGCAATGTTCTATTCGATGGTCAGACGGAAAGATAGAAAGAAAAAGGGCGAGTTCGGACTCTCTCAAAGATAAGGTGTCACGCATAATAATGTAGACACAGCTACATCCTTTCAGGGAAAAGCTTGGCTAGCGAGGGTATGGGATCTGTAAATGCAAGAGTTCTCAACTAGTTGAAGCGGGAAGTCGAGCTTTTTATTTATATAATTGATACAGAAGATATATAATGCTACATTCCAAAGATAGACTTCACAAGTTCTTTACATTGAAAAATACACGGAATGCACTGCAATGGTTTTCTTTTTAAGTTTACCAACTTCATATATTTGTAGCTTTTCGCATTTTAAAAATTGTTACAAATGATATATCTGAATCAAATTAAAGATTACAAAATATTTGCGATTAATGCAATAATCATTTTAAAGAAATGTATTTTACTCACTTTGGGATAAAATACTAATTTAGAATAGATCACAAAACTATATTCTTTATTCCTTAAAGGATATTTAAATTTCCAAATTAAATCTAAACATGAAGTCGGTAACCATTTTAATCTTTTAACCATTAGCATAAATACAATAATTATCAATTCTTAAAACAATTGAAAAATCCATTATATTATAATATTAGAATAAAAAGAGAACTCAGAAACACATTGCAACTAGGAAAGTTACAATCATACAACTTTAACTTTTAAAGGTACTTATTTTATAAGAAATTTTGCAACATAAAAAAGTCTTATCTGAAAATTCAAGAGTTCTCAACTAGTTAAAGCGGGAAGCCAAGCTGAATGCTAGATTCTTTTGGTGGCTTATTTATACTTGATCATGACACCTCCTAACTTTTTATGATATCGACTTAGTTTTTTGAGATGGAAGCCAGCAACACGTTCGGACATCATGATTGCTTCAGCTAGTTAGTACCGGTTTTATCCCCATAGAACTACTTATGTTTTACGTTTTTATTTCTGCCCTTGTATTAGCCTCCAAGCCATGATGCTAAGTTGGAGAATATGTCAAGAATTTTTGCCATTGAGTGTAAGGTTAGTGAGTTTATACATGTATAATTCAGCAAACTTATACCAGTTATAGAGGCAGATTTTTACTTTTTTGTAAAGATTTTTGTTAAGTAAATTTACACACATACAAGAATGAGACTTGCACTAATTGTAAGAAAACAATCTTTATCAAGATAGAATATAGCTCTATTAAATAAAGTTAATCTACATATATTTTAATGGAAATTATTCCCAATATAGTTTAATGAAAATGAGTCCAAAGAAGAGTTAGTTTTAATACAATTTAGAGAGATTTCTCATGTTCTTATTTAGGGGCCCCGAGTGGCCGAGTGGTCCAAAGCGCTGTCCGTTACGGATCACTGCCATCTCACCTGTGTCTGCGTGGGTTCGAGTCTAGGATTCGGCGAATGTGGATATGTGAGAAAGCTTGCCAGTAGCTTCTCGTGGGTCGTTGATTCTTTCCGGTGATTTCCCGGTTTCTTCCTCCACCATTAATACTGGCCGCCATAAATAGCCTATGGTGTGCCGAAATATGGCGTTAAGCCCAACAACAACAACAACAACAACAACATGTTCTTATTTATACTTAAAATTTCCCTCATTACAGTAATAAAATGCAATAGGAAAAGGGAGATAATCTTATAGTTGAAGATGTCCTATAGAAACACTACTATACGATTTATAGTACAATATAATAAGATGCTGTAGGAAAAAAAGATATAAATTTAAAGGTCACTGGCCATCTACATTGTACAAACGTGATTTTATTAAAGTCATAAACAAAACGCATGTGTTATGTATAGCATCAAATAAATGTTTAATTAGATTAAAAAATTTGTTTGTTTAAAAAAAATATTCAGCAATCTCCGTAAATATTCTGTAGTTTCCGCGTACCATACACTAATATGACGTACATTTATCCCTTCTGTAAAACCTTGCGTTTCAAATGTTTTATGCGTAAATGTCTGTTTCATATATATTATGTCTCTTCTTTAGGACAGCAAATATCGTGCACTGAGCTGCATATGGATGTAACAAAAAGAGAGATGATGGTACAAAAAGGTGATTTTTTCCCCCCAAAAGACCCTGTTCACCAGTTAAAAAAAGGACTTAAGCTGTGGGATCGATTCGGGTGAGAGGATGGGAAAGTTATATCAATAATGCCGGATTATAGTCAATGTGGCGCAAAGACGATTCGGCCCAATTCGAAAGACGACTGGGCCCAACTTAAAAATAATTTGAACTGGTACTTTTGTTTCAAACAACATATACTTTTAGGAATAGGTTTTACGGATAAAAGCCCTGAATTTAAATAAACCATCATGATAATTTTCATAGAAAATAATCATATTTCGTAACGCACACATGCATGAGAGAAAATACAAACTGACATGTCTCGATCGATCTAATTAAAATATTTATATACATTTGTTATGCTAAAAATTTATTCATTTGTTAAGCAAAATTTTCAATATAATTCTTCAGTTTAAATTATCAATACTGATTTATTAAACAATAATACTTAACATATAATATTCTACAGAATATGTATACATTTTTCTAAGTGTAGTGTACATGAGATATTATAACAAATATATTTAACTTCAGGCTTCACGTTGTAACACTGCTGATCATAATACACAGTCGATTACACGAGAGAGAGAGAGAGAGAGAGAGAGAGAGAGAGAGAGAGAGAGAGAGAGAGAGAGAGAGAGAGAGAGAGAGAGAGAGAGAGAGAGAGAGAGTAATGTTGAGTAATTTTTCAGTATTTAGTTGCTGCAATATGTAGGTCTTACCAGTTAATTTTATTGTTGTTTTTTTAAGTTGTCTTAGTGTGTGGGGGCGTAAAATAATGAAATGTCATTACTAGTCAATGTCGTCAATCATATTTGCTTCATTATTCCATACAAATAAGGAAGGAAATAATTTGGTGTTAAATTTGTGCGCCCCACCCTACTCCCTCACCGTACAAAAATTATAAGTATACACTTATTTGGAAATAAAATTAAAAAAAAACTAACCCTGCATCGTTATCTTCTATTCCTTCCTTTTTCGCCATGCGAAATTTATTTCAGAAACAAATAACAAAATCATTAACTCCGTATTTGTAGCGGATGCTGGATTGTGTATGCATCTATACGGTAGGGTATATCGCTTAGGTCAAATAAAATAATTGAAAAAGAGGCGAAAATATCACCCGACTGCCTGAGGATATAACGGTACCAATTGTACAACTCCGTTTGGGCAGATCATAAGATGTAGGGAACATTGTATTCATAAATAAACAACAAAACTAGCTTGGACTGGTCCATTATGTAAGAGTTGTACTTTCAGTTAAGGTTTAAAAAAGTTGAGCCTCTTGGCAACATGTGAGAGTATGCTAATTCGTGTCTAGATCACATTTTGTATTTTTTTAAAGATTTTTTTAGATGTGGTACACACGACTGAAAAAGTGTCTGGTGTAAATAACTCTTACCCCTGTATAGTTCCAGCAGAGCTATCACTCTTCAATGCAATGGAGTACCAGTTTCTGACCGTGTTATTATCGCTTCAAAGGTAAGGGACAGTCCAGGACTAACCTCCTCCCCCTTGCTGTCCTATAATGCCCTCCACAGATACGATTAAGCGCAATAGTGGGACAGTACGGGGAAGCGCGGCCAACTGTCAAGCAAAATATATCATAACTCAGTCTTCACTTTGGCATTGAAGACCTTTTAAACAAACATGATCCTTTGGAAAGGCGGTCAAATTTTAAAAAAAACCAAGACAAATTCTGCGATTGTAAAAAAAACACAATGGCTGATATCCACCCAACAGATTGAAGGAAATTTTAGGCCCTTATAAGTACGCCAAGTACACAAAATTCAAACATTGATATATTCAAACATTACAACTCAAAGGCATTCGACAAATTGCAAAGTTGGCTAACACAATATTGGCATAAGGAATCCCGTAGGAAAAACTAGATATAATTTGACCAAGCGATGGGGTGCGTTCGATTGAATAAGCCTCATAAAGTTCCAGAATTCCCAGCTCGGGGCCAAGCGCCATCTTAAAGGGACATACGCCCAGCCTGGGGCCACAAACAGTGGCACTAATGCCCCCAGGCAGTACGCGACTATAATCCTAATCATTCAATCACATTCACTGTTGACTCGGCGCACCAAATTCACCCAAAAGCGGACACGTTTTTCTGAGCTCTCGTTATGAAGGATTATGGATCATAGATTGGACCTTAAGGATAATATTGGATGATTCACTACATATAGACTGCCACTACACTGTGTAAATGACTGAGGTAAAGTAAAATCTAATTAAATCGCGCGCTTATAAATATTGTTATTATTATAATTGTAAATCTGTCGTTGTTATCACGAAGGAAAAACTAGAGGCAAGGTAAATAAATATAATGAATTAAAATTGATTTTGTTACTATTGATTGAAATAATACATTATTATGACTAACTTTACGAAACATTTACGCTCTTAAAATTAAAAAATTTAATAACCCAAAAGCTTTCTCATTCTATGAACATTCAACCCTTTCCCGTTTGCTTATTAATAATTTTAATATAAAACAGTAAATATTCACTCAACTACATTAATCATTGGCAATATTACAAAATTATACCAATATCTTCACACACTAGCTTAAAAACATCTCCATAACTTAAACTCTCAGCAAAATAGGTACCATAACTCTAATAAACATCAACAATATTTTTAATTTTCGCCCGCCAAACAAATTCTTCGTTACCCTTGCCGGGTGAAATATGGAACCAGCTTATAAATTACGTTACGCAATCTACATAGGCTTATAATATAAGATAGCATTTGATTGGCTGAACTTTAGGCGCGCTCTCCTCTTATGGAAAAAGTCAATACCAATGATGTAAGCAGTAAATTTAACACTCGTCCAGCGTTCCTTCCTTCATTTCAAAAAATAAATATTTCTGGGGTATTTGTACCCTTATAAATCTGGTTATAAAATATAAAACTAAATTAATATTTTAGATCTATTGTAATAAAATTCTTACAACTTTTACTCTTTACTTAAAGATATTTAAATTTTAGTTATGGGAATAATCATAAAAACCATGACAATAATCGTAACTATTTAACACATACATTTATTATATTTGTACATTAACTTATTGTATAAAATTTTATTTTTTATTTTATTTATTATTGAAAACCTTAAGAAAATTAAAACTATACAGATGTAAAAGACGATTCCAATGAACACATAATATAATTATAAAACCTACTAAAAAAACAATATTGGGCTAGGATTGGATTGAAAAGTTCGGCTGTTTCATCCAATCAAAAATGATATTCCAATGACGTCAGCAACACATCCAAATTTTATCCATTCATTCCAAATAAATACTGAAGAGGGTCTTTTGATAAAAATTAAAATTATATCACAACAAAAAAGTTATTTAATACATACAAACTCTCCACATAACAACAATATCACATTAAATACTCTATAATACAGTTATAGGTTAGATACGGGAATAAGCATAACAATCATAACAATAATCATAAATTATTTACAGTCTAATGTATTAATTCTGTAGTCTAATTTTAAGTTGGTAATATTATATTCGTTCATTAATAATATAAAATATACAGAATTAGTAATTATAAGATAACTATCAATTCATAATATTCTAATATCAATACGTATTTCTTAGTAACAATTTTAACAATCATCATAACTATAGACCTCTCTTCAACTCTAAACTCTATTAAGTTTCCACTATAATTCTTAAACTCTAAAAATAATAATTTTATTATAGCAAATTTACAGGCTTCAGAAATATACAAATAGTAAAAACAATATAATTGAAAACATAATACTATATTACTAACAATAACCATAATTATAATACATATTATTAAACTACAGACATTAATATTTCTCTCATTCATTTACTGTACGAACAACAAAAATCACCACCTTAAATAAGTTTTTAATAATAAGAAATGACTCATTAAACTAACATAACTCTCTAGGTTAAGAAAATAAGTAACATATTAATAAATATAACAATGGTATTCCTTAAATTAACATAAATATAACTAGTAGGTATACTCTTGGCTAACTATATAACCTCCTATCCTATAATAACAAATAATAAATATTACTATAAAATAAATTCAATTAAAATTAACATGCTCCAAATTATACATAACTATAGAGGATTTAAAACACTTAGACTATTAAGTTAACCAGACAAAGACACTATGACAACAAACATACATACTTGAATCATGCAAGCTTCTGTGTGGAGAACACCATATGAGCCGCGGCATTTTTTTTGGCCTACATGTGCATGAAGCACATGTTATTGATTCTGCACCAAGCGAATCAAGTGTTACTTTCATTAGTGAGTAATTCTAAGTCAAGTCTGTAAAAAATACTAAAATTGCATCAATAGAATTTTGTCTATATGTTTATAAAATTACACCTAAGTTAAGCTTTCAAAAGATATTTTTACTAAAATTTTAATTTTCATTATTAATCAATTATAAACAACCATCTATGTGCCAAACATGTGTAAGCCACATACGTTTTAAATAAACATGAGTTGTGAAATTTCCTATCATGTTTAGATTTTCTTTGTTTTAGTGCACTATGCGTACTTTTTGTTTCAGAAAGATATGTCAAATCTGGTGGGTATCAGGTACCCTTTTCAAGTTTGATATCTTAATTTGGTATTTTAGGGAAAATTTGAAAAATTATATAAAACCAATCATTCCTTTCAGGACCACCGGTTAGGTTGTATTCCCAATGAGAGCTCATAATAGCCAAACTTGAGTCCAATGTATGACAGTTGATATTAACAATCTTTTCACTTCCCCACTGTTGTAAAAACAACAATGGAGGCACATTATTTTGGTAAATACTCTATCAGCAACAATCTTCTTTCTTCTTTTCTTCTTTTGGATTTTAACTCCGCTTTTACTATTATTGTAATGTAATAGTAAAATCTCCTGGTTCCTTTGTTCTTCTTTCCTTTCTTCTCTGTTCTTCTTTCTTCTTTGATCTTCTTCTGTGGCGAGAGCTCCAAGAAACACGTCTGACCTCTTCAAAGGCTGAATGTTCGAATGTCGTCAGTGAATGGTAGGTAGGTATCTGGATTATAGTTATGTATACACTCTCGTGTTTTATGACTTTAAGCCCTGAAAAGGGAAAGTGGCTTCTCCTCCTTTCGAGGCCGAGCTCACCCGTGTCTCAGTGCTAGACACTTTTTAATGCCCCGGCGCGTGGGCCTCTTACCCCCCCTGGTGGCTCACCGCCTTAGCCGGATGTTACTTCAGAGTAGTATTGCTATCCAGGGAGGCACTTAGCCCCTGAGCTAGGCGTTTTGTCGTGGTGCTGACCTTTTTTGGTGACCATTAAGACCTTTGTTTACTTAGTCTCATGGAAACATCCCAGACCGACGCCATGCCAGCCCCAGAAAAGACAGGAAAGAATCAAGAAAAGGGAAGTACCGTAGAGCCCCTCTGCTTGCCGGGTTCTGTAGTGTTGTAGAATTGTTGTTCATACCCCAGGTCCACTTCACAGTAACAGGCAATTGAGATTTGTAATCTTTTCTTTGTGTGATTGTGTGGCCCGGGGAGCTTCCCCTCCCTAGTTGTCTCGTTCCTTCCATCCTCTTGCTTCCCGTAGTCCTTTGTGTCCATCTTGGCAGTAAATGTTCTATACGCCCTATCATTATTAAGTTGTGATTTAGTGTTTCCCGTTGCCTAGTGGGGATGAGAGTACCTAACTATCTGCCAAACATGTGTGAGCCACAAACGTTTCGAATAAATATAAGTTGTGAATTTTCCTAACGCGTTTTTGGTTTTCGTTTTTGTATACTGTGTGTACTGTTTGATTTCCAAAAAGAAAGTCAAATTCGTATGGTATACCCTGGTAAATTTGAGATCTTAATTAGATAGTTGGGAAGATAAGAACTATTTTAAACCAATCATTCTTTTAAGGGCCACCAGTAGAATTGTACATCCAAAGAGGGCTCATTAAAAAGAGCCCAAAGTATGGCAACATGAAAGATCTTTTCTACTCCACTGCCGTTAAAACAACAGTGGAGCTACAATATTTATGAATCAATACCGTTTCGGCTGCTGTCTTCTTTCTTCTTTTCTTCTATTTATCCTTCTTTTACCTATAAAGAGCGTAATAAATAAAATGTCTTTTGTCCTTTCTTAGTCCTGTTTCTTATTACTTCTTTTCCTTCTTCTTTCTTCTAGGTTTCTTTCTTTTTGGTTTCTTTCTTCTCTCTTCTTTATTCCTTTGTTTTCCGGGAGCTTCAAAAAACATGTCCATCCTCTTCGAAGGCTAGCTCGGTACCTCAGTGAATGTATTGGTATGATATGGTACTGTTATTATAGTCATGTGTCCACTCTCGTGTATTATGACTGGTTAAAGCCCTGAAAAGGGCTAGCGGCCTCCCCTCCTTCCGAGGCAGGGCTCACCCGTGTCTTAGTGCTTGACACATTTTTGCCCCGGCGCGTGGGCCCTAAAAGCCCCCCTAAATGGTTTACCACCTTAGCTGGACCCCACCTTTCGGTGTTGTTGCTATCTAGGGAGGTACATAGCCTTGGTGCTAGGCTTTTGGTCCAGTGCTTGACCATTTTATTATTGTCGGCCTTAACAAACTTTTCTATAGAGTGTAATAGAAACAGTTTGAGTGACAAGATCCCCGGACTCGGAATAGGCCAAGGAAAAGCTCCCAGAAAAGGTGTCATTTGTTGATCTGCTTCCCTTGAACTCCTCATCTGTGTACAGGGGCCTCCTCGTCTTCTTTAGTCTTTACTGAGTGGCCCCTATACGAAGTCTGTATCCTCTTGCTCCTTTCTTCTTGTCATAAAGGGCCTCCTCGTCTTCGTTAGTCTTTTCAGAGTGGCCCCTAGGTTTTTCCTATTCTTTCCAGGATTGTTGCTTGTTCGGCAATGGATGTCGTGTATGGCGCCTCTTTCAGTTAAGGTTCGTGTATAGGGGAGTCTGTTATTGCCCGTTGCCTAGTGGGGGTGGGGGTTGTCCCTAGCTGCCAAACTTGTATATGCTACAAACGTTTCAATTATTCCTGAGTTGTGAAATTTCCTATATATTGTTTTGTTGTAGCTCTGTTCAAAGTGTACTTTGAAATAGTTTATATATTTTTTTTTCAATTTGTTTCGGGTACTGTGTTACCCTTTGACTTTTGTATGTCTAATTTGGGTTTTATTTGTTTTGGTTATGTTATTGATCAAATTAAGTTCTTTCAAGGGCCTTTTTTAATAGTTGCTTTTTTTTCTAAAGAGGGCTCAATGTGTGGCATATGATTAGCACGTCATTTTCAAATTGCTCCTGCCGTTAAAACGACAAGGGAGTGATTTGTGTCTTATCATTGTGATAGAATTCTCAATTCCATCATTTATTGGCTCATGATCATTACATCCTTTTCTAGTTACTCCTGCCGTTATAACGACAAGGCAGTGCTTTTTGTCTTATCATAAGAATATTTTAAAATGTGTTATTGTTTGTGATGGTGAGGTTAGCTTTATTTCAGCTATCCTGTATGTAGGGGTTTGTGATTTGTATAAATGTTTGGGCTTGGGCCATCTGTTTGTAGAGCTACATTGGTTCCCTGTGTGTATGCTGTTTTGTCAATGTGGGGGATGAGTGTAGGGGTACTTTATTAGATTTGAGGTTTGTCAGATTGTGAATCATCTAACCTCTTGATGGCAATGATTACTACTGATCCTCTGTTCATTTTAGATATGGCTTCCGGCTTTGTTGTTATTGCTTGTGATGTGTCGAATTTTGAAAACTCTTAGAAGCTTTGGTTAAAGAAAGTGTATCAAAGTCAACTTAATTAAAGTAGAAGGGCTAGAGATAGTTAGATGATTATTTTCATTTCATCTCTGAACGTCAAAAGGGAATTCGTTCTAGCCGACGTAACATGACCGAGTCAGATGCTATGGTACAAGAGAATGACATAAGACCCTTTCCCAAAATCGACCGCTTAAAGGGCAGCAGCTGGCTATAGATGATTGTTCAAAGTAATGATTAATTACGGCATGATTAGTTGTTTAGTTGTCTTGTCAATCCAAATATTCTACGGAACAGGTTTAGGAAACAGTCTATTCCGATTGGTTAATATGGATTTATGGGCGTAACTCTGTAAGAAATTAAAGGTTTTACTTTAGGAAAATTCTTTAGTCTTTAATCTTTCGCAAGGGAAGTTAAACGATTCCGGGATCGTGTAAGACGTTATCTCGTGATTTGGTAGTACAGCGATAGTTTTGTCCCAGCAAGTAGGCAAACTCTACATTTTGAATTCGTAAAAAGTACGTCTTCATTATAGAGTAAGGGGCCAGACAGTTGTCTCAGTTAGAAGACGGACTATACGTGAGGTTCGTGGAAACGAATAAAGAAACGGCAAAAGGAAACAGCTTTACTGGATTCACATAAGAAATCCCCGAATAATCACAGGACCAGAACAAGTTCTACGCAGAAATCTAAGTCCAGAGACGATTGTTAAGTCAGAGTTCGACGGACAATAGTCCAAGACGAAAAAGCTAGACAAAGATCGACAGAGCAGGGACGAACGGAAGTCTTGATGTCCGCATAAAATAGGTGATGAAGTCTCTCATCGTTGCACTCAAAGGTCACATCTCATTGACAATGAAGATAGTAATTTAACGTTGAAAGTAATTTTACATTTAAAGAAATTTGTATTGCCTTTTTATTTGAGTACATGTTAGTACCATTTTCCTTCTTTTGTAACCAAGTCATTGATTGCTTTTCACTTTAAATTCTGTTGATAAACTGATTAAATTTTATATTTGTTCATTGAAAGGGGGCTCGTAGTGTTTATTTCTTCAATATACTTGTTCAGTGATCTGCATTCTTCTTTCTATCTATCCACACTGGGTAAATTACACCGCGGAGATCATTCCCTAGCAACGAACCGTAGTGAAAGAGGTTGGTGTGTTTAGAACGCCGCCAATTTGTCACATTGTTGTTGTTGTTGTTGTATGTAATTACTCTTCTTTCTTTTTCCTTGGTTGTGCTTTGTTGTAATTCTTCTTTCCTTTCTTTCCTCTTCCTTTCTAGCTTTTTTTATTTACTTTTGGTATATTTTAATTGTCTTTCTCCTGTTTTTCTTCTTCCCCTTCTTTTTTACTGTGTCTTCTTCTGTTTCTATCCTCTTCTTTCTTCCTTTTTCTTCTCTTTCCTTGGTTTTCTTATGTTTCTGCCTCTTGTTTCCCTTTTCTTTTTGTGTATTTCACCTGTTTTTCCTTTATTTTTATTTCCCATCTGTCGTTAGTAGTCGTCTCTATTCCCCGATCCTCACATTGTTATCCCTTGGCTGCTCTACCATTATTATTTATTTTGATAAAATGCTTATTTTGGGGCGGACATGATGGAAAACATCTATCATTTTCAATCCTAATTTCCTGCTTTTAATATTTGTGTTTTTGCTTTATATTAGGGGTGGACTTTATATATTTTAAGATAGTTTGTGCAACCATATTTTGTTGTCTGTTCATATTTTATATCATGTGTGATTTTTGTATTTGCTGTAGGTAGTCAATTATGTTTGCATGTGAAATTTGGATGTTTTTATTATATTTAGGTTGAAAGAATAAAGGATATGTATATGGTGCTTTTATTTTTGTTTGTTTATTTTGAAAAATAATTCTTTGTGGATTGTAGTGTGCGCATTCATTAAAAATATGTTCCAGGGTTTCAGGCAAGTTACAGTGCTGGCAGTTTGGTCTTATCACTTGTCGTTTGTTGTGATGTTTGCCTATGCTATTGTGCAATTTGGTCTTGCCTGTTTTGAGTCTGTTAATTAGGTGATTTTCTCTGTAATATGGTAGTGATTTCCATTTGATGTGGCAGTCGACTTTGCTTTGAATTGAGTATAATTGCGTATGGTTAGAGTGTTCGTCCCACTGCATTTGCCACTGGTTGTTGATGAAATTTTGAATTTGGAATGATATTTCGTGGGTACTGTACCCTATATCTATTCTATAGTTGGAATTAAGTGCCTCGTTTGCAGCCTGATCTGCTAGATCATTTCCTTGTAGTTGAATGTGGGAGAGAACCCACAGAAATTCGATATTTCTTCCTGTTCCAATGACTTCCGTATGCTATATAATGTATTTTCTACCAAAGTTACTCTGTTTGTTGGTTTTGATGATTTAATTGCTTGTAAAGCGCTTAGCGAGTCGCTTATAATGAGGTGAGCTATTTGATCTTGTGTGAAAGTCCAGTTAATGCCTTGGTTTATGGCCCAAAGTTCGGCTGTGAATATTGAGCACCCGTCGGGGAGTCTGACCTTAATTTTGTGATGTTTAGAGTGAATGACTACTGCTGCTGCTGCTGTTGTGTTTGCTTGCGGGTTTTTGGAGCCGTCCGTGTAAATATGTGTGTGTTCTTTGTATTGTGTGTTTAAGAGTTCCTTTATATGTGTTAAGAGCTTCCATTGATTATCTTTTTTATTACCCCCCTCCCTAGTAGTCGAAAGTTAATTTTAGGTGTTTGGTTCCGCCATTGGGCTTGGGTCTTGAAACAATCTTTGTTCAGCTTGTACGTTGAGTTTTGGATTTTGTTTTATTATTTTATATACTCGATTGAAAGCTGGGGGGTGTTTTACCCATTTTGGGCGAAAGGCGACCCCACTTTTGATATACGACTGTCTGCTGGGGTTGTGTTCTGGGAGGCTGCTGACTCTGGTCGCATATTTTAGTAAGAGCTCTGTTCTTCTTAATTGCAATGGTGGATCACCTGTGAGTACCTGTAGTTCTCTAAGGGAAGTATTAGGTAATGTTCCAGTACATAGTCGTTGTTCTTGGTACTGTATTGAATCTAGTTTGTTGAGTAATGTCCGTTCTTCAGAGTAGTACGCTTGACATGCGTAGTCAAGTTTGGATCTGATTACTGTTCTATATATCTTGAGCATAGTGTCCTGATCTGCCCCCCACTTGAGGCCTCTTATATGCCTTAATAGGTTAAGGTCTGGTCGGCATTTTTCTATGAGATTATTAATGTGCAATTTCCAGGTTAGATGTCTATCAACACAGTATGTGTGGTAAATAGCACTTTCTATTTGTTTAAGTATAGAGTGGGGGGTTCAATTTGTTTACTGTTTTTTGGTGAGAAGAGTATGGCCACAGTTTTGACCATGTTAATTTTGAAGCCCCAATTATTTGTCCAGTTTGAGATGTGATCTAAGCTTGTTTGTAATTGTTCTATGTAGGTGGGGCTTTTTGGATTTCCGGCTTTCCGTACACACTCGTCATCCGCAAATTGTGAAATTTCAACAAGTGTTTTAATGTTATTCGAGAGGTCATTAACCATAAGGTTGAACAAAATGGGGCTTATAACACTACCTTGTGGTGTCCCATTTTCAAGTTCTTGTTCAACTGAGTTTTCAGCCCCTATTTTGACTTTAAAAGACCTTTTATGTAGAAAACTTCGGATCCATTGGTGCAAGCGCCCTTTAATACCAAACTTGTTGAGTTTGAGAATGAGACCATTTGTCAATACTAGATCGAATGCCTTCTCGAAATCTATAAAAATATCCACAAGATGTCGTTTTTTCGAATCGTTGTTGTTACATGCTAATTTGATGTCTGTGTCTAGACGTAGAATTTGGTCAAGTGTAGTACGACTTCCTCGGAAGCCGCTTTGATTCTCAGTTATCAGTTCGTTGTATTCAATGTAGTATTTTAGGCGATTCAGTATCATGGTTTCCATGATCTTGCATAGAGTGATAGTGAGCGAGATTGGTCTGTAAGATGCTGCTAGGTGTGGATCTTTATTATTTTTAGGGATGGGGATGACTAGAGCCTTTTCCCATTTGAGAGGTATTTTGCCATCGGTCCAGATTTGATTGATATGATGTAGCAGGATATTTTTCATATTGGGTGGTAGATTTTGGTACATTGCGTAGCCTATAGTGTCATCACCTGGAGCAGTTTGTTTTTTATATTTAAATGCTGTTTCAAGTTCTGTTAGATTCAAGTAGTCGTTTAGGGGGTCTAAATTACATGTGTCCTGCGCTGTCATATCAGTAAAAATGTGGGGGTATTTGTTCTCCATGTTGGATTTTTGTGTCAGGAAGCTCTGTGAGTGGTTAGAGTTTTTGCTTGCTTCTGCAAAGTGTTTGGCAAGTGTGTCTGCTTGGGTTAGATTGCCAATGATATTAACTTTTATGTGTTTTGGTATTGTTTTATTAACTTTTATGTGTTTTGGTATTGTTTTCTTACCATTTATTGCCCTAATTTTATCCCAAATTTGGATGGCTGGTGTTTTATTATTTAGGCTCAAGCAATATTCCTTCCATGATGTTTCTTTGGCAGCCATGAGTGTTTTCCTAGTTATTGCTCGATGCCTTTTATATTCGATGTAATCATCTGTTTGTTTGCTTCGGTTGTAAGTGTTTAGTGCGGCTTTCTGTTGTTTAGTTGCTTGTTTACATTCATCTGTCCAGCAAGGGAGATTAGTTCTTTTCCCTATCCCTTTAGGTTTTGGTATTGCTTGAGTGGCTGCATTTAAGATGCATTCTGAGATGTTCTGATAGTATTTGTCCTCGTCGTCGTCCTGTAAGTCCTCTAGTTTGACATTTTGAAGTTGTGATTTGAAAAGCTTCCAATTAGCATTGTTTAAGATCCAGTTTGGTTGTGTAGGTCCTGGTGGCGGGGGTCTTTGGGCTCGTAGTCCAATTTGTATTGGGAAATGGTCACTGCCCATGGGATTTTGGGTAACTAACTCCCAATGGGTATCAAGGGTTATATCAGGTGTGGTTATGGCGAGGTCCAATGTAGTTTTATTGCCTGTGTGGAGACACATTCGAGTGGGTGTACCATCATTTAGAATATTTAAGTACAAGTTGTCTGCTAGTTTATATATTTGAATACCTCGTTTGTCTGTTTTATGTCCTCCGCAGGAGTGATGGTGGGCATTGAAGTCCCCACAAATTATGGTAGCTTACTTATTATTGTCAAAGAGGCTTTTGATGGTTGCGGTTGGGTTTGTGTAGCCTGTGGGCGGGATATAAACATTGTAAATATTGAAAGATTTGTCATTTTTTCTAACTTTAAGGCCAATAACCTCAGTGTGGTCATCGTGATTGGTTTTAATATCAATTTGCTCAGAATTTGATACGTCGTTATGTACATAAAAAGCCAGTCCCCCTCCCAGTTTTCCATTCCCCCTGTTCTTAAGATAGGTTTGTTCATATTCTTTGATTTTAGGGAGTTTTGTTTTTTTGGTTCTGAGATTGGTTTCCTGGAGGCAGATTATCATGGGCTTGTTTTTGGTTTCCTGCAGATTGGCCTGTAGTTCTCGGCAATATGCATGTATGCCTCGACAGTTCCATTGCCAAATGAGGAAGTCTCCCTTTTGGTTGTTGTTTTTGGTTTGTTTGTTTTCAGGGTGTTTTGTTGTGTTTGATGTGCTATTTTTTGTTCCTAGTGTTGCATCTGTTGTTGTTGTTGTGTTTCCTTTAATTGCGTAGTGGTTTATTAGTTTGACTGGAATGTTGTCAATTTGTTTTATTTTCTTGTAGGCTTTCATTTGTGCTCCGCTGTAGCACCAGACTATAATGTCTGATGACTTGGTCCTAATAATTTTAAGGTTGCCAGATTTGTGTTTCATGAGTTCAATTCGAATGGCGGAGTCTGATAGGGTTATCGGGGTGTTATTTAGTGATTTGAGGTATAGTGTTAAGTACCTTGGGTGGGGTTGGAGTTTATGCTTGGGTTGAGGTCCGGTTTCCCTTATTGTTTGTGTTTCACTTGTTGTACTGGTGCTATCCTGTTGTGATTTTTGTTCAATTTTTGGACATTTCGCTTGTGATTGTTCCTCATTATTTGCCTGCCTTTTGGATTTATCTTGTCGGTCCACTAAAATTTGTTCTTCATAATTTGGATTATTCTGCATTTGCATTTGATCTATCGTTGTTACATTTGTATGTTTGTTGTTGTCAGTTGGTGTTACGTTATGACTAGTTTTGTTAACCCTTGGTGGACCACTAAGTGGTTGTTTGCCCTTTCCGCTGTATGTAGCTGGTCCATTTGAATTATTAGATAAAGTAAGGTTGGCGTCTTTGTCTTGCGATATTTCAATTATGTCTTGTGAGAGAGCTGCCATAATCTCTCAGAGTTCCTCTAGTGTGTGAGTTTTGGACGGCCCCGGTCTTTATCGTTTGCGTATCTAACTTTTGAAGGCTTATTCGTTACTTGGTGTGTCTTAGATAGAGGTGTTGATTCAAGAATTTGATCTGTTTCCATTTCAAAGTGATTTGAGGTGACTACATCTTGGTCTTGGCCGGATTACACCGCCAGTTCATTCATTTTGGGCCTTTTGAAGTTAGTGGTATTAACGCTTGTTGTTATAGTGACCTCCATTTTGTTATTATTCTGTGCTTGGTCTCTTACATACGTATAAGCTGGATGTGTGGCTTTGCGTTTGAGATTTGCACGACAGGTTTTTGGTCTTATACTCTCTTGTTGCTTGTTTTGTGAGACGGTAAAATCTATATTCCCATAAATTTCATTGAGGATCTTTCTTCCTCGTATGTCCTTTTGGATCGCTCTCTTAGCGAACATGTATTTAGTGAAGGATACCTTAAGTTGATTTGCCATTTTGCTGTTTTTAATTGTTTGGTTGATAGTTGTCCTGATTATTGTAATATTTACTCTTTAAATACAGCTGTAATTTCTTTTTATTTCTTTCCCAAGTATAATTGATTTATCTTAATTTGATTTATACCCTATTTAAGTTTGTCTTGTTTATGACTGTATATATATATATATATATATATATATATATATATATATATATATATATATATATATATATATATATATATATATATATATATATATATATTAACAAAGAACAGCCAAAAATAACAATAAGTAGGGCCGAAAGACAAAGACTTCCTACCTTGTTTGATCCTCTTGTTTTTCCCTCTTTTATGATAAAGACGGTAGAGATCCAAGTTTAAATCCTTGTGAATATACTTTCACTGTTGACTCACTTCCTTCTTTTCCTCTTCATTTTCTCTTGTTTTTCTTTGTTCTTTCTTCCGTCTCCTTTCCCGCTTTTTTGTTTCCTTTGTCCTCTTCTTTCCTATTCCTTTGTTTCCTGTGTCCTCTTTTACCCGCTTTCCCAATTTCTTTGTCTTCCTCTCTCTGCTAATCGTGTCCTTCCTCTTCGGAGTTCATGCTGAGACTGAGCTGTCCGCAGTGAATGTGGAGACGCACTCGCTTTATATGGTGAAACCCGAACGTGAAAGAAAACATCCCTACTGGGCTTTTAGTGTTGGAAAGTGATGATAGCTCATCTCATCGCGAGGGATAGAGAGAAAGTCTAAGAGTATATATTCACGGTGTGTTTTTTAAAACAAACGACATAAACTTATTTTCAAATTACAACATTTTTATTGAGGAGACAAGGAACATAATTAACAAAGAACAACGTCAAACAAACAAATTATTTTTGACAAGGTTGAAAACGTTGTTAAATCATGTGAGATTTCCATTGATGAATGTCACGAGTCTATTAATGTACACTATATTTTCTTGCTAAAGACAAAATATAACCATAACGTTCACAAAACCATCGATCTACTTTTTCATCGTTTCTATATGAGTGACGATCAAAATAGGGTACTAAATGTTGTAAAGAATATCCCAGACTGAGCTGATGAAGAAAATAAACACAATATTGTCCACACACCATGGAATCGCTGCTTTGTAATTTCACATTATTTAATCATGTTGTCTAGGCATTTCTTCTCATAAAGTCAATGATATCATCTTCCAAAGTGAGTATTCGATACGAATCAGAATACTCCACACAATTTCTGTGATGAAAGTACACGGATATCCAGTGAATTCCTGATGGATAACTGTCAGTGTTGATGACATATGATTGATGGTCTTAAGGTTTGCGATGAGGGAGTTCGACTTTAGCACACACCAAATGATTCCAAGCAGCAGTATACGAACTGTTGTTCAAAAGGTAATGAAGTTGACAGGGATCCATTTTTGGTGTTGTTTTGTATCTCCTGTTTCACAAGTAATGATAAGACAGCAATTCAAATCTCACTGTTTGCTTGGAAGGATCTGACAAGCTACCGTTTTTCGTCTAATTTCCCACCTGTAAGATAAGAGAGCTACAATGCTATAGATCTATTCAGTAGTCAGTGGAGGTATTGAAGGTGATGACGTCAGATATTTTCCAATGTACGATATCAACAATTCCTCATTTGACTCCAAGTCTTTGTTTCCAAATAATTCCAGAATAAATTTCCATAAATATCTTTCAGAATTTGTTACTAAAATGTCAACTTCTTGTATTTTCAGTCGAAAAAATTTTTTAATCAAAACATCAAATGAAGAACAAACAATTATGGCAACAAAATATATACACTTTGTTCCTTCAAGAAGCTAGAATGACTCTTCCGGAAGAATATTAAAAATAAGTATTTAAAACCCCCATAAGATCATTTCAAGTCTCGCGAGATTGGTCATTTGGTTTCTTACCAGGCTAAATTTATCACGTACGTAAATTTGTCCCCAGTTAAGAATCAATCACAAAAAGACGTTGTTTACACATAGTGATCACGCAAAGAGAGTATGCAACTGAAACTGATCACTCATTTGATTTTGGATGTATGTAAGTATGTATGTATGTATGTATGTATGTATGTATGTATGTATGTATGTATGTATGTATGTATGTATGTATGTATGTATGTATGTATGTATGTATGTATGTATGTATGTATGTATGTATGTATGTATGTATGTATGTATGTAAGTATGTATGTATGTATGTATGTATGTATGTATGTATGTATGTATGTATGTATGTATGTATGTATGTATGTATGTATGTATGTATGCATGCATGCATGCATGCATGCATGCATGCATGCATGCATGCATGTATGTATGTATGTATGTACGTACGTACGTGTGTGTATGTATGTATGTATGTATGTATGTATGTATGTATGTATGTATGTATGTATGTATGTATGTATGTATGTATGTATGTATGTATGTATGTATGTATGTATGTATGTATGTATGTATGTATGTATGCATGCATGCATGCATGCATGCATGCATGCATGCATGCATGTATGTATGTATGTACGTACGTACGTACGTGTGTGTATGTATGTATGTATGTATGTATGTATGTATGTATGTATGTATGTATGTATGTATGTATGTATGTATGTATGTATGTATGTATGTATGTATGTATTTATGTATTTATGTATGTAAAAATGTATGTATGTATGTACGTCTGTACGTACGTACGTTTGTATGTATGTATGTATGTATGTATGTATGTATGTATGTATGTATGTATGTATGTATGTATGTATGTATGTATGTATGTATGTATGTATATATGTATGTATTTATATGTAATAATGTATGTATGTATATACGTCTGTACGTCTGTACGTATGTATGTATGTATGTATGTATGTATGTATGTATGTATGTATGTATGTATGTATGTATGTATGTATGTATGTATGTATGTATGTATGTATGTATGTATGTATGTACGTACGTACGTACGTACGTACGTACGTACGTACGTATGTATGTATGTATGTATGTATGTATGTATGTATGTATGTGTGTATACATGTATGCATGCATGTATGTATGTATGTATGTATGTATGTATGTATGTATGTATGTATGTATGTATGTATGTATGTATGTATGTATGTATGTATGTATGTATGTATGTATGTATGTATGTATGTATGCATGCATGCATGCATGCATGCATGCATGCATGCATGCATGCATGTATGTATGTATGTATGTATGTATGTATGTATGTATGATTGTATGTAATAATGTATGTATGTATGTACGTCTGTACGTACGTACGTATGTATGTACGTACGCACGCACGTATGCATATGTATGTATGTATGTATGTATGTATGTATGTATGTATGTATGTATGTATGTATGTATGTATGTATGTATGTATGTATGTATGTATGTATGTATGTATGTATGTATGTATGTATGAATGTATGTATGTATGTATGTATGTATGTATGTATGTATGTATGTATTTATGTATGTATGTATGTATGTATGTATGTATGTATGTATGTATGTATGTATGTATGTATGTATGTATGTATGTATGTATGTATGTATGTATGTATGTATGTATGTATGTATGTATGTATGTATGTATGTATGTATGTATGTATGTATGTATGTATGCATGTATGTATGTATGCATGCATGTATGTATGCATGCAAGTATGTATGTATGTATGTATGTATGTATGTATGTATGTATGTATGTATGTATGTATGTATGTATGTATGTATGTATGTATGTATGTATGTATGTATGTATGTATGTATGTATGTATGTATGTATGTATGTATGTATGTATGTATGTATGAGTGTATGTATGTATGTATCAAGATATCAATTCTAAGAGAAAGAAACGAAAATATTAATTTGTGTACAACATATTGAAATCTCTAGTTATTGGAAGATAAAAACATCCAAATTTTAGATAGTGCTTTGATATAGATTTGGAGTGTAGGAGAAGCGTGTTCCAATCAATAATTCATATCCTGAGTATAATAAGGACATTGAAATGAATTTAGATTAAGCATTTATTATTGCTCAGCTTTCACTTGGTAATGGAAAAAGCCTAAATAATAAGCCAGTTCAATAGTTCACCAATCGGATAGAAGCCCAATAATGTTTTATCTCACCATTCAATCAATTAAACCTTACTAAATTGCTTTGTGATGTTGGGAACAAAGTAATTGATATTCACCCTAGGGAATTAATTAAATTAATTAAGTTCACGATGTGAATGTCCACTTGCAAATGGAAGGTTATGGACATGATCCAAAAGGTCGTTACTTCGGAAAAATACCGTCCACACACTCACAATCTCCCCCCTAAAATTTGATATAAAGTTAAAGCTGTCCTTGGATAGCACGCAAGAAGCACGCGTGATTTTTAGACAAACATCTTTTGAGGCTGGATGTAGCACTTGTGATCAGGCAGCTTCCAGAATATAAAAAAGGCTTTGAGCTGCTTTATTCTCAGTGCGTTTCCATGCTCAAAAGAGTGCCATGTCTATTTCTTACAGGTAAGAAACTTATGCTTTATACTCGCTTTTGGAAGTTAAAGATTTTATAGTGAGTTGTGGTATTCTTCTGAATTATTTTTATTTCATTAATATAATGTAATAGTGAATTCTCTTTTCTACTATGAAATATTTTACTGATTTAATATTTTACTGAATTGATGTTCATTGTATTTATAATATAATATTATTGAGTTCCCTTCTTCCACAATCATAATGTAATGAAATATTTTACAGCTTCGCTGTTCATTAGTATTTGTTTGTAATAATTACTAGCTTCATGTTATAATTTAATTGAGAATAAATATATATTCTTTAAATAATAAGTTATAACATTCACAGATCTTTTTCAGGTCTTTACCTTACAATAAATAAAATAAAATACATTTATTACAGTTGTTGAATTTTAGGCTCTTTAAATATTTAAATCACTTGTATTCAAAAATACAGAAAAATGAATGGACAAATGAAATACTAGATTGTGGAAGAACTATTTAATAAGTATTGTAATATGTATTGTATGTATTTTCAACATAAATAAATTTACATGTTGTATCTTTAGTATATATATATATATATATATATATATATATATATATATATATATATATATATATATATATATATATATATATATATATATATATATATATATATATATATATTTAGAAATATATATACATAT
The DNA here is from genome assembly GCA_016746295.1 of Potamilus streckersoni. Taxonomy (NCBI): domain Eukaryota; kingdom Metazoa; phylum Mollusca; class Bivalvia; order Unionida; family Unionidae; genus Potamilus; species Potamilus streckersoni. Next base: position 28,731 of record JAEAOA010001519.1, read on the forward strand.
ATATATATATATATATATATATATAAATATAGATATAAATATATATATAAATATATATATATATATATATATATATATATATATATATATATATATATATATATGTGTGTGTGTGTGTGTGTGTGTGTGTGAATAAAGTGCGTTTCCATGCTCAAAAGAGTGTCATGTCTATTTCTTACAGATTCTTGGTACCTTATCGTAGCCAAAGCATTCCCCACAAAAAGATGTAACCGTATCTACACCATCATAAGTGACACCTTTTTCTTATGAATGCCGAACTTTCTACCTTCTCGTAACAAGAGACGAGAAGAAGGTTATGATAGAAAACGTCTAAAACAACAACGTCAGACTTTTCTTATCATAATATATGTATGTATTTATGTATGTATGTATGAATTGGCAGATTACAGGGTGTTATTGGAGATACGCAATGTTGACTTCTATGGCATCTATATTAACATCGAGATATATACGATGATACGAATATAAATTGAGTAAACAATGTATTCAGATCATTGCTCTTTACATTATGGTCTATGTTAAGTCTTCATTAAATTTACATGTTTGGTGAATGTTGAACCTTTTGAAAAAGTGGTTATGTTGAACAGAATATTATGAAACGTTATTGACTCAGTTTTCACCTGGTGAACTGCAAACGTTTATCTACGATTTTCAGAAATTATACTACTTACTATAAAAAATAAACTTTTTACGAAAGTGTATTGCTAGCAAATAATTCAGGTTAAACTCTGGATATACTTTAAACTGATTTGTCAGCGACATCCACAAGCTTCCACTGCCATATCATTCCAATCTTCTTTCTTCACTCCTGAATTGTCCATATAGAGCACGCTAATTGGGGACAGCTTTGTTGGAACACAGCAAGGTTTGGGGAAAGAAGGTTGAGCTATATTCATAATGTTCTGTATGTACGCATGTTTTGTAGAATTGGAAATCATAATATTCAACGGACATACGCCAGCACAATAATATGCATTGTATCCTTTAGGGGCGATAAAAAAGATCTGAAATGTATATAAAGAGACGTGTGTTAATAGCTACCACAATATATCGTACATTCGGAAATTTAAAGAAGATGTATCCATTTGAAAATATCGACACAGAGCATAAAGCTAATGTATTTATGAACGTATCAGATGTAAATGGCAGATTAAACTCCCCTGCGCTTGCATGTGTGTTGTTCATGAGCTCATTACTGTATATCGTTACACACATTCATGGCTCTTTTGGCACATTAAAGAAAGAATGGATTGATTTACTGTAACGTCAAGGAAGACTTAGTTCGAATAAAAGACATTCTCATCCTGGCTCATTTAACAAGACGATAAATTCTGTTTTATCCATTTGTCTTTAGATATTGACAATCAAAATGCTTCTATTATTATATTTTGTATGCAGCAAATACAATGTTTAAATTACGGAAGAACCGAAGAGATTATTTTGTTGTTTGCTTCCACAAGATAATCTTTGTTTCTTGTATTTAAGTATTTGAGATGTGGATTTAATTTTATTTCGAATCAGGTCGATATACAACAAATCCACGTCATCATTTAGAGTCGTCATGGTTTTCCAAAACATGTTTCTCTATTAAGGTGAAATGAAGCAAATTCATTTGACTAAGCCTTTTCCAATGAAACTGACGCTAGAGGTATAGATGAAACATGTTTATGACCAGATGTTTTGTAAATAAATATATGTATAATAAATATATACATAAAATATTTTTGACCAATAAATAAAGCCAAAAACAATTAAATTATCTAATTCAATAATCAGTAGAAAATTGAAACATTTACTTTATATATGGCCGCGAAATTCACATACATGTCGTGTCTTTGGCATTCCGAACCTGTTTGCTGATGGGCACCCGAATGTCTACCTGTAAAAGTAGAATATCTGGAAACGTGTGATTCGTAAAAAAAATATTAATTATGAACAAGAACACGAAACTCTAAAGGACAAATAGACACAAAACGTAATATTTCATATACATGACACATGAATTTTTCTGAGAAGGCACGAGTTTTTAAATTCCCCAAATTTCTGTCACCTATTTTCGCTCTGATATTATAGTTGACTAAAGGAACAAACTGTGACTTCGTTGGTTTACCAGGGCATTTGAAGATATTAGCAATTTGGTATTTGTTGTCTTTCGTGGGTTTAGCTAAATAGCGCAATTTGTATATCGTGTGATTTTGTGTTGGCTTGTAATCGGTAAGGAAACGTGTAATGCCAAAGTTTTCTCAGACGACGATAGGAACAGTTACAGCTTCAAATACAAATAACCCTATATGGCCACAGACAAACATCAAAATTCTAATTGACCTTAATATTAGTGTAAGGCGAAATTACTATACTCCTAAGACCAAGTTAACACACTTTTAATGAACAATCCTTCATAGAGGAAATTCCAACAACAAATCAAATGAGGTGCCGACAGCCTTAGTTTGGAAGACATTTAGTCTGTTTTTTTTTACATTTATGTGCCGATCATTGTACATGCATTAGTTTAAAACTTCATTATTAATTTTTATTTATTATTTTAATACTGTATGTATTAGTTCGTGGTAGTACTGTACAGTAGTGCATGTACACCGATCGGCATGTAAACGGCAAATAATATAAATATTTTTAAATATTGAAATTTATACTTGCCAGACGTGACTGTAGAGAAGTAAAGACAATTATTATATGCTCATCTTTTTATCCGTTAACTTTACATTGTCAGAATCGTTCAATATCCAGCGATATTGAACACCTTCATATTGCACCCCCACGTGACTGATGCACGTGAATAAGGAACTACTTTCTATAGTAAACAAACAATGGATGCAGACGCCAGTACTTTAGATTTATTGTTTTTGTCGGTGGATGAAATAAACCATTTGAAAGTAGAGATGCCAAAGTTGAGAATGTGGATGAATTCATAGAATCACAGAAGAAATTTTCAACGATACTGGCGACTGAGCGTGATATCAGAAATGTTCAGCAATGGCTGTATGAAAACAAACGTGAGACGCGCTGCATTGAAAATATCATTCCGGAACATTGTTGAAATCGAAAACACATTCCATAGTAGACTGTACGGAACTCCTCAAGAAATGAATATGTTGTTCACAAAAAATAAACAATATTGAAACCAGCATCTTCTTAAGAATTTATGTTTAACAACATTCATATTTTTCCAGCTTCCAAACTATCCATGGTAGAACAGAACAGTTATGCAGATTGTTGTCATCGCCAGTCCCTGAAGTCACACGTACATCGTGAGGAAGACACACAGAAGGAGATAATCAGAATTTGGCTGTATTGAAAGAAAAACAAAATCTCTTTATTCCTGACCAGCTGGGAACTTTGTTTAATGGCGCAGTCATTCATAATATGACTTAAGATTTCAATTTCAGATAGACCAAAATGGGATTTCTATTTTAAATGAGTGAGGGAGCGGTCCGCTATGAAGTAAAAAGGTCAATGGGCGGAGCTATATGTGCATAAATGCTATTATTGTGTATTGAAGGAGAATTAACGATTGTCAACTTATTTAGTTTAATAATAAAATAATAAATTTTATTATTAAATAAATTTGACTGTGAATTTTATTATGAAGTCTTTGGTAATGAAACAAAACCGAGCATATAATAAAAAGGTTACTGCATTTGAATGGGAAAATATGAACTAGTTTTTTTTTTCGGATGGATATACTGCACTCCCAAGGTCGTGCAGTATAGCCATCCGAAAAACTCGTTCATATTTTCCCATACAAATGCAGTAATCTATAAATATTACGCATTGTACTGTTGTACTTATTATTATAATACTGTTTGTATTATTTGCCGTTTATGTGTGTATGTACGGTGATAGGTATTAAATGACAACTATATGAAAATAGTGTATGGACATTTGACTAAGAAGAATTCTCCAGATCCACTGGCCAGACACAATTAGCAACGCTATTCTGTGGAGGAGAACTTTTCAGCTTCCGGTAGAGAAGGGGATCGTGAAAAGGTGGGATTGAATAGTACACACTATATAGAAGCCGCCAACCAACATTATCAGAGAGACCTTGGGGTTTAACCCTCAAGGCAATCGGAGAACCTAGCAACATCACTTTGAGGCGGACGTTACTAAGCTGGTTCATACCTGGAGTCAGTTTAAGCTTTTAATGGGATGGTACAGAACAAAAGTCTCTGTCGGTCTTTTGTGGGCGGCCTATACCCGGGCAGTAGTGACGGGCAAAACTAAGTGTATGTATAGTGCATGTGTGTGATATGGATTTTGCACGTAGCTTTAACAATATTTCAGTCATATAACTACGTTGTCTGGAGTGTGGCAGTTTACAGTGACAGGTAGCATGATGTCCTACCTATATTATCCTGACACCAAGCCGACCAGTCCGAACATTAACCTTTTAATGCTGAGTGCCAAACGAGAAAGCTGTTAGTACCATTTCATACTTTTGGTATGACTCATCCAGGATGTATGTACAGTGATCGGCATTATAGTACTACCACGCAAGACAACAAATTATTACTTTAATACTTCAAACAAATCGGTGTCCATTATAAAAGTTATTCCCTGTGAGATCATCCCGTTTACAATAAGCAGTATGTATTGAGAGACAGCAATACAATTAAATTGTGTTTACATTTAAGCATTTATTTATGGAAAGTATCCCATTCAGGCTTCATTCTCTATAATTATTGTCATATTTGTTTTGTAATTATTTTCATCGAATAGTGACATTATTTAAAATACGTACGTCATTTCTCTAGCAGGTAACATAATTCACAGCCTGTGGCCTATAACGACATTTTACTTGTATAACGGTAATTAACTATCCACAGCAACTTTATTGAAATTTTAATATTAAATCATTATCGATCCTTGAACATCTATAAATGCCTTCCAATTATTTGTTTTTTTAATCTTCATTTCACCTTCCTTCTTTATTTCAAATATGACATTCAAACGATTCCTCCATTATTATGAAGTATGGTAATTAATGTACAACCATGGAATACAAACCATTCCTCCATTATTCTGAAGTATGGTATTTAATGAACATCCATGACATACAAACCATTCAGCCATTATTATGAAGTATGGTATTTAATGTGCAACCATAGCATACAAACCATTCCTCCATTATTATGAAGTATGGTATTTAATGTACAACCATGGCATACATACCACTCCTCCATTATTATGAAGTATGGTATTTAATGTACAACCACAGACAGTCAGCTCGTACAAGAAGTAGTTGACTCGTGAATAAAATAAAAGGGTACTTACATAATAATAATAATAATAATACAATCAGTATAAACAGCAGTTTCACTTGAAATCGTCGCCAAATTTTTTGTCTAGCAATTTTATTTACAAATGCATTTATTTCAATTTGCAATCTTTAAAATAAATTCTTAACAGTTTCTGCAACATCATTGAAGTAGTCTGACTCCCATGTAAGAATTTATTAGCGCATTTCCTAAAGTAAATTATATTGTGTTCCTGATTGCATCACAATGCTTAAAAGGGAGGGAATACTGGTCATTACATAGACAATTAACCTATATTAATATTAAACAGTATATCTTTTCTAAAATAATTACTCAATAATAAGATTGGATATTTACAATATTTAGAACATAGCTTTCCTACAATCGAAAGGCAGGAATAGAAAATGTTTATAACGGTGTTTTATGTATAGCCATGGGCAAAGAAAAGGAAAATATTTGCAAGAAGATAGTGCATGTACTGCGATCGCCATAGAAAAGGTAAACATTTATATGAAAGTAGTACCAATACAATGATAGTCATTGAAAGGCAACTATGTGTGTGCAAGTAATGCAATACATTGACCGGGATAAAAAGGCAGATATTTATATGAAAGTAATTAATGTACAATGATCGGCATAGAAATAGCAAATATTTAAATGAAAGTAGAACGTGAATTTGTGATTGACGTAGAAAAGTAATTACATCTGCATCTTGTTTCTCCTTATTTACAGGCTTAAACTTCTCCTTATTTAAAACTTTCGCTAGCTTTGAGTCATAACTCGGTGTTTGTTTGCCTTAAGGAAATCAGAAGTTTAATTTGATCATTTATAAAAGATGTTTTATAGTTCTTCTGCATCATTCTATGTTGAGACGTTGATCCCACCAGCATTACAATCAGCCATAACTTCGAGAAAATGGATGAAAATTAAGGACAAAGCTGGTAAAACATAAATAAAATAAAGTAACATGAATTGCCAGGTTAAAAATGAAAGGTAATATATTCAACAAATAATTTATACTTTTTTTTAAAAATATGGACAAAGGAATAATTTTGATGAACTTTACTCTAAAAAACTGGTTTTGAATCCTTCTGTTATATAGCATGTAACGATAGAATCGTAACAGAAATCATGGGTTTGTCTGGGATAAGAATTTCAGAGAAATTGATAAGAAATTCAAAGGAATTGAAAATGTTTTGAAATTTAAATATATTGTAGTCCGAACATTTTGCTCTCCCCTATGTTTTGATTTTACACAGTGAAACCAACAAACTTTCACATAATGTGGGAAACATTATTTTTAATCCTACCCAGTAATGAATACAGGCCTTGATAAAGGAGGAATTACTCCAATATTCCAGTTAATATAATCGTTTAGAAGCCAACCCAATTATGTTAATAAATTTAATAGAAAAAAATATTGATTCAGTATTTGATATAATGTACCTTATGGATAAAAGTCCCTTGTTTTTGATTACCAAACCTGTTTATGGATCTACGTCGCAAATTATCGAATTAAAATTAAAATATAAAAATGAAATGGAATTAAGAAACTTATACTTCAAAAGAAAAAAATACATTACAGAATGAAGAGAAAGAGAGAGAGAGAGAGAGAGAGAGAGAGAGAGAGAGAGACAGACAGACAGACAGACAGAATTAAAAGGAAGAAAAATAAAATGGAGATGAAAATGCAAAAATGAGAGAAGCAAATGCAGGAAAACATTGATATACAAATGCATGAAAAATAGAGACAACTTCATATAAAAGACATGTACATGAATTACATATACAAATAGACTAAAGAGGAATGCAAATAAAATTGAAAATGCAAAAAGAATACAGATAGATGAAAATGCAACTAAAATTAAACAAATTAGATATGACCAGTATAATATTCATATTTCATAAATGTTTTTGAAGTTAAAAATGTTCGAGTAATAAACCCTTTAAAGAAAAAAGGTATAGATCAATATATTTCACGTTTTGAAAAAAAAGCCGAGACTTTAAAATACCTAACAGAGCAGTGGACTTTGTTGCTACGGGGTGTACCTATTGCAAATCAGGATATCCCATGCAAGCTACCAAATCCAAAATAAATATAAGAATGAATGTACGTATTGCCAATGCTCATGAATCAGGATATCCCATGCATATGCTACGGGGTGTACGTATTGCAAATCAGGATATCCCATGCATATACTACGGGGTGTACGTATTGCTCATGAAATGTATACTTGACTGTCAGTAGTACGAAATGGTGAATATGGTTTGGACAAGGGGAGTATCTTGAAGGATTGTGAGTTCGTCAAGTCGGTTTCCTCTCAGCAGATGGTTACTTGCAATTACTTTAAATTAAAAGGTAAGCAATATAACAAAGAGCAAATCCGGACGTTCTTGCTTTTAAAAGGTCAATGTCATAGTATTATTTTGGACAAATCCATTTGTGTGGTCAAACAAACCCCAAACTAATTACATTATGGACAAATATGAACTAGTTAGGTCAAAGAGATCTGTGATTCAGCCTATCCCATCACATTTAAAATAATACGGGACACATGAAATTTTTATGTCATGTTAAAAGATAATTTTGTTTTTGCCGGAGAAGTCTTCTTTATCTGATAGGTTTTTATTCAGTGAGTAAAGTGAAGTTTCATTCAAATGTATCCCGATAATGGTAATTGAAAATCAAATTTAGTTTCAGGGCATCTGACGATTAAGGTTGCGAAAATTTGCCCATTGAGGTAATCATTTATTGATAGCAACGCCATAGTTAGCATTAAAATCTTCATCACGTAATCCTGCCTCTTCAATTACTAGAGCTATGGTAAGACGAGCGCTTGAGAGTGTAGTTACACTATTATTATAATGCGACCATAGGCTTATAAAAGAAATCAACTTTACCTCAGCAAGAAAAGCACGACAGCAATGGATTTAAAGTCCCACTGATTTATTTGCTCTTAGGGTTTCATTTTCATACTATTTCATGTATAAAAAATATAAAACAAATAAAAAAATAAAAACAACTGAAAAAAACCCACTAGAATCAATTCCAATTAAGGAAATGACAGATCTATTTGACTTTATTGTGATAATGATTCGATTTTTCCAATGGAGATGGACACATCATTCGGTTTGAATGTCTTTCGCAAAAGAAGCAAGCGTACGATATTAGATGCAAATCAAGATGGTATGCACTTGGAGTGATAGAAATTCCGAGAAAATTCACCTTAAACGCTCAATAAATAAATTAGGCTAGAAAATTCTCGATTGTATAGTTAGAGTGGAAATTCAAGTCCACCACCATACATGACAGGCATTTGGATCACTCCGGTTCTTTCTGTATGATCTTTAAGTTTCAGTTTATTTCAATATTTCCCAAATGTTTGAAACAATCAAAAGTGTTTAGGGAAGAAAAGCATCGGAGATAGAAAAATCATATTTTTTCAGACAAGATAGTGATCTGCGTTAAAATCGGATACTTGAGATTATTTAGTGAACTATATCCTGCAAATAAACATGAAAGATACATTCTTTCGCAAAATCCTGAAGCAGTCAGCAGTCGGGCGTTTCTGTATGACCTTTAAGTCTCACTTAATTTGAATACTTTCCAAATGTTTGAAAGAATCAAAACGGTTTAAACAAGAAAACCATCCGAGATATGACAGTCAAATCCTTTAAGACAAGACAGTGATGTGCGTTAACATATGGTATTTTATATTATTTAGTGCACTGTATCCAAAGAATCAAGTCTTGCAATAAAGAAAACTGTCCCAGAGAGAACAATCAGATCCTTTCAGACAAGACAGTGATCTGCGTTAAAATCTGGTACTTGATATTCTTTAGTGTACAGTACCAAACAAACACGCTATTCTTTCATTGAAAGTGACACATCATGCCTTGAGTCAGAAGTATTTCTGATGGTGGCGGATTAGAGCAATGTTAAGGCCGCTATATTTATTGTAATGGAAATGGTGTAATACACAACCTATACAGAGGTAGCATGTATATAAATTGACTCTTTGTATTCTCGGAGACTCTCTCATTTTTTTCAAAAACTTTTTGCAGTAATTGGGTGAAATATAAAGTCTTTGATAAAATCCCGAAGCAGTCCGCATGCCTGTCAGGAAAGACGGTGTTACCTTTGCTCTTTGATTGCTCATACCTTGTGAATATATTAACTATCAATCAAGAATAAATTCAAGCTGACAACAATTATGTAATTATTTTGTGCTGAAACAATCAGAAGTATTAAAATATGATTAAAATATGATAAAGAAAAGAAATGAAGAACACATAAATAAGAAAGAAAAATCTAACGTCGTTTTGCTGAAATCGTTTCCAGCAGAGACTCTTCTTTTAACATCTGCAACATGGCAGACATGGCTGGTTGTTTACTTTCTGGATCATCGTCTCCAATTATTTCAGATTTTACGTGACCAGTCTGTTGACCTGTAATAAGTGAAACGTCAGAGAAAAGTAAATAAATGTTCAACAGCAGCCAGTCCATGTGACAATGTGATTTATACACACATCTCTCTGTATGCACACACACACACACACACACACACAAACACACACACACACACACACACACACATATATATATATATATATATATATATATATATATATATATATATATATATATATATATATATATAAATAATCGAAAGATTACATAAAATAATGCTTTTCTTTGCAAACATTCCAATTGAAAAGTGTTTGAAAAATATGGTGACGACGAAATTTAACAAAAGAGATTTGCATTAAACTTTGGCGATGATGTAAACAATTTTCTATTCCTTTAAACATTGTTTCACAATTGTTCATTTTACTAAGAATGCTGATGTAAGATTGTAAGAATACATTATATTAAATTTCTACCAATCTTTCTATCTGATCGGTCTTACATTTCTATTATAGTTGGATAAAATAGGCTCCATTTTTAACATAGACTGGTAAAATAGCCTCTTGGGTTGTAACGGGAATTTAAAATAGGATGAGGCACGCATAAGGGATCGTGAGAAAGTCTCAGGCATAACGGGATTTAACAGAGAATTTAACTTGTACGCATACTCGCATAGAGCTTTAGGGTGACATAAGTTAGCCAGGAACATAAAGCTAATTTGAATATAAAATCCAACAAACCACCTTTAGTATTTAGCATCTACGGATTGATTAACACAACTAACCGTAATTTTCAACGAGCTATAGAAGAATGTTTATACAAGTACTTTGTCATTTCACACGTAACAACACCACCAACCCTAATTTTCATCGCAAATTGTCGGAATGTTTATACAGTCAGATAACTAAATAATCATATTATTGCTATCAGTAAGTCTCCCCACTTAATGATTATATACAATTCTCGCTGTTAGTAGTAACAGTTGGCCAGAAGATAAATTCCAACATTCTGGAATTTCGATACCAAAGACTGTTACCAGGTCAGTCCTGTGGTTTATCTTTCCATGGCCGGGGATGTTATTTAATTAAAATTCCTTATCTCTAAGACTTACACAATACAAGAACGGAGTGGCATCAGACAGTTTATAGGTGGGCCTGATACTGTGAGCAACAATGGTTTTGGCTTTATTTTACGTAAAAGTTGTAGGACCATTAATTGGTGTTTATGTGTCCTTTGAACCCGAATGTAACAATTATAATCCATGCTCGAAACTCGACGACGAACAAATATGGAAGGCGTTGACATTAGATGTGGTCCAATGTACGAATATCAACAATTCCTCAATTGAATTAGTTTTTTTTTCTGAATAATTTCAGAATAAGTTTCTATGAATATATTTCTGAATTTTTTATAACAAGGTCAACTTGCTGAGCTTCCAGGAGAATAAATTATTATATCGAAAAGTCAGATGAAAAACAAACAATCTGGCAACAAATTAAAATAACACCTTGTACCTTCAAGATTTTAAATCGGCTTTGACAGACTAATATTAAGAATTCATATTTAAACCCCGAAAACATCATTTCTAATTTTGCGAGATGGGTCATGTGGTCTTATCTGTAGACCCACTTATTAAACAATAATAACAAAGTTGTTTACACATGCTGATCACACAATGAAAGTAATCAATCACTAACTGCCTATCCTAACTAATAATAATTCACATGTAACACGTTTTACGTCTTTGCTAAAAATATTTAGTAAAAGAAAATATCGAATTACTGAAAAATAATATCGAATCCTTTCAATCATTAAAATAAATTGTAATGACACAAAATAAAATAAAAAGGAATTTCAAAACTAACACAGACGCAGTTTAATTGAATATACGTAACAATACGTACAAATACTCTATCACACAAGTTTTAGTAGAATGTAAAGAAAGGAAGACGAAAGAGACATACACTTTCATAAGCAAATATAATATAATAGGTACATAAGCTGTTTATAGACACACTACTCTACCATTTTATATACACTGTCAAAAAAGAGACACAAAGGAGTATGAATTATAAAGGTACATGTAGACATTGACATAGGAAAACATTTACAATCAAATAAATACAAGCACACACAAATGAATTGGCAAATGTGATTCATATTTCTCATTTCGATAGATATGGGTAGATCTACAACTGTTCTCTTCCGCTTGTAATCGTGCGTATTAGAATTATTCATTGGGTCAGTCTTTGTTAGATACATCGGGGTGTCCTTAGGTAAGGTGCTTTTGTCCCATTGCTTAGTTACGAGTGGAAAGTCAAGTTTAGTTTAAATGATTTAAATAGAAGCCTCCGGACACATTCGTTCCTGATGAACATATCCGTATTAACGAATGTTCCGGATAACTGAATCATTCAGATTTTTATTTTACTATGTAATCATACACCAAACATCTATAACCTTTGTTTGGCTGGATTAATTCGCTGATCGAGCCGGCAGTCAGAGATTGATACATTGACACACCTCAACATTTGGTAGGTGAATTTGTGTTATCCGACTGATTGTATTTTCATATATGATTTTGCGAATTTTCTTAGTTTTGGATTGATTATTTCCGGATGACTGAGAAAAGTTTTATAGTAAAATTTACACTTTGGTCTACTATTTGATATCCGGATCAGGAACGTGATTTTCTTGATGAAAGTAGCAAATTAACGTTTAGAAATTCCGTTCCCGTTGACTTATGTCTGGATAGCAAGGCTTCTTGATAAATGGAGTCCGGAATAACGAGAGTGTTCTGTAGTTATGTCACTGTGCAGTAAAATACCAAACTATAAAAGCCAGCATTCGATCCTCTAATGGTGCTCGATCTGAAGGAATTAATAATGATCCTTCCTGTTGATTGCATGTAGGAAATATACAAGAGACCTGGAGTTTATTTCTACCTAAAGGTTTAAGATATGTGGCAACCAACCAACAAACAGCAGGGAAAAGTGTAGTGCCAAAATGAGTACCATGGAAATCAAAGCGAGGGGACACTATGTATCGTCAGTGTGGACTATTTCCTATGGGAATAGAGTAATGCACGAATGAAATAGACCATACATTTTAACCGCGCAGAATTCAACAGAGATAAGCAATTCATGTCAGAAAGAAATAATAGACATTAGTTTAAGTTAGAAATTTCAAGAAAGGCAAGTTCCTCATCTATGGCATTTACTGTTCGACACACTTACAGTGACTTATATAGATGCACACAAACACATACATCTGAGAAAACCACAGATGAGATTGTCTTTTCTGGGGAATTTTTTACGACTAGAGTCCCGTAAATAAATAAAAATTGCCCATACTTTTTTAGCAGAACAGAAGAGAGTGTCTTGACCAAATACAATATACCAGGCATATTGGTTTGGTTTTGGAACGATTCAAACCTGAATCTCTTAGGTTGAATAAACTGTATTCTAACTACTGAGCCATCGCTTTTAGTCCTACATTCTTAGACTTAACACACACATATTTAATAAGTCGAATTTGGATGATGTTACTTACAAATAAGTAGATGCCATGTGAAGTTTCCAATAATTAATCCAACACCTGGAAGTGATGAACTGGATGGAGAATGGATTATGACGATGTAAGCTTGTAGTCTGAACACAATTTATGCGGAGAGAGAAATGGTGACAATATATCAGCTGCTTCACGAGCATGAGAATGTTACATATATATATTTAGATATGTAATGAGCATGAGAATGTTACATGTATGTTTAGATATGTAATTCCCATGAGAATGTTACATATATGTTTAGATATGTAATGAGCATGAGAATGTTACATAAATGTTTAGATATGTAATGAGCAAGAGAATGTTACATATATGTTTAAATATGTAATGAGCATGAGTATGATACATATATGTTTAGATATGTAATGAGCATGAGTATGATACATATATGTTTAGATATGTAATGAGCATGAGTATGATACATATATGTTTAGATATGTAATGAGCATGAGAATGTTACATAAATGTTTAGATATGTAATGAGCATGAGTATAATACATATATGTTTAGATATGTAATGAGCATGAGAATGTTACATATATGTTTAGATATGTAATGATCATGATAATGTTACATATATGTTTAGATATGTAATGAGCATGAGAATGTTACATATATTTTTAGATATGCAATGAGCATGAGTATGATATATATACGTTTAGATATGTAATGAGCATGAGAATGTTACATAAATGTTTAGGTATGTAATGAGAATGAGTATGATACATATATGTTTAGATATGTAATGAGCATGAGGATGATACATATATGTTTAGATATGTAATGAGCATGAGTATGATGCATATATGTTTAGATATGTAATGAGAATGAGTATGATACATATATGTTTAGATATGTAATGAGCATGAGAATGTTACATAAATATTTAGATATGTAATGAGCATGAGAATGTTACATATATGTTTAGATATATAATGCGGACTAATGGTGAGAATGGATAGAGACAGGATGGGTTAGGCATGAAGGTTGAAATTACAATTCTCCTAGTAATACAAAATTAAGTCAACCATCCACAGATACTAATAGTTGAACCAATCGTGTCTGTCTTTTTCAGCATCAAGCTATTGTCACACAATTACTTACTATAGACGAATGCTTGGGTATCAACAGCGTCTCAGTTATAATTCAGAGGAAAGTCATCAGACATTAGTGATATATTCACTGTTTAGACTAGCGGAATGACCATATGGTAAGTTTTCAGAGGATAGTGAGGGATCCAGTGTTTAGACTAGCTGAATGACCATATGGTAAGTTTTTAGAGGATAGTGAGGGATCCAGGGTTCAGACTAGCTGAATTACCATGTGGTAAGTCATCAGACGATAGTGAGTGATCCAGGGTTTAGACTAGCTGAATGACCATGTGGTACGTCATCAAGAGATTGTGAGGGATCTAGGGTTTAGACTAGCTGAATGACCATGTGGTAAGTCATCAGACGATAGTGAGTGATCCAGGGTTTAGACTAGCTGAATGACCATGTGGTAAGTCATCAGGCGATTGTGATGGATCCAGGGTTCAGACTAGCTGAATGATCATGTGGTAAGTCATCAGACGATAGTGAGTGATCCAGGGTTTAGACTAGCTGAATGACCATGAGGTAAGTCATTAGATGATAAAGACACCCATTGTGTGACCAGCTGCATCAATGGTTTGACTTTTTCATGTAGAGGAGGTGTGTATATGGTGTATAGGTAATGACCCAAAGTGTGGATGTAAGGACGCGCTCGGAAAATATGACGACAGCATATATTAATTCAATATGCAATTTTAATTAGGTACAAATAAACCTTCAGGGTATGGCTATGAACAGTTGCTAAGTTATGATTTAGGGTATCGTCTACAAGAAGCAACGAGACACACTGGGAAGAATACAGGATTCATACATAACATCAGCTGTTCATGGCGAGAAAGTTGCAAGTTGGAAAAGTTGCGCAAATAATTATTAATATTAGTTTTACAATTGACTAGAGCGCTAGTAAATGCAAAATTTTTATTCCAGTATTGTTGTTTTCCTGCATGGGTGTTTTGGTGTACAATTCTCATACTCACCCCTATTTAGTACTTCGTGAAATGGTCTTTGCTGTTTCAATCTTTCTTGCTCCATATATCCTGTTATCTCTGGTAGATGCTTTTCAGCGATTTTCTGTTCCAGTCCATCTTCAGTTTTGTGAAATATCGATTCACAAGAAAGCTCTTTGTACAAGTGTGACATGAATGTCAGACTGAGAAGAATTCTCAACATTTGAGATCCGTGCATCGTAGCCTTTTTTATAGCAACTAAATCGTATTTAGAGAAACTTTTAAACATAAACGAATATTTTCAACTACTCGAGTTTTCTATAATACTGCACAGGTGTCAACTGCATGATTAATGATGAAACATCAGCTTATATTGAAGTTTCAAAGCGTATCACAAGGGAATGACTAATGAATGAAAAGCGGAAGCGGAGATTAACTTTCCTTTCGAATTAGGCTATTGACCCATACAAATCATATGGCGAATAACAACCCTTTCAAACGCATGAATCCACCAAGGGATCACGTATGTCAGGGATTGATTAAGATAAATGCAATAAACTGACGACGAATAGTGCGAAACTAGTAACTAACGAGTCTGAGCGCTTTCGACTCTTAATAACTCTTTTTGAAATGAGTCTTTTTCAAAGACAAAAAGAAAACATATACAAAACAAATAAATAATCACAAAAAACGTTGTGTTTGTAAACCTCTACATGACTGTCTCCACATGAATAAAACCTATAAATACAATCAGCCTGTACATACTTTGTAGTAGGATGGTTGTATTTATAGGTTTATCTCATGTGGAGACACAAAAATTAACATAATTATTTATCTTCATCGTATGTTTCTTCTAGTTTGCTTCCAAACTAGGCAAAAGTATACATCACTCAACCGCCAAAGAAAATTTGTATACATATAGACTCATAAAACGTTGCTTTAGTCTTCCTGTTTTGGGGCCTGCTTGATTATTAAATAGGTTCAGTTTGATAACGGTCAGTCAAATGGACAAAGCGAGGTGAATTTATATTCGTAGTATAGTTAAGTGACGGAAGTTGAAATGGTACATTGTACTCGTTGAAAGAAGTGTCAGAAATTGAGACCTTACAGACAGAGCCAGGATGGAAGATACATTCAGAAACAACGTTGTTCTGTCAAGTACCAATATAACATATACATTTAGAAACAACACTTCTGTCAAGAACCAGGATGGAAGATACATTCAGAAACTATGTTGTTCTGTTAAGACCCAGTATGGATGATACCTTCAGAAACGAAACTGTCCTGCCAAGAACCAATATAGTAGATACATTCAGAAACAGCAGTGTTCTGTCACATACCAATATTATAGTAGATACAGTCAGAAACGACACTGTTCTGCCAAGAATCAATATAATAGATACAGTCAGAAACGACACTGTTCTGCCAAGAATCAATATAATAGATACAGTCAGAAACGACACTGGTCTGTCAAATACCATGTAGTAGATACATTCAGAAACAACAGTGTTCTGTAAGTACCACTATTATAGCAGATACAGTCAGAAATGACACTTTTCTGTCAAATACCATGTAGTAGATACATTCAGAAACAACAGTGTTCTGTAAGTACCACTATTATAGCAGATACAGTCAGAAATGACACTTTTCTGTCAAGAACCATATAGTAGATACATTCAGAAACAACACTGTCCTATTAAGATATATACAATCAGAAACAACATTGTTCTGTCAAGACAGATACATTTAGAAACAACATTGTTCTGTCAAGACAGATACATTTAGAAACAACACTGTTCTGTCAAGCACTAATATAGTATATACATTAAGAAACAACACTGTTCTCTAAGAACCAGTACGGTAGATACATTTAGAAATAACCTTGATCTGTCAAGCACCAATATAGTAGATACATTCAGAAACAATACTGTTCTGTCAAGAAACAGTAGTAGAGACATTCAGAAATAACATAGTTACGTCAAGTACAAATATAGTAGATACATTCAGAAACAACACTGTTATGTGACGTATCATTATAGTAGATTCCTAAACAAGACTCTTCTGTCAAAAATCAAGTTAGCAGATACATTGACAAACAACACTGTCTTGTCAAGAACCTGTATCGCATATAAATAGAGAGACAACAATGTAGTAATGACTTGTGCAGCTGTCCAAATATACAATGGAAATAATTTTGGCGCAGACTACTTTCTTGGAAATGGTAGGTCATTTCATTCATATCAGTCTATGGGTAAATAACGAATTAAAATTATCCAATCTACCTTTACTCATTTATGTATCAAGTTGTCATTAAACCGTCAACCAGGTATATTCCGTCGTGTGCGCGCGCACACACACACACACACACACACACATACATATATATATATATATATATATATATATATATATATATATATATATATATATATATATATATATATATATATATATATATATGTGACCCAATTAATAAAACTTAGTTTGATCAGAAATAGAGAAAGAGAAGAAATGTTTCCCATAAATGAAAACCTACCAATCATTTAACGATGTGATTCATTTTGTTGTCTGTTTTGTTTCTATTTTAATGGCATAAACATGACTAAGTCTGGTTGAGCGTAGCCGTCTTACTAACTCTTGTGCGGGCATTGAACAGTTTCTGATACGTAGAGTATCGCCAGTTAGGGTCTAGCCAAAGTTCATTACCTCTCCTGTCGATGTCCTGACTCCAGCAGCCAAAGACAATAGTAGTGGGCGAGGAGAAGCATCGGGTTAAGTATCGTCTAAGTGGTCATTGTTCTGGCAAAGACTGCATTTTCGGAATTTCACAACTATTTCTTGACTTAGGAAGGACACTCTCTCCCTCTGTGTCTCTCTCTCTCTCTGTGCATTTATATATATATATATATATATATATATATATATATATATATATATATATATATATATATATATATATATATATATATATATATAACAGCACTCTCATCACACAAATGCCAATCTGGTTGTAACCACAAAAGGAAAGCATCCCCTCTATGCCTTTGACGAATATTGATCCCGGCGACTTACGTAGAGTATCGAGAATTAGATCATATGGTACTGTAAAATGTTTTACTTTTTCAATTTAAGTCTGTAGTTCTCTATAACAGAAACATATGAATATCAGCTAAAGTCGTATTTTTTGCATAAATATACCAGGATTGATTTTCTAGATGACAAAGTAGGTACACAGTCTTTGCAAGAAATCTGATAACACTTTAAATGCTCAAACGATTCAATGATTTTGAGTTTTGGGTGGTCCCTGTACTGACAAAATCTCAAACTTTTCTTATCTAATATTTTATGATATACTTATACATTGCAGGTTTTAAGAACCGGTCATTGTTACACTTGCGCTTGGAACTAATGAGCTATATTCGATGTAACTATCCAGGTTCAATACATGCTCAGCGAAACCGTGGCGTCTGTCTCTAGGTGACGTAAACAAGAGATAGTCAATAATTATTTTAAAAGTACTGCTAATAAGGATTTGGTGTAATTGATTTATACACTGTTGAAGTTAGATTCCAATAACCTTAGCTATTATATGCACAGTTTTTCTCCCTTAAAGGGGACAAACATGCAAAACTGAAATTCGCGCAAACTCCGTATATAATTTGATATATATATATATATATATATATATATATATATATATATATATATATATATATATATATATATATATATATATATATATATATATATATATATATATATATATATATATATAATTTTCTGAAAATTTGTACCTTTCTTATTTACTCGTTACGAAGAAATTTATGAAAAACCGATCATCTCTCCCGATCCGTCTTGAATAAACTAACGCACTTCCCTTTCCCTGAACAATTAGCGGATGTGACGTCACTTGAGACACTGTACACTCTGACATTGTTGATAATAGTACAGAAGTCTGCAGTTTTAACAATAAAGCACGACGAAATTTCTGACTACATAAAATCACCTTAACGGTAGTCAGAAATTTCGTTGTGCTTTTTTGATAAAAGATGCAGACTCCTATGATAATACAGTTAATCATTATATGAGATGGCTGTATTTGAATGTTTAAATTATGTCGACTGTCAGTGATGTGGATGACAATCCAGAAGTAGAATATTTCATTAACATCCAACCTTATATGCATGAACCCGAGACAAATTCGTGTGACAAAGATGTACAGGAATCGTCAGGTTCTGACAATGACGATGATTTGGAGTATCGTTGGCCTGGTGCAGAAGAAGCACAGTTGCTCTAAAACGCAATTGGTAAGTAATCTTTGTCTGAACAAATCTGCAAATATTATTTATAAACTTCCTTTAATTTTAAATACCAAACTGAATAACAGTACAAAATCTAATTCAATAAACCGGGTAGGGAGAGGGCTAGAATTTTCTACCGATCACGATTTCTTTCACAATTCATTTTTTTTCATTAATTCTTCTTCTTTCTTTTCATTGTCTTTTAAGTCAAAACAATTTAATATTACAGATCAGAGTTTTCCTTGAGTAATAACTCTAAAATTCAGAAAATTATTTTGTCCTTTCAGAGTCTACCGACGCATATCACTGGTGTGGAAGATACTTGGTAAAAGAAATATAAAAATATTACCATCATTAGTAGTGAGCACGATTCGCAAGACCTTCTCATCTGAAACCTTCACAGGATTCATGTATTCTCGCTTCTGACTGACGAATCTGAAAACTTATGACAGTTCTAGAAATATGTGTGAATGTATGTGTATAATGGCAAAATAAAATATCAGAAGCTACTGAGGTTTTAAACTTTATTGGCTGAAATTAAACGTTCTGGTATTGAAACGTTGACGGTGCTCCTGAATTATTGAGTCCTTATCATGAAAACCAAATTCCTTCTGTATGAAGAGGCTACAGCTGTTGGTGGATGGTTCACTTCGTGGGCCCTAGCTTCATGCACTGCGATATGTGCTGTATAATTCTCGCTAATTACAATCTCCTCCATTATTTTTTTTTTTACTGTTACGTATATTTGATTAAATTGCTTTGTACGTCGTCGGGACTCGAATCTGGATTCTTAAAGGACTATTTAGTGATAGGACTTGTAATTTCATTCTTAGAATCACATTTTGAATTATATTCACAGATTGTAAGTCCTATTTACGAATTTTTACATTTTGGTCTAGGTAAATAAATTGTTTTGTTAAAATATACAAAGCTTGTTGGCTTTCAATTTTTTCTTTGTTACTGATTACGAGCTCTTGTCACGTAACAGGACATAATCTGAAAATATGAGTTTTATTAGAATCATATAGCAGGTGACATATTCTGTATGTCTTTGAGCAGTAGTCTTCCACAGACAATTTTATACCTTCTCGTACGCCTTGCTGCCTATAAAGAAATGGAATTTGCACACTGTCAGTAATTTATTGCATACTGTATGCTGATACTGATACATGATGAATAGAGAGAATGTGATCTATGTTGCATAACAAAATGTATTTCAGTATCTTTAAAAAATTTGGTTTATTACATCCAAGTAAAAGTTATAAAATCATTGTCAATTTTAATAAATGACGGTTCAATATGATTTAATAAATGGCATTTATTACGAACATACTGACACAATAAAGAAATATTAGATCACTGTATGCCTTGAGTTATCAAATACCCACTATATCAAGGAGAGATGGATAGGCTACTCGTATACTCTAAACTGTAATATGTTTGCATCATTTAAAATTTAACATTATCAAGACATTGTACAACAAATTAGCTAGCTTGACTTGATCCAGTTTCTTGTCACATCGTCATGTAAACACGTGGGAAACAAGTCTCCATGAAAAAGAAATGATTATTGCCTAAAGATTTCTCTTCTTCAGTATAGCTATGATCCATGGCTTATGTCGACTACGATTCGCCGGCGTGCTTCCCGTCTTCTGTCTTGTTATCAGAGTAGAAAAATATAAAAACAAGAGTCGGCACTGCATCAGGCTTCAAACGCTAACCTTTTGGTTCAAACCCAATAGTCTGAAGAGTCACTGGTCTTTTTAAAAACTTCCATGCTCGAAATGTCTCGGTCATAAATCCCTTCTCTCTTTAATTTGATCGCCCATACAAATCACCTTTTAGGGTCCTTTGGAAATGTGGAAAAATATATTTGTCCGGAACTGCTATTACTCACACAATACAGAGCTGCGCATTGAAACATTGAAACACAATTAATAAAATCCGGTTCAGTACCCAGGAATGTAGTCCGAGTCTACCTTTAGATCACTTTTTCCGGTCTAAATTTGTGGTGATACTAGAGTCAGATTTTGGCATTCTTGATAAGGATTTAAAGGCAATTGTTAGTTCTTTAAAATATGAGCTTATGGTGTGGTTGTCTGTGTGTATTTCGGCGACAGTGCACATTGAGTAATAAGGTCATGGTGATGATCCGGAAGTGAAATCTGTGTTCCGTTGCCTGGTGTTTTGTTTACAATTCAGCCTCTCAAAAAATACAGGTCAACCCTTGACAAGAACTTGACCGTAAAGTCATCTTTGAAGGTATTTTAGATTAACATATGATTTGTATTGATTGTCACACAGTGGAAAGTTCAGTACTGAGAAACAAATGTAGAGAAAATATAGTGAAATTAATTGTGTACTATGGCCACTTGACACTGAATATGAAACTGCCTTTTGTACGGTAATCGTCTCAAATGACGTCACATCCTCCTCTCGGAATTCCACACCGTATTTATTACTAAATATTTGTGCAAATACAATAAATGCAAAGAAAAAAAATAGTCAGGATAGACTATATACACAAACTACTACATATCCTTCTATTTACAATAAGATTTTGCAGGTTAGGGATTTTGTCCCCTTTAACTTAACATTGTCAGAATCCTTCAGTATTTTACAATATTGCACTCAGATCACTTCATATTGCACTCACCTACACGATACGTTTGCCCATCAGCGTATTAGAACCACATTGTAAACCATATACCAGGAACATTCAGTTTTAATGTTTTTGATTGACAGTTTAGGATTTAGGCTAGCTGTAGACTCCAGATGGGTTTCTTACAAATAGATTGCAAGGTACAAGACATAAACTGTCTTCTTTAGCTGGTAATAAAAATGGCAAAAATATACTTAAAACTTTACATCCTGCATTTTCTCAAAATGTGTTTTCTTAGTTCTTCTAATTCGAATTACGTGATCCGTGATATAAAATCTCAAGCTTGATTACACATTTCAAAATTATAATGTAATTTCGACTATATTCCAATTGCATTTAAATTCCTCTTACTGCATTTAAAATGAAATAAACATTACATTCCATAGCGTAGTGTTTATTATTGCAATTCAACAATTTCATATTTCCCCCAATTATGATTTAAAATATTCAATAACAGAACAGAAAAACACTTGCATATGTCAACAATCTGCTCCTCGCTGCTGCAATCCGATGTACTTCATGTAGAATTGAGACAGATAAATCCAGTCATTAGTTAAGAAATTTGGACGAATCGACAAAAATAAAATAATCTATTTATTCCAGATTATATGGAAAAGTTGTTGCAATTAGCATTCATTCATACTATAATTCCAAATCTCAGTTTTATGTAGACCAAAACGCCATTTTCTTTCGCAAGTTATGTTTAAAGCGTCATCAAGTTCAATATTATCTCGGCGGAGTTACGTGCGCATTAATAATGTTGTACTTGTGTACTGATAAATATAGGCTTGTATATTTAGTTTGATAAACGTCATCCATTCAGTTACTTTGTTTCTTGTATTGCATCTTGTTTATATAATTAAGCATTAAGTAATATGAGAAAATGATCATAAAATGGAAAGATTACTACATTTATATGTGAAAATATGAGCTCGTTTTGTCGGATAGATATACTTTACTCCCAAGGTCGTGCAATATTTCCATCCGAAAAAAACTCGTTCATATTCTCCCGTATAAATACAGTAATATATAATTATTCTCTATTTATATAATGATTTACTCTACAGTTTGGAAAATAATGAATATTGCGTTCGGACTTATCTTGAAGACTGGTGTTCTTGGTATTGAAAAACACGTTGTTTTGAAAATTATATTTCTATCTTTCCTAAAGCGATAAAGCAGAAATGATGTGTAAGGTGTTTAACGGATAGAGAACAGCTATATATTCCTCGTTAATCCAGACTCCGTTTACCCCGATACCTCGCCATCCAGACATAATTCAACCAGAACGGGATTATCTAAAGGTCAATTTGCTACGTTAATCAACTAGCGATTGCATAAACGATGTCTGTTTTAGCTAGTCGCCAACAGGTGTGTTCATAATTCAAAAATCACACTGCGACCAAATTGTCCACGCTGTTGCTGTTTGACAAACCATATGGTTAATAAATTCATTGGATCATTAAAAAATCTCTTTGTTGTTTAACAATTGTATGTAATAACAGTTATTTATATGTAATTTAATTGCATAATTAATTTTAAGTGTTTAAAATCTTATTTTATTAAATTACATGTTATTGTAATGATAACTATGTCTACTTTATTTGATTTTGCTTTTAAAAATTCAATTCAATTCTGTTTGACTTGGTAAACAGCCAGTAGTACTTATCATCGCATTTATTTTTTTTACCTTGATTTAATCTCTTTTAAATTTTCTCCCACAGTAAGGATCATTGATCTTTAGCTAAGGCCATACCGACGTGACAATCTTCATGTAATGTTTCTACCTTGTTCTGGGAAAATGACCACGTGACCCGCATACTGTAATCTGCTTTGCGATTTTACTTACTGTACAACATTTTTTTTCATGAAAAGTAGCCAGTTGTACTTTAAACCTTTGAAGCTTAAAGGTATTTTTTGTGACCAGTGTGAGGTGAATATTTTTTTTTTAAATTGGCAATTTAGGTCTCTAGAAATGCATATATAAGTGTTCCTTACAGCAATTCATCCAGAATTCCAAACAGGAATATTATTTTTCTTTTGAGTCAACAAGGAACTTTTGACACGGCAACACTTTGAAGTTTTTGAAAGACGTCATCACCCTTCCATCTTGGTTTTGATCGGGATTCGAACTGTGATTCACTTAGGACTTTTAATTGATACGACTTATATGTTTTTATTATTGGATTAATTATTTTTCATTTGATTCATAAACCGTGAGTTCTTTTCTGAATTTTGCACTGTTTCTATGGAAATAAATCATTTTGGTACATTTTACAAAGCTTGTTGTCTTCATTCTTTTCTTGTTACTTTTGTACGACCCTTGATTTGTAACACAATCACAGTCTACTGATTTTTGTACAAATACAGTTGATTTATGCATGCTGTGGATCGATGTACGTACAGTACATACATGTACATGTACATAATGTGTTGTGTTAGATGTGTTAAATGTTTAAACTTATATTTACTGTACAGGTATGTTATATATACCGTAAACCTATGCACAAGCACATGCTATAAAAATGCGAAATAAACACAAGTCAAAAAATGTTTAAATTAATTCACTTCAACCATTATTGAATATACAGTACATTGACAGGTAGCATATGCATATACATGTCATTGTAAAGTAAAAATGTGCTTGTTTCAATAATCCGAAAAACTCGTTCATCCGGGCATATTCGCTTGGCACAAAGGTGTTCGGATTAACGACTCTCCTGTGTACGATTTATTTAAATTCAGATAAATTGCAAATATTCTCATCTTATTTAATATTTTAATTTGTAATAATAGGATGCATGTTGCAATATTTTGGATCAAATGGCCGATCAATTCAAAAAATAGTCGCAGGTGGAAACTTGAAATATATGATTGTGAACCAAGCAATTTATCAAACCATACTAAGTGGGGATGCATTTTAAAACAGCATGACATATATCTTTATACAGCGATCATATTTTTACGCGAAAGAACTTCTATAATATGAAGACCTGAGCAGAAAACAATCAGTACAGATTATTCTTTCTAAGTTCAATGCCAATGCATCTGTCTTTGTCTCTATGTGTGTGTGTGTGTCTCTCTCTCTCTAACACACAGGCACACATACTCGCACGCACACACAGCAAACACACTCAGACACACACACAGACACACACACACACACACACACGGATTAAATTCACCACACTTCCATGACTTTCACGGTTACCTAACAGAGAATATTGAATGAATTAAAACCGACTTATACGAATTATACAGGACCTGTACGATCCCACGTGCATTAATACATTATGAAAATGTCGGGCCATTAAAAGGCTTGTAAACATGTTCTGACATTAGAAAGTTAATAATAATAATGGTCAAAAATATCTTTAGGTTAAAAAAATTTATCCAAGTTGGAAAGAAAATGAACACTCTCCTCACCACTGATAATTACAATAGTAATTCACCATTGACATTCAAGGATCCCACATCCACCTTTAATAACTTCAACACATACAGGGAGGTGTTCTTTATACAATTTAGAGATATGTGCCGTATTTATGAGGCTACAGTCATATTACATTCTTAAAGACTTTTTATACAAACATAGCTGTAATGAAACTTATGCTTTATTATCGTTTATTAGATTACAGTCCTTTAATATAAGCCAGTGTTAATACATATGCAGTATCTCTAATATGGATTAAATTTACATATATCATAAACTTCCCCAATATATATTGTTCGGAATAAACTACAATCTATATTGACGACGGCTTGAAATAGACATACCCCGTCATTTGAATGCTGAAATGCAGGGAAAACACTGCCCCCAAAACTCCAAGCCAAACTGAAAACTCAAGGGGCTGGAAATATGTGCATGATTACAGTGATAGGCAGCTTTCAAGACCAAAAACATCCAATACGACTTATAACAAAGAATGCATTATTTTGTCCTATTTCATTGGGGTTTTTTTGGGTTGTTAGTTTTGCATAAAGATGGACATTAATTCTAGTACTTAAGACATTACATTATGTTTGTGAAATGGACATATATATGAAATATTTTTTTTTGAAGGCATGTACTTTAAGATTTAAAAGTACATTACAAAAACAGAGAAAACTCTTTTAAAATATATATGGAATATATATAAGATCGAGATGTTTCCGGTTATTTTGGTCATTGCTTGGTTAACTTCATTGGAATGAACATGGATTGGATTGGGTTGCAACTTCCATTACGTATTAGGAATGTAACTAGTGTACTTAAAGGCTTACCATGGTAATCACAAGATCATTTATATAAGTTTCAATGCAAATCAAGGGAAGAGAAGTCCACTTTAGTTAATGATCTTGAAAAAGAGTTGAATAGGAGAAAGGTAGATTAAATGATCAAGGATATTTGGTTAATATTTCTTATATCTTTCTTTTGGAGACTGTAAAGTTGTAAAGTACAAGAACAGATTTAACAGCTTAACAGCAACAATTTATATTCTCCAGGTACCCAGGTACTGTGTTTACTGGAGATGTATATATATATATATATATATATATATATATATATATATATATATATATATATATATATATATATATATATATATATATATATATATATATATATATATATATATATATATATATATATGTTCCTGGATGATATACTTAATTATGCACGGGATGACATAGAAGAAGAATGAGTAAAAAAAATGTTTGGTGGTGGATGTTCGTGTCAACATATCAGAATGAAGAAAGTTCTGTCAAGCCATTGATACTGTAAACTTCTTTATCAGAGGTGATTATGTATTGGTCTCTTAAATTTAGCATATATAATAAACTTCCCCAATGTGTATTGTTCCGAATCGACTATAATCTATAGTGACCACGGCTTGAAATATTCATACTCCGACATTGGAGTGTCGAAATTTAGCAAAAACACCTCCTTCAAAACTCCAAGCCAAATTGAAAATTCAACGATGGAAATATGTACATGACTGAAACAAGAGGTAGCTGACCAGACCATGAACATCCAATATGATCGATAACAAAGAAAGCATTAATTTTGTCCTATTTCATTGTTTGTTTCTTGCAAATTAGGTTTTCCTGAAGATGGATATTATTTGTAGTATGAAATAAATTACATTATTTATGAATTAAATTACATTATGTTGGTAAAATGTGCATGAAATTATTTCTTTTTCTAAGAACGTTCTAGAACTAAGAAAACTGTTTTAGAACACATATTTGCTATATATAAACAATGGTGACATTAATGGGTGCCACTTTATCCCTAAAAAGTTTAGATAATTTGGAGTGGGGTGAACGGCGCTGATTTCTAATTTACATTCAGGGTCTGTTCCAAACTGGGACAATGACAGACAACGAAAGGTGGTCAATGTTTGATCAGGCATCATGGCCGCTATGTGTCTGATTGTGATTTGTACAAATTAGTTTAAAATATGAGACCTTCCCTTACCCTATAGATAGTGGGGAAAAGGCAAATTCTGCTTCCTACTCATTGAATGAATCAATTTGCATATACCCTATACGAGTCAGATTTAACCGTATATTAATCTATCAATCACATATACAAATATTACAGAGGAAGATCACATGAAGACTTCATCCTCACATTAAGGACTTCGTCCGTTGACCATTTTAATATATACTGACTTTTAACATCACTCCATCAAATGATGAGCAATGATAACATATTGTTCCAGGTATTTAGCAGGATGTAGCTGCCCCGTCCCTGTTCAGAGTCGGTTTGCACGCACTGATATAGATTGATTGTTTAATCCAAAGCTAAAACAAGGCTTGTTTTCGTCCTAATGTCTTACTGCGATCGAAGTTATAGTACGGCCATGATACTTTTAACATTCATTAAATCTGGCGTTCAGTGTCCTTACCATTGCCCATATATAGTCGTGATGCCATTGACTTTCACCCTGCCGTTTTTACTTAATGTTATAGATGGGCCTACACATAGCTTTCTTAACCGATTTTTCCTTTGAGTGAAGTAGATCCGCTTAAGGTTAAGGTACGGTTTAAAACACATTAAATATGTCAATTTGAATGATGCGCTTGAGTCATTCGGTAGTCCCTGTTATATACGATAGGTACGGTTTTGAACAAACATTATTTTTGTCAGGATGAAAATGCGCTTCAGGCATTCGGTAGTCCCTTTTATATATGGCAGGCTGATGCTACATTTAGAATATATTCTCATGTTTATTATCAAATATGAATAATAATACCAAGCATTCAAGTTTTCACCAAAAGTTATGGTCTTACAAAACAAATCACAAAGGGCCAACAAAATAAAAGCCAAGGCATAATCTTTGAGATAACTGTTTGTGGGAAACTACGCCGACGTCATAACTGTGTGTCTGGGATGTTGCTAAAAGAAAGAAAGAAAATATCTTTCTGCTGAGATTTAAAGAATCAGTGTACTGACACTCGTCACAACAATATCATTTAAATATCATCGTAGCGTATGTGATAGCATCGAAATCGCATAAACACAAAATTTTAAACATAGACTTATCTTTAAATTATATGAGGGTTTCATTAATACCTCGCATGCGTTTCAATTTATATATCCTTGTAATAGTATAGTTGTGAAACGTGATGAAAGGTTGGAATATCAAATTGAGATGGGAGGAGAAGCTTGTAGTTTTGTTTAGGTTCAAAATATTGAACCAAATATATGTTTATCATTTAATATAATGGGTATGTTTTACTGTTTAACAGCAGAAAAGTATTTTTTGAAACGTGTCTTTGAGAATCATTAACTAAGACAATCCTATCAAATTACGAGAACCCCATCAAATTACGGTCATACTATCACTCACTTTAGACAATTAAATGTTAGGTCCCAAATTTAAACATGATTGGTCAACATGGAAAACCTTATCGAAATGAATTCAGGTGGTTTAATATGGCTTATTCGATTGTGATAATATATATTTTTTCAAAATGGCTGCACAAGAACGACACAAATCATACGCTTGTGTTTGCATGTGAGTGTAAATGTGCATGAGAGAGAGAGAGAGAGAGAGAGAGAGAGAGAGAGAGAGAGAGAGAGAGAGAGAGAGAGAGAGAGAGAGAGAGAGAGAGAGAGAGATTGGAAATAATTTTTAAAATATCTCAATCACAATTTTCGTTCTTCCATTACTCATATATAGATGAGTGGTTGTATATGTATGTATGTATCTATGCATGCTACGTGCAACGACTTTCATTATCAATAGGTGACTAGTACTTACTGTTGTGTTCCATGACCTAGGATTTTTCCGGATAATACAAAATCTTAGCATCGATATTGAAACAAACCTAGTGTCTACCGATCATGCCCGGTTTGCGGTTTATACTTATTTTCATAAGCAACTAGTTTTGATGACATAAACATTTCCCATATTGATCTATCTCTTGTTTAACTTCAGTACAATGCAGAATAGCTACCGTACGTGTTATTCTAGTATCGATAGTTATAAGTATTTATTAATGTATTTATCCTAACAAACAGCGCCGAATCCAAAACGAGACAAATCTATTTAGCATCACCGTTTTTTCTCGCAACAATGGCAACAAGTCTATGCAAGCTGGTTGTGTTTATAGGTTTAACACATGTGGAGACAGCCATGTAGAGGTTTATAAACACAACGTTTTTCTGTTTATTTTGTTTGTTTTTTGGTATATATTTTGCATTTGCCTTTGAAAATACTCATTAAGAGTCGCAAGCGCTCAGGCTAGTTAGTTTCTAATTTCGCACTGTTCGTCGTCAATTTATTGTGTTTATCTCAATCACTGACACACGTGAGCCCTTGGTTGATCCAGTGCAATGGAAAGGTTGTCATTCGCCCTATGATTAGCATTGTATATATAATATGTTTGTGTGCATGTGAGTGTGTACTCCGTAACACGCGCAGTTAACGCTTGTTTCGTAAAACATATCCTCTATGTAATATGTATTCAAGCATTCTAGTATGTGTAGTACTTTATCCGTTAAAATGACTTGCTAAAATTTCAGTATTGGTTTGTATTTCGAAATTTTGACTGTTTCAGCTATTTTGAATACAAGCATTATAAAGGTTCTACTTATTAGCTGATTGTACATTCTAACACTTTTTGGTCCTTACGTTTAACCCGTACGTTTGGTCCATAATTTTATTACCTGCCATGTGACTATATTTAAATTCTTCCTTCAAGTGAAGTAATGTCCATTAATAGTTGATGGGTGATGTTATTTTTCTCAATTAGCTTTGCCAAAACTTAAAATATTTTCTGCAAATAATTCGAAATTCATGTCTTTAAGCAGCCTAATCTGAAGGTCACGGGATATACTTAACTGTGAAATATATGTTTGAAATATGAAGAGTCTGGTTCAATACCCGCCAAGGCCAACACGCGGCTCCTACCTGGATGTGACCTGAGCAATGATGAGTAATTAGGGTGATACAAATAGTGGTTAATGGACAACAAACATAGGATTAAAAAATAAACACAGTTCATGGTCCGTGGGTTTATATAGAAGAGAGTCGGAATGACTTCTGCTCTCTATACCTTAATGAAAGTAAGGTTAATTTGTTTGAAAGATATAAAGCCATGAGGAAGCATTTGAAACTTTTTCAAAATGCTTTTGATCTAAAATGATCCAAGATTAAATATGGATATGTCCATAGACTGTATCGAGGCATCAATTACATAGATATGGCACTTGATTTTCACATTTTTCTTGTCATAATCTCAGCTTTCATATAAGTGTATTTTTAACAGAAACTATGTTAATCTTTTTACTTAAACTTAATTTTCATCTTTTAAAATCATAATTGGAAATAAGTAAGAATAATATTTGCCATTTTCTTAGAATGTATGTATGTATGTATGTATGTATGTATGTATGTATGTATGTATGTATGTATGTATGTATGTATGTATGTATGTATGTATGTATGTATGTATGTATGTATGTAAATTTAATTCATGCTTCTTACATGCAAATTTTGTAACATGATATATTAAAAACCATTTTTAGAATTTGATATTGATCATTGTCATTTAATTTGTTTCAAAATAGTTTTCAAAGATATCCTTATTTATCACACTAATTAACTTTGACATCATTTTCTTATAAAATAACGCATTTATTTCCATCCACAAATGGTCAAATACGGATTTATTTTCATGTATGAAATATGTATCAATACTGGTATATATAAGAAACATATCATATGTCTATTCACTAATTACTTATAAACAGGATATTTGATGGGTAGGTCTGTATGTATTGTGCTTCCAGGACTCTCTCTCTCTCTCTCTCTCTCTCTCTCTCTCTCTCTCTCTCTCTCTCTGATCCACACCGAGAGAGACACACTCACGCACACGCTAATGCTCGCACATATACCATCGTGAACTTTCTGGCATTTATTTAGTGGGACGTATACGAACACACCTAATTTTATTTTAACTGCATGCAAAATTTTGCTCTGAATTTAGAAAACGAGAAATTGTTATACCCATAACTTTGCATAATAAAAATATACTGTTTTGTTTAAGAAAATTAAATCAGCCTTCCCTCGTCTGTTTAATATCATTGGCCTACGATATTTCAAGGATCATCAGTTTGTCATAAGTTTAGTACGTATTTATTGTTGTGTTACTACGGGTATTTTAGAGTCATATGAAATGTTTTTTAACCAGACAACTTGGTATTTTCTTACATGACGCTATGCACAAACCTTGATGAAAAGATAAACATTTTTTCCTGTTATAGATATAGATGTTTTTATTTTATCCAATACGCATGCAGTGGGGTCTCCAACAAGGAGAGATATGTTAAGTTTTTTATTGATCAATATCTTGCACAATGTGTATTGTTCAGAATCGACTATGATCTAAAAAGTGAACGGTTTTAAATAGTCAATTCTTTATAATCAAATGCAGAAGAGGACGAAAAAGGAAATGTAGCAAGAACTATAAGCCCTTTAAATGGAACAACAAGATTCAGTACCACCTTGAAATGAATGCCACAGACAATTCAGCAGCTCTGTTGATGCTGGAGCATTATAACAAGGTACGAGGCGATGATTAATATGAAAGGCTGAGGCTGAAACAAACTATCACGACCTCACATGGCAACCGCTCAAGTGGCCTAGTGGTTTGAGCGTCCGCCTTGGATGCAGGTGGTCGTCGGTTCTATCCCCGATGGTGTCATACCAAATACTTTCAAGAAAGATACTAACAGCTGCCTTACTTGACGCTCAGCATTAAGAGGTTAGTGTTAGGACTTGTCGGCCTCGTGTCAGGATAACGTGATTATATGGGACATCATGCTACATGTCTGCGGCATTATACCCCAGTGCTAGACATCACTAAAAACTGTCATACTTCAGACATCGTAGCGAACATTCTGAAAACAATTGTCAAACATACATTAAAAATCATAATCACTTCACGTGGAGCTCATCAGTGCCATATCCCAAATGTACATAAAATACACGGGACTTGTCTCATCATGAATTTTGTCAATCAAAGTAGGCAGCGTTACTTCCTGTTGGCCTATGGGTCTAAAGCGCACGCCTTTACCGATCACTCTCATCTCACCCTTGTTTGCATGGTTTCATGTTAGTATGTGAGAAAGCATGCCAATTTCCTCCTGTAGTCGGTGACTATTCTCATCAATTTTGCCATAATAGCCGCCATCTTTATCTATTCATGCTTTGAAAAATGTTTTCAAATTCAAAACAACAGCTATCGTTTGCCGAACATATTTACATATAGATAAAGACGTCGTTGTGTGACCATAGACGTGACTAACGTTAACATTTTTAGAGTGAATCATAACGGCAAACAACGTGCCATTCATAAGACATCTAGATATTATCAGCGAAACTGAGTTATCAAGCGAATGAATCTGTCGCAGATTTTACCACACATGGACTTAATTTAAGTCATAAACAACCACTAACCACTATGAAGAATACAGATAATTCATATTTATCCTGAGAAAAACTAACTGCTACACCAGGGATTCTATTCTTTTATAATAAACGCAATTTACATAACTCTTGAACCTAAAATACAGGAGAATTTGATTTAATAAATGATTTATAACACGTAATATGATGACGTTATGTCGCATTGTGTAATTAAGACGTCGTAAGATATTTTTACCGCTAGCAAATTTGCATGTAGTTAGCCATACATGCAATAAAAAAATAATTTCTAGAGTTGTGACTAAAGTTCTGACTAACACTGGTTACCTCTAACAACTTAGGATATTTTAAGTTTACACTTATGACCTCATCTTTAACACTAACAATACCTTAGGGCTGAATTGAATATGACTTTTTTGTCACGTACTCGTTCTTACGTACTCATCTTAGTAAAACATAGCAAGTACAGTCCAACACAATAAGTTTGTCTGTAAAATATGTTTCAGACCCACGTGGTTTCTTCAATTTGTTATTAGAGTGCATTTAAACAGTGATCCTAAACTCGATCACCATGTTGTTGTAGCATTTTCAACATGAAAAATGCAGTAAATGCATTTAATTTTTTAGGAAGGAACTGATCTAACCTACACACAGCTACCACTAACGTAGGGAGGGACAAGAACACATACAATAGAGACATAGACACATAGAACACACATAATCACACACCCACAAACACACACACACCCACACCCACACCCACACATATATATATATATATATATATATATATATATATATATATATATATATATATATATATATATATATATATATATATATATATATATATATATATATAATTGAAAATGATTATCTTTTCGAGGCTTTGGATGGGTACCTGAAAAGGACCTTTGATTACTTCTTTTAATTTATCCCCTTTTGCCGTCAGCTCCTGACTTTATGGATGATTCCTTTCTTCTTCTTATTTTCTTCTTCTTCGTCTGACATCCAGTCTGGGTTTCAGAGAGCTCTAAACTTTGCATGTATATTCATCCATTTGTTATTTAATTTGTCAAAGTATTCTTTTTTTCTTTCTGTTTTCTTTCTCCTTCTTTTCTTTATTCCATATTTCCTTAATGTTCTGGATTACTTCCTTCAGTGATAATTTTCATGATGCCTTCAGCTGTTTAAAAAAGTTTATACCCAACAATTTAACGAAAGAAAACTTTGTTATGTGGATGAAGTCTTGAAGAAAGGAGCTCACATCGATGACATTATCAAGAGCCTGCTTCAAGGAGCCTAGTCTAACAGTTTTAGTTCAATGAAACCTCTAATATTCTCCTCTTAATCCTCTGCCATAACCGCTTCTAGTTGTTGAACCAAACACAGGCTGATGACTTGTCTGGATATAGTGTCTCTCTTAAATTCATATTTCAATTCTCTTTCAATCCTTTCAATTGCATAGACTCCATCCATAATAAAAAAAAATACATATCTTTGATTTGATTAAAAAGATCAATTTTGTATTCTGTGTAGAATGACGCAAATGACGCAACGCAACTAAAATTATACTCGCCTATTCACCGGATGCTTCGCGACTGGTTATAGTAATAGGCTGAACCAAAGGCATCTGTCGTCATGGCTTGGCGATAGCTTCCTTAATATATATATATATATATATATATATATATATATATATATATATATATATATATATATATATATATATATATATATATATATATATATATATATATATATATATATATATATTGTTTCGACCCTGTAGTCAAAGTATGTGTGTGCTAAGGAAAGAATTTTGTATAAATGTTTTTTTTTTTCATTTTTATTTCATAAAATGTAATTATTAATATGATTATATTAATATCGGTCTAAAATGTTGTTGAAAAACATTGTTTTTTTTAATTGTAAATGTGACTCATGTGAGCACGTGCCATAACAAATTCATTATAAGTAAACATTGAAGAATAGCTATGAAAAAGATTGGCTGATACTTGGTCAGGCTTTACTAATGTCCAGAAGTATTACGAAATTGCATGCGACCTCGTGCGTGTGTAATTCAAACAACGTATTAGCTTCGTTAATACACCGAGGTATTTTGTAAGACGTTCACAGTCACGAACAGACAGTCGTATTCGAGTGTCATAGACAGTCGTAGAGTCGTATAGTCAGTTTATTGTAACATCTTAGAGTTATACAACTTCTGTTACCTTAAGAGAGGTATTTTTGTGCTAGAAGAAGTTGTCTGTTCGTATGTCTAATTATAGAAATATGCCTGGTTAGAGAACCTAATTTTACTTCGTTTTTCTGAATAACTGTTTTCCTGCAGAACAACATTACTGATTTGGACAAAGACATTTTCCGAAAAATATTCTAAATTAGAACGGAACAACACAAACGGTGCTTTGATGTGTAAATTCTGGAATGTTCTGTTTGCATTCGTCAGACGTGGTCATCCGCCATTTTGGACGTTTCATCTTCCTCAAAGTTTACATGCTGCACAAAAGTTAGATAACCTTTTAACTCTTCTTTTAGAATCAGATTCAGTAAATTTACCTGGTTGTACAAAAAATCACTATCAACGATTCAACAGTTTTCGCCCTTTTGTAGTTTATTAATGTCTGACCACTTGAACACATTCTACAGAATCAATACTCTTATAGATTTATGTGCAAGTGGTTCTAATATTGGTGTCGTAAAGAATAAAATTCGTCTTTGCGTTTGACTTGTATGTTGACCAACTCCCGAAAGATGCGTTCTCTCAACTCCACAGGTAAGCCACGAATGTTCTCTTGTAATGTATCCATGGTCATGTATCAGTCAAACACTTCTCCTAGAGCGAAAGTAATGAACGTAGTGACTAATTTCTAACCACTGCCATACAGAGTAACGACCAAGAATGTTAATAAAATCTTCCATTGAAAATGGTCTAAATAGAAAGACTAGAATGAAAACAAACTTGTTCCAGAGACTTCGAATTTCTTGGCTGACTTCTTTCACTTACCTCTTAATTTCTAGACCCAAACGTTTTACAGTCACGAATTGAGATTTTGCTCTGGCCATTCCCGGTCAAATGTCCTTGTAGATATACTATTGTAATTCAATGGATAATATTTGAATATTAATTTTATATCGCGTTTAAATACTTTTCTAATATTCAGATAAAAGCACAGTAAACGAATATTCGTTTGGTGCAAATTCATTTCGATACGGGTGTGGTGAAATATGCAGAATGTGCAATGATTTACATGACATCCGTAGGGTGGTATTTGAGTGGTTTCCCGTGGAGGATAATATCCACCATAAAAGCCAATGAATTGAAAAGGTGTACGATGACCAGTAGAATTGCTTTCGCATCCGTCAGGTTTGACACGCACAACATCATCACCAATTTCCATAGTAGATATGGTAGTGTTTGCAAAGTTCCCATGATGATAATGTGGTACTGAATCAGAGTGGTCACTGTACGACAAGTCTGCAATAGCACTCGACTTTGAAATCGCTTCATACTTGATGAGTGAAAGTATTAATCGTTTCTTCTTGGCACTTGTAGTGACAATGAATTATTAACCTTGGACGTTGTCTCTTTTTATATGCTGACCAATATCAGTGTGTTCGTACGGTAAAGTAAAGCGGTTGGGAAGCCGTACTCGCTTCTGGTTCACGACTTGACTGTTGAGATAATTGAGAGACAATCCTTTCCGTGTTCACTTATCCTTAAGGGTTACAGTATTCGTAGCCGTAAGTTTTGGAATCTCCTCCACTTGCAAAACTTAGAATCTTGTCCTCGGGATGCTCATCGTCCAGGCTCCTAAACGGTCTCCTTCTAATTTAGGTTGCTGTTGACACATGTGACTGATGTAAATGCAACAACCCGTGTTAAAATACAAAGCACGATCTGCTAACAGTTAAGCGAGCATGGGCTGTCACGTAGGCCGCGATGATGACATTTCTAAATTCGTAGGCTACTAAATAGTTCAGTTATTCTTTGCAATTGGCTAAGAGCAAGGAACTATGAAGGATATCCACGCGTTTTATGTATTTGTTTTGTCATAAATCATCTGGAAGTAGCGGGATGGTTTGAACAAATACTCCTCCGTGGATAAACAGGGTAGTTATTCCATTTTACCCCACAAGCAATTCAACATCACTTTGACTAAGCTATCGTCGTCCTTCGTTTTTCTCGATGTGGGCTAAAGTGTTACCATTCTGCTCTCAGTATTTTTCTTTAAATTTCGTTTGGTCTCCGAGAATGGGACAGCTGGAATGATCGCCTCTGACTTCTTGTTTCAGTTTCAAAAAGGAATTCACGGTGTGTGCAACAGTACCTTTTTGAGTCTCGTCACCCTTGTGATATGTTTCTGTCTTAGGAAATTGGTAAATTTCGCATATTTCCAACAATGGGTATCCGAAGTCCAGAGTTAGGGTGCACAGGGTACACCAGCTTGTAAATTTTCACGATGCTCTTAAACTCGGGATAGGTTTTTAATTTCTGATCGTACTCGTGTTTCCACATTTGTATCACTTGTTATCCTTGTTCTTCTAACTTCAAACGTCGCTGACAAGTAGCCTCGTACAACTTTTCCTGTTTCATTGTAAAATTTGGTTTTTAGTGGTACGTAAAGGGTAAAAGATAGGACATATATGAAATAAGCAACCGTTAAACTCGCACACGATCTTGGGGTTATCTAAATCCTAGTCATCCACTGAACACCTTCTGATGGCTCTATCGCCTTCTACGTTGCGGACATGTTGGATCCATTTGTCTTCCTTGTTACACAAGTAATGTAACCAGCATAAGACTATGAGTATGGATGTTTGAAAAAATTGGTTGTTTGAGGACTGATGACAGCTAGCATGTTTTCAGGCATGATTTGTTGGCAGTACACTACAGAACACGCTTTGGTAATGGTGCAGGTTTATTTCAAAGGATAGATTCCTCATTGCTCCATGAACAATTCTCGAACTTTTTCACAACCATGCCGTAAAATGCCTACGTCGGAACGACAATATTTTAACATTTTTTCCTGAAAGTCCAAAGGGTCCAAAGAGTGACTCTGGTACCATGAATAGAAAGCTTCTCGTTGTTCGGTACGCAGTTGTCGGGGTCTTAGTAGTGAGCCTCAGGCAAATATGGTAAAACGGTTTGTTTATTATCTTTGGAATACGAAACGTGTGGAGAATAGCGTTTGGCTATTTCTATCATTCCAAAACTTTTAGGCATGACCAAGTAACACATGAAATCTTTAAACTGCGCTTGACACACTTGCATCCATCTAACATCCATTATGCTACGTAACTTGTATCAGCAGGTTCTAAGATCCATTGGGCAAAATCATTCAATGTGTTAGGCCAACGAAAGATTTTCTCACGTCTGCCAGGAATCTTGCTACAGTGAGGGCAATGAATAAAGATAGGTTGTTTGATGCACTTCTCACACGCTCGGTGAGCAATGCAGAAATTAGGAATACGAATGCCAGTTTATTGCATGCAATCGTAATCGAAAAAAATGAAATTGCCCTTCCTCTTCTGGTCATTATCTTCTTCTTCA